>CAEFZP010005273.1:0-209404 GCA_903064625.1 Mallotus villosus
GTATCCCTGACACTCAAGATGGTAACCTCCAACTGTAATGAGATACTTACCCCACACCACTGATGAAGCGCAGAATGAGGAAGAGCCAGAACCATGGGGCCAGACTAGCCAGTGCCCCAAAAACCCCATTCACAGTCAAAGAGATCACCAAGACTCTCTGGCGCCCCCTCTGGTCAGCAAGGTAACCCCACACATACCCACCAACCATCATTCCTATGAACGGGAGAAGCAGACATCAGTACTGACAATCTGAAAGCCTGTAATGTTCTCATCTCATTCCTGATAGTGCTGATGAGATATTCCACACCCACAAGCAAGGTGGTCAGGTTTGTGCTTTAAGAGTTAGTGCTTTGTGCAAGCGCAAATTGTAATGGAGTTAAATTACAAACCTGCATCTGTAGACAATTAATCTGAATGAATGACAAATAAATGTGTGGACCCCAAACACATGGACATGGTGATGAGGGAGACGCAGAGATCTGTACCTAAAAAGATACTGGAGGTCAACAGACCCATGTCTGAGGAGCTGAGCGACAGGTCACAACGAGCAGTTGGCAACAGGAAGGAGACACATAAGATCTCAACCGCATCACTGGCGTTGGCCCATCCACACACCACCAACAGGAGGCCATGAAACAAACCAAAACCTATGACAGGGAAGAGGAGACAATTCCGTTTAGGGGGGAGGGGGGGGGGTAAACAACGGTGGATATTCGATTTAAAAAACATTTTTTTGCTTTACCTGCTTCCTCGATGGCTTCCTCATATGAAAGTTTTCTGTGTGCACTCTCCACATTAGCAGCATCTTTTGCGCTACTTTCGAAAATAATTTCTCCTAACATGTCATTAAAAACAAAACGTTTACTTTAAGTCAACTAGTTTGTAATCTTAACAACAAGAATGAAAAGAGTAATGGTAAATGAATGAAATAGCAGAATATTGGGCATTTAATTCAATTAAGTATTTTTAACAAACATCAGTTTTAAGTTTCAAGCAAACCACCCTGACAAGATAAGGTCACTTATGAACTAAGGCCTATTATTGTTGGCCCTATAGTGTTGCTCTAGCAATTACCAATTATTGATTTCAGTCCAGGTATGTGATTTCAGCCCAGGTATGTGATGTTCAGAACATGTTTGTATTTCTTGTTATATTTGTATTTTTATATTGTATTGTATTCTGAACTACTGGTAGCACTGTGTAGTTGTGTGACTGGCAGTATGTGCAGCCCTAATGATCAGATACAACTTTGGAGGATAGCTAGAGCTAGCTGGTATGCATGACTGACTTTGCTAGCTAGCAAGTTAGCTACCTTCGTCGGAGTCAAGGCACGATGGATATAAATCGCCGAAGAGTAGTGGCTCCCGAGCATCTGCATCGCCAGACTCTCCATGAATGCGACGAGACATCAATACGTAGATAGCTTGATAGCTAGCAGTCTGATACGTCTGCCACCGCTATGTCGACTTACTTGTGCATACCAGAACAACCTTGAGATCTTATGGGGAGAATGCACATGTAAATAACAATCATACAAAATCAAAAGTGAATAGCAATAGCCTGAATAAATCATATAGTTAGATTATTCAGTTCATTACATATTAAGCAAAACGTCCTCGTTTGTGCCACATGATCAGGAGCTATGTTCAAGAGTGTGTTATTGTTGTGGTATGATGCGTAAGACTAGCTGCCGTCAAGCCAGCACTAGATCTTTCAAATTATCATATACTATATGATTAGATAAACAAATACTGATCATCAGCTGGTTACCTAATATTATTGATCATCATTAATTGCGATATAGTTGTAATTATATTAGTAATATGAGTTTTTAACACATTCATAGATATTATTTGTGTGAATGTTGTCGTAGGACTAGTCAGAATGCGACAGGTGCATTCACAGTCAGCCAGTTTTAACTAAAATATTTCCGCGCCATTGCTTGGACTGTTTGCAGTATGTTATTGTCTCTGTGTTGAAGATTAAACCTGGCCCCTCATAGCTAGCTAAAAATGCATTATTCATCCCAACTCTGAATGCACCTCTATCCTGACTTCCTTATCCTGTGCTGAAACCTGGCATTTCGCTCCTTGCAACCACAGTCGGTTTCAGCTAATAGCTAGATTGCTAACCTATGTATGAAGATGGCGACTAGTTCAGAGCGTAGTCCTCCTCCCTTTCCAGAGTCCGAGGATCAAGAACTTGAGACTGAAGAAGTTGGTGCCCAAGACAGTGATGACGGAGAAGACATTTTTCTCGACTCGGTCAGTGTTGGCTAATTTAATTATATGTTCAGCCAGCTAGCAAATTATTAAAACGAATAGTAATAAAGTAGTAGGCTACAGTCTGAGCAATCCAAAATAAAGTTAGCTAGCTATAGCCACTTCCTAGTAGTACCAGCTCAAGGCCCGTTTGTGAAGAGCTAGTCAGCTAATAACATCTGCAAGTTAAGCTCGTGACATTGCAGTGTATTTCATTTCTACCAGCCAGCCAGCCTAGCTGGTTAGCCTATCAGTCACTAGGTTAGGTAGTAGCTAACGTCTGAAGTTGACTAGCCCTGGCAAGAGCCTAGCCGTTCTCTGTCGTTTGTCTGCAACAACGTAATATCTGCTGTTGTGTGCTGTTATTTAGCCTGCTGAACTAACCAACCAGCATTAGAATGAAGTCTGAACAGCATTAAACCCGTAAATTAGGCGACACACTCAGAAATTAGATAACTTGTCCCGTACTCATCTGTTGACCTGTCCTGTTTAGGCTGCTGCAGTAGTCTTGTGATAGGTAGCTCTGCTGTTGTTTACCCTGCCATATGGGCAGCTGACCTTTAAAGGCTTTAGTTTAACTGATCCCAAACAACAATAATTATTATTCTGGGTTCGGCTTGTGTGGAGGGGAGACTTGAGGCTTGGTATGGGAGAGAGTCGTTTGCGGGTCATCAAATTGCTGTCTTATACAACCGCTCGACAAAAATAAAACGTCTACCCACCAAATAACTCAATTTACAGAGGCAGTGTAAAGTTCTTCAGCCTGTCGGTCTTTCCTATTTCACTTGTTCTGGTTGTGTTAAAGGCACAGCTGTGTGTTGTGTATACTGGCAACTAAATCTCAGTTGAAAAAATAGTTTAATGTTGGTAGCCTACTTAAGTTTGCAGCATACCCAAGTAACCCCTGTCCATTGCTGCTGAAAAGGCTGGCTCAGCCTCCGGTCATGTGAGTGTGGGGCCATCTGCAGCACAACCAAATCAAAAGTCAAAGTTCAGACGCCAGATTTTATAGTCATTTTTAACTGAAATCTGTAATTGTATAACACTAACTTTACTGAAAACATAGCTAGGTTGCTAGAATGTGACTGATACTTTTCTGTGGCTTTTTCCCCTCAGTTATGTTTTGGAAAGAAAATAGGCCAAAAGAGAGTGTATACACCTGTCTGCAAATGATCTATAATGTAGCAATAGATGCTCACACTTCATATTTTTCTTACCATTAATTAAAATACATATTTTAATAATTTCCTTTTTCTATGTACAGAGCAACCCATTGGATGCTGAAAATGATCCTGCGGCAGCAGAAACTGACATTTTTAAACAACCCAGCAGTTCCATAAAAGACCCAACTATTGACTTGTTCAGTGATGCCAAAACTGAGCATGTCAGCCAAATTGAGAATGTTCTCATCAATACACCAGCCAATGACATTATCAGTGATCTCACAGATGCTGTGGGACTAGTGAACGTTGAAACTGAAGAACCAAGTGACAGTGCTGAATCAGAAAGTGACATTGTTGATGTGATCGAAAAACCTGATGAAAAGACAGATGTTATTGAGGTACCAAAAGACAAAATTGAAGAACCAAGTGACATTATAGAATCAGAGAGTGACCTTGTTGACTTGTCTGAAGATGTGATTGAAAAACCTGACGAAAAGATAGATGTTATTGAGGCACCAAAAGACAAAATTGAAGAACCAAGTGATATTACGGAATCATTAAATGACATTGTTGACTTGTCTGAAGATATCAAAAAACTTGACGAAAAGATAGATGTTATTGAGGTACCAAAAGACAAAATTGAAGAACCAAGTGACATTATAGAATCAGAGAGTGACCTTGTTGACTTGTCTGAAGATGTGATTGAAACACCTGACGAAAAGATATATGTTATTGAGGCACCAAAAGACAAAATTGAAGAACCAAGTGACATTATAGAATCAGAGGGTGACATTGACTTGTCTGAAGATGTGATAAAAAAACCTGATGAAAAGACAGGTGTTGTTGAGGTAACAAAAGCTGAAATTGAAGAACCAAGTGACATTGCAGAAGTAGAAAGTGACATTGTTGACTTGTCTGAAGATGTGATTGAAAAACCTGACGAAAAGATGGGTGTTGTTGAGGTAACAAAAGATGAAATTAAAGAACCAAGTGACATAGAAGCAGAAAGTGATGTTGCTGAATTGTCTGAGAACATTGAAGGTTTAGTTCAACCACAAATAGGTAACAGTGAACCAGCAACTGACACTGATGACATCCCACAAAATGACATTGACAAGGCAGTCACTGAGGCATTGAGTGGACCCATTTTGAGCATCTCCAGTGATTCATCAATTCAAAAAGAGCCAGCTCCTCAAAATGACCCACTAGCTGACAACATTCAGGCTGCTTCTGTCAGTGAGATCACAGAAGTGAGTATGAACATAGATAGTGAGGCCCCCAGAGATCTCTTTGAGGACGACCTCTTTGCTGAACTGTCACTCAAGAACTCTGCCAAGAAACACCCTTCCAATACAGCAAGTGATTTCTTTGACGACGAAGCGAGCAATCTGTTCACTGAACCATTACAAAAGAACCTAATCAAGCCACAGAAAACAAGCTTATTTAATGACCCTGATGAGGAACTTTTCAATGAACCAGTAGGTGGAACCTCAAGGAAATCAACAAATGTTACAATAAGTGAGGAACCCAGAAAGAAAAATCTTGAGTCTAAAGCTGGTAATATCAGTGGTCCTCTGAGTGATGGCTTTACTGAGGACGCTGATATCTTCGCTGAGGAAGGCCTGTCCTCGCTCTCTGCTAGTGCTGCTGTCAACAGCAGTAGTGCCAATTCCAAGACCAATGGAGTCCATTCTGATGAGGAAACAGATATATTTGCAGGTTGGTAGTCTTTCCGGTTAAATGTTCTGATCTGTAGAACACAACACGATTGTCAACCTCAGTTTGTGTGTGCTGAAGAGGTCTGTCCTTTAAGCACTGATCATGTAACAACAGTGCACTATAACAATACACAACATCTACATAATGAGAAGTGAAAAGCATGCAAATACAAAACAGTGTTAAAGTACTTTAACAATCCAACACACATGGGAAGTATGCATTCAGAATATACCTCCAGAATAGCACAAGTGCAGTTAATGTGTGGCAAACTGTGGACTTACATCCTTGTCTTTATTGTGTTCATCTTTTCCCTTCAGAAGCCACAGTGGAGCTGTCTTTGGACAGCCCTCGAGGTGAGAGGAAACAGAAGGAGACGGTGGCACCCGCTGCGTCAGCGCCCTCCCTCTTTGCCACAGCCAGTGTGCCCAAACCACAGTCCACTGCCCAGGAGGAGGTATTGAACCTTGATGAGCCTTTATATTTTTATTTGCCTTGAATGTTTTTATATCATCTGTGTTTGATTGGCATCTTGTTAGCTTTTTCGAGCCTGAGGTTTTGGAATTATAGTTCTCTTTTGTGTACGCATTATTAGCTCTTTGTAAATACATCTGATACAAATCATAAGATGTGCACAGGGTATGCAACAAAACTGTCTGTAAATTAAGATACGTTTATAAGCAAACCTTTGGCATTCATGTTCTTTTTCACAGTTGGAGGAGGAGGAAAGTGAAGACAAATTTGAGATTAATATCTCTATAACAAACCCAGAGAAAGTGGGTAAGATCAATAAGTAGTCTATGCCTTTGAGCTCTCTCTTGGTGAATATGTTCATACCATTGGAGAACATATTTATTTTAAATGATCTCTAAATGTTTTGGATGTACACAAGGGTAGTAATCGTTGGTAGGTACTTAATTAATCCCATGGAAAAAAAATCAGGAAATATGCACATTAACAAAAGTCTATACACCTGTCTTTCAACCAGGTTTCAATTATTGTCTCTAATTTTTCAGGAGATGGCATGAATGCATACATGGGCTACAAAGTATCCACTCAGGTAAACCTTAATAGCTCCAATAGTGTTGAAATTAGATAATACTGTTTCGTACCTAAATTAATTTGTGATTTTAATTCAACATCTAACATTTCTTGTTAGTTTGTTGAAGATATATTCCAGGATTGGAGGTCACAACTCTTGTTTTCCTCTCCAGACCACCCTTCCCATGTTCCGCAGCAAGACGTTCACAGTCCGCAGGCGCTTCAGTGACTTCCTGGGCCTGTATGAGAAGCTCTCTGAGAAGCATGCCCACAACGGCTTCATCGTGCCCCCCCCACCAGAGAAGAGCATCCTGGGTGAGGGGGGAACCATCTCTGTAGGATGTTTTACTTGAAACATGTCCGTCTTCTGATGGTCCTGACTTGTGTCTCCAGGCATGACGAAGGTGAAGGTGGGGAAAGAGGACCCTTCATCCGCTGAGTTTGTGGAGAGGAGGAGAGCGGCTCTGGAGAGGTACGGCCTTCTCAACAACCCCTCAAGTTTTATTTTCTAAATGTACCACATCATAAGGAAGCCTGTAGCTTCACCTTGACTACAGCCTTTGTGGACCTTTTTATTGTTTTTTTATATATGTTTTGTGTGGGGATACTAAGAATGGTCCTTCACTGGTTATCTGGATGAAAACTTTATTTTCGTTTTTTCACCTGTCAGATATCTGCAGCGGGTAGTGTGCCACCCATCTCTGCTCCAGGACCCTGATGTCAGAGAGTTCTTGGAGCGGGAGGAGGTTAGTGATGCATATTTTCGTGTTAAGACAAGTTCGGGTACAGGTTTGCATCACTTGGTCCATAAAAGTGAGATTGTGTTAATTGTGTTGTGCATTTAAAATTGTCGTTGAGATTATTTGGGGATAATGTGTTCAGGATAATGTGTTCAGGATAATGTGTTCAGGATAATGTGTTCAGTCCCTCAGAATTAAAGAAGTGTTTAGGTCAGGAGAAGTCTTTATAAAATTAGATAAAATTAGTTTGGTGATTGCAGAACTGTGAGCTGTGAGAATGAGCAGGTGATCTGAAACCTGTTATGTTTACTTAACTAGGGCTGTCAGTTAAACACATTTCTATTTACAGTTACGGCTCGGGCAAAATATAAGAGAACCTGTCCCTCTTCCTCATAGAATCATTTCTGATTATCATCATAAAACACATTTTACTATGAGTACTCATCTGGTTTGTGGATAACTCACAGGCCACTTCTTGGTACATTACAAAATCAGTTGCGTAGCCAGCAGAGACATAATAAGTGTATATATTTGTGTTGAAGTTGCCCAGAGCGGTGGGCACCCAAGCTCTGAGCGGTGCTGGATTCCTTAAGATGATCTCTAAGGCCACTGACGCTGTCAGTAAGATGACCATCAAGATGAACGAATCGGATGTTGTGAGTATTCCTTTTCAAAGATCAAGGTGATATGTAGCCTAATTGTGTTTTAATTGAATTTGGTGTACTGGTACATTTGGTGTACTGGTACATGAGGTGTTCTGGTACATGAAGGGAAAAATCATTCCGAGCTCCCAGGACTTTGAACATAAGCACATTTGGTGTGCTTGCTTAGGAATAAGCTATATATTATCATAAGACGAGTGATTAATTTGATCATTCATTAATGAGGCTACATGGGAGTAGGGTTTAAACGGGGACATTTTAGTACATTTACAAGGAACAACATCTGTTAAGAGGTTGTGCTGCAGTGGTTTGAGAGGTTGGTCTGTGTTGGTTGCAGTGGTTTGAGATGTTGGTCTGTCTTGATTGCAGTGGTTTGAGGAGAAGCTGCAGGAGGTGGAGAGTGAGGACCAGCAGCTGAGGAAGCTCCATGTGATGGTGGAGTCTCTGGTTAACCACAGGAAAGGTTAGTCATTCATCAAGTCCATTTACGTTTTGGTGATTTCTATAGGAGGGGGTGATCTATGCAAGAGTGACAGTCCACTCATATTGAGGAGATAAAGGGGCTGTAGTCTGCCCACCTGCCAGGAAATGACTCCAAGTGGAACATGGCTAGTAGCAGAGTGTGTTCCTCTATTCATACAAATGTTCTCTTGTGTCCTCATGCCACAGAGCTGTCTGTGAACACGGCTGGCTTTGCCAAGAGCGTGGCCATGCTGGGCAGCTCGGAGGACAACACGGCCCTGTCCCGCGCCCTCTCTCAGCTGGCTGAGGTGGAGGACAAGATGGAGCAGCTCCACCAGGACCAGGCCTCCAACGACTCGTTTGGCTTCGCCGAGATGCTAGCCGACTACATCCGTCTGCTGGGCTCCGTCAGGGTAAAGACCAACTACAAACAGCACATCAGTGTCCCTGTGCAATTACTGATCAGTTAAAGCTAATGTTGCTGGATTGTTTAAGGTGAGAGTGACAGATGTCGTAACCGTAGAGATTAAAACAACAACAATATAGAAAGGTTTTCCTGCCTCGCTGTGAAGTACGACTGCTCTCTTGTTCCAGTCCAGTTAGCAGGCCGTTTCACCCGTGTCCCGCAGGCATCTTTTGATCAGCGAATGAAAGTGTGGCAACGCTGGCAGGATGCTCAAAACATGCTGCAGAAGAAACGTGAGACTGAAGCCAAACTCCTGTGGGCCAACAAGCCTGACAAGCTGCAGCAGGCCAAGGAAGAGATCTCAGAGGTACAAAGCAGATATCCTCCCAGGTCTGAGTCGGTCAGAAAGTAGATCTATGCGAAGTTCAAAAACCAGACACAAAGCACTATAATAGGTAAAGAGACAAACAGAAATAAAAATGACATTCACTATTTCAGAGCCGACTGCAATTTACTTGATTAACAAAGGAAAACATGTTGTCTGCATTATAAACTCCTCTTTGTTGCGTAGTAAGTAGTAGCTCAGGTGAAAATGTTGCCGAGTCATCCAGAAATGAGTGGAGAGTATTTCCTCCAGCTTGATTTACAAGCACGACCCCTGAACAGGATTCAGGACCTTATCTACAAACGCACACAGCATTGCACTGCTGAAGGTCACTTACAGTCTTTGCATATGTTCTACATTTGATGATAGGACAAAACACAGATGAGGACTGTACGGGGGGGGGAGGGGGGGGACAGTAAGAAAGAAAGGGAGAGAGAATGTGGCCGTCATATTTCCATGAGATGAAAACTCATAGTTCACGACTTGTTTTTTCCAGTGGGAAGCCAAGGTGACGCAGTATGAGAGAGACTTTGACAGAGTGTCTGCCACTGTCCGCAAGGAAGTCCTCCGATTTGAGGTACAACTCCAACCATTAAATTTTTCTGCATTTCTTTGTTGCCTGGGTGGAAGAAATATGAAGTACTAATTATGAACTATTTATATTTTTAGTAAGTAATCGCAAATGTATTATTTTCCATGTATTTTTATTTTGCAGAAAGAGAAGGCCAGAGATTTCAAAAGAATGATTGTCAAATATCTGGAGTCTCTTCTTACGTCTCAGCAACAGGTGACTTCCTTCTCATTGTCATAAACAAAATAAAAATGTAATAATAATCCCAACTTTGGTTGGAGATATTCACTGCATTACATCCATCAATATTTCTTTTGAAGAAAAAAAACCCTGTAAGGATAGATGTAATACAATGAAAAACATCTCCAACCGAGGATGGGAACGTCAGGATGTAATATAACCCTTAATATGTTTTCTCTTCTTTGTTTTAGTTGATAAAGTACTGGGAGGCGTTCCTGCCAGAGGCTAAAGCCATTGCATGATTTGGCCTTTTTCCAGACTTTTCGAAGAAAGTTTAAAACAACACAGGAGGTTGCCTTTTTGATACACTTTACCTCTTGACCTCTCTTCTTTACCTCTCTTCTTTACCTCTCTTCTATAAACAAAGGATAGAACCTAAGAATGTTCTGGAAAGGGAAAACGATATTACAATCAAGTTTTTAATCACCCTAAAAAAAATATATAACTCTTCACTAATTGTTGTATTAATAATTGTATATTTTTCATTTAACTTGCCACATATATTTTCTTATTGGATAAACAAATATTAAGCTCTTGTGCGATGGGTGTGGATACGTCTGGTTGCAAGGTGTTTATATGTGTCTTTATAAATGTAGTGAATGATTACACAAGTCAGTTTTCTCTGGGTTTAGGGCGTTGCTCGATCCAGAGATCTTACAAATCTGCCGTGCACATTGTTTACATCTAGGTTACCCTGTCACACAGATGTACAAAGTGTGTGGAGGTTTCAAATGGGACCTCATCTAAATATCAAGCTCTTTATGGAGCACTGATTTTGAAAGTACTTCAAACCCCATGAACACAGTGCTACACAAGACACTTCTGAGTTTATATGTTGGGTGTGAAAACCTAGAAAATGGTTGCCATGCATCAAGCATTGGTCATGTTCCAAGTGTTTTCCAGTGGGTGGATGGAGAGGACTGTTAGTCTGGGGTCATTAGATGTCTGGACTTTTCTATATTTAGTAGGTGGTGATGCCTGAAGCCATTCTGCATCATTTGGGAGACATAACAAATATAGACATGCTGTTCCACGTTGAATTCAGACTGGTTTTGATATGATCAATATCAATGTTCAGTTCTAACACAAGTTTCACATTAAACAGCCCCACAGATAACACAGCCACCATCCAGAACAGTTTGAATGCAGTTGTGGAAGAACTCACAAAAACAATATAGTTGTCAACACAACTCCATAGTTGTTCAAAATACCTCACCTCCAACACACACACCCTCTTCACTGCATTCTAAACACAATAGGTGGAAAGTCCTGTGTGGGTGTTGTCATTTCTAGCTTGTAACCTTTTTTTCTCTAATATCTGTCTTGCTTTTTAAAGTATTCTTCCGTTGCTGCATCGCCATGCTGCCCAACCCTTTACTTTATTGTTTTTGGAGTCTATCTGTAACAGACATCATTAGCCCTGGTTTACCAAGTAATGATTTTCCTTTTTAATGATGTAGGCCTACTTGGGCTATCAGTGGGGGTTGATGGCCAACTCAAAATGTAATGACAAAGTATTTGATCAAACAACCACCTATAAAGGCTCAGAGCCAAGGATTACAACTATTATTCTCTGATTTCACAAAGAATGCAAACTTAGAAAATATGGATATAGAGTTTTACCATACTGTACATGTACAGGTTGTTGACTTAGTATATATATATTTCTTATAGTTGTAGCTTACAGGGTTCAAAACATGTCTCTAACTGAGAGCCAACCAGTCACCAGATGAACTGAACTACTCTAAAATCACAGTTGATATGAAACCCACTCTCGTGTCGTCACTCTTGTGACCTCCAGATAGGCTCAACTACGACTGCAATTGTATTGAACGTTTCAGTCTGTAAAATCACAATGTTTTCATAAATTGACAAAGTGGGAGATTAGACGCAACAAAAAGCTAGAAGCTCTGTATCTAAGTTCAGATGATCGTTTTTTTTTACTTTTCACAATGACTGCCAATATTGCTTAAAATAAAATATAATTTGTAGTTCAACTCTCTTTGGTCCTTCCTGGTGTTTATTCAACCTGACAAGGTGAGAGGCTCTGTGAGAATGTGAGGTTACCTGCATAAGTACACACATCCTTCACTCAAGTACTAGTACACTATTGTTTTAAAAGACTGGTAAAAGTTGAAGTACTGACTAACCTTTTTCACTCAACTTAAAGTAAAGAAGTGTGGACTCTGACATACTTAAGTAAAAAGTAACCATTAAGATTTATTTGAGGAAAACATGGTTATTGTACATGGAAGATCTTATTTCGGTAACATTCACCTCGTGGTTTAGGCTACTTTAAGAAGTGAAACCATCTCGGTTGCTTATGGAAGTCAACTAGATCAGAAAATAGCCTAGGCTACATAATACTTTTACAGTTGTAGTTCAGAACTCCAGTCTCAATTATGCTACATTTATCCGTAATTAATTAGTAAATTAACTGAACTATGATTCAGATCCCGTCTACCCATCCAAAGAAATAAAAAATAATTCGGACTCAAGACAAGAGTCAAAATATCCCTTTAGACTTAGTTTGTCACAATCGAATAGCCTATTTTATTTCAAGAAACTTTACTTTATAAGGGATATCAGTGATGTGGAATCAATAAAATGAATCGGCATGTATTCATTAAACCCGAATCATAGTTTGTTATGACTGTAATTTCTCTTCCTTCCCAGTTTGAGCTTCCCTTGTGTAGGTTAATTCTAGCCAATTAAGAGAAGTGAGAAAGGGCTGCAACAGGAGGAGTAGACGCGAGTGCACAGTCGCCCACAGTTGTCAACGGAACCTTTTGGTATCTGCATGTTTAAAGCATAAAGCTGATCCCCAAATGTCCCTATGATCGGAATATTGATTCCATCGCTCGAGAAGGAGGTCGACGAGTCGGGAAAGTTAAGAAAGGTAAGAATAATTGTGCGATTTATTCTTACAGCCACCTCGACAAACATTTTTTTTCTATCAGGTAACACTACGAACAGATCACACCTTTTAGCAGCGACTTCATTTATGGGGGCAAAAGAAAGCGTGCACATTTTAATTAAGGGCTAGTTTCATCGACTTTTTGATGGCTTTATAATGTATTTAAATAGACCTAAACGATTCATTGGCCACCTTTATTCAAACATACGGTGTACGGACAAGTGAACTAGGAAGTGGGCTAGGCAGTACCATTTTCCATTAGGCAAAGGGAGGGAAAGCTGTCGAATATTGTCGAATAAACAACAGTTGAATGACTACAGAGCAGACAACAATGTAGCCTACATCGAACTAAACGTGTTTGTTACAGGCTATAACATCAAAGCAAAAATATGAAAGTCTCATTTGTCTGCCATTATTGCCTTTAGGCTAAACTGTTTCACCTGGTCGAGTCGACGATAATAGCTACACCTGGTTGAGGCAAATTTCCCTAATGCTTTAGTAATTTCATGGATTTCCATTGATATTTTCCGATCAGATTGTGTTCAGTAGATACTTTAGATTTTTTTATCATGCTGAAGACATACAATTTAATCGGTAAAATCAAACTGTGTATCCGAAATTAGTTTAATAACTTGAAAACCACTGTTGTAGGTTATATAATTGTATCACGTCGAGTGTTTGAAGAAGCCGCCAAATGGCAATTCATGAACCATAATCCACAACTTTTCACCAGAAAAAAATACAATAAATCTAAAGGTGCGGGCTAAGGTCCTACTACCCGAGTTGATGCATTTCTCAATATGACCAATTAATGAAGTCAGTATTGGTGCAGTATCAATTTATGTTTATATATCTTTCATGTCCCATATTTCTGGAAAAACTGTTATAGAGGTAGGCTATATGATGTTTTCCAACCAAGCTAAAACATCACCTGCAGTCGTCGTTATTTGCCACAGTGACTCAAACTAGCTGAAACAATGTACGGTATGCAAACATTGTAAACATTTTACAATTGTACTGTTGAAGTTTTTGTATACAATAATACATGCGATCCAGATAAATAGACATCTGGTGTAATTTCTCAAATTTTGAATGACATTATTTGATACTTTTGTATCTATAAACTTAAGTGAAATCATCATTTGTTAACGTATTTGGAGTACAAAAGAGCATATGTACATTTTACAAATGTTTGTCATAAATAGTAGTCTATGTATATATTATGCATATCAAGCATTCGATGCTATTACTGTGAATATCTCATCTGTTTCCTAAGTATTCAACGTGAATCTGTCTGCATTCCCTAGGCCAGTGTCTAAAACCGACATGTGATCTAGCTGACATTCCTCTGGGTCAACAACCCAGTTAGTCTAAAGGGTAATGTGTTTCCTTGGAAACTACAAAATGTTGAAGGCAGCAAACTCTAAACACTGATCTGATAATGGTGTGCTTTGAGAGCGTGATCTGTCCTGGTCTAGAGCCAGAACATTCACTTAACATCATGATGGAGAACTGGACCTCTTTTCAAAAAGTCTATCATGTAAACACCATATGCAGATAGTCAGTTTAGCACATCCCTGATCAAATGTTTTATATTACATTCTACTATGAAGACAAAATTATTCTACGACTAACCGTTTTCTCTCAACTTGTGGACAAACAAAGTGTTCTTCCAGAAGGTTCTGTCTATTGAGGTGGACCAGCTGTTGAGCTGTCACTGGTAATGGGTCAGCGTGAACTGTGCTAGTTTGAATTGATATTGAGTGTTGACATGAAATGCATCGTGAATCCAAGCAAACCCTATACGCTCCACTGTTCACAGCTCTTCAGAGTTGAGATCTTGTTCAATGGGAGGAAACACTTTGTGCTCAGAAGACACAGTGAATTCCAGAACCTGCACAGAAAGGTGAGACAGTGACTCGGCTTATCATAACGAGACAAAACTCATGGTTTTAAATAGAAACATCCCTCATAGAATAAAACAAAAGCTGCTCTCGATTTAAAATTAGGAAGCTGCTTTGAATTGCAAAATAATACTTCCTGTATTATTCTGTATGAACAAATGTGATGTTTGTGTAGCTGAGGAAGATGGTACCCGACCCCAGAGTTCCCGAGTAAGAGACACCCTCACCTGAGAACCAAACCTCTGGAACAGAGAAGGCAGGAACTGGAAGACTACATCCAGGTATGGAACATGGAGTAACATGTCGCTTTTAAATACATCCCTCATTAACACATTTATTTTCGATGCTATTAAAACACTGAGCAATTAAATGAGGGAGGACAGGAATGTAAAATGTGTTAAAATGAATCAGAAAACGTGCCTTTAGCTTTATATGGGTTATTATTGGGTGAACTCCCTGTGCAGTAAGTCATTGCTGTAAAAAAAATAAAATAAAATTGGGATATGCATTTTATAATGTTTACACTTGCCTTGCAATTTAAACTTGTGGTCCACTGCACACACATTTCTTCTTGAAGCAGAAACCTAATCTGCCTTCCTTCAGTTGCATATTTTGTATAATGAGAATATAGTTTGGTTAGATGTCCCATTCTGTACTGATTCTGACCTCTGTGTAGGAGATCTTCTACCAGAATGATGAAGTTCCCCAGATTCTACTTGATTTTCTGGATATCAAACACTTCCATTCAGGGAGCAAGCTGAGCAGCCTGGAGTATGTCACCTCCTAGTGACACCCACACTACTGTCACATCTCTCCTAGTGACACCCACACTACTGCACATACTGTCACATGAAACACTGTGACCACTCCCTCCACTCTACTACCTGACCATATTGAGTCGAATCAACACTTACAATGCATTATTCCTTTCATTGCAGGTCACTGGACAATATTGGTCCTCAGAGCTACGGGTGAGAACATCATTCACCCCAGACTTTATATATGATCCTAACTGACTGTTACTTTATCCATTATGAAAAGTGTTTGTTGGCACTGGCAAGCTTCTTTGTAACAGAACTGTGATGTGTTTTGGCTTGTTGGATCAATTTCTTCCAGATAGTTATACATCTGTAGATGTAATTATGATAAAATATGCTCTGGGCCATATATGAACACTGACAAAACACCTCTTCTGTCCAACTGTTTATTTGTATTAATCTATGGATCGCACAGATGTTAATGTATTCATCGGTCCCGTGAGCTCTCTGGTCGTAGTCCAATAATAGAGAAGAAAAGAAACCAGAATTCAATTTAAACTTGCTTCTTCTTCATCCCTTAGCTGTCAGCTGCATCATCAGGTTCTAGGATTCTGCAAGGATCCCTATCTTAAAGTCTCCCCCTCAGGTATGGCAGCCTCTAAATGCATAACCAATTAAATCCAAAAGTAAAATTCATTTTATTTTTCCAAATCTTTGTTCCCCTTTAACAGACCTTCCTGATATTGTTGCGGATGGAGTCCTCCAGGGCTTTTACCACAGAAACCTCCGGGTTAGCTTCACAGCCAACACCAGTCCCCCAGCCCAGCCCCCCCAGCCCTCCAGACCAGACCCTCTTGGTGCCTGTATTTGACTAGAATCTCCAGCTATTTCAGCACTGTACCAAGGGATAGCATCATTTTGCATACTAATTTTCAGAAGTGAATTGAAAAATTGTTGGTGCCTTGTACTTTCCACATTAGTAAATGTTATGTTATGTTCTATAATGAAATTCTCATTGGAATGAATGGTTAAATGGGTTGTCCTCAAGTACTAGACCTTGTATGGAATGACACGTTACCCCCTCAGTGAAAACTTGAAATTGAAAAAAGAAACTGTCCACACCTCATTAACAAAAATCTGAATCTTTAATAAAGATCCCTTATAAAATAACCACACAATGCTGAGTGACATGATGGAATGCCTTAATGGAAATTGGCCCAGTGCGCCATCTTGTGGTCTGGCACTGCCATGGCGCCCAGAGGCCCCCAGAGGCCCTCCACCACAGGAGGCAGCCTGAGGGGACCAGAGGGCTCACAAAGAAAAAAAGGTGTTATTTGTTTCCAACCCCCCCCCCTTCCCCCTCTCAGTCCTGTTGTTTTCTAGGTGGACTCACTCGGAGTATTACTCTTTGGCGATGGCAAATGGCTTTTCCACTTCTATCGTGCCAGAGTCATGGATGGTGACGTCTTTAAGAGGCTTGTCCCGTCCGTCTGTCTTCGTGGCTTCGATCTTCTTCACCACGTCCTGTGGATGAGGCATGTTAGAATCCACACACACATAGTTTTTCTTCCATAGAAAACATAAGACTTTAAAAGACCAACTCTGGAGAATGATTCTGAAACGCAGCCAACTCAGTCATCATGCTTCAGGGATTAGGATTTTTAATGAGTCAGTATGTCTGGGCAGTTTCTAATAATGCTTTTGCATGACTGCCCAAGAAAAGTTGTCGCAATACGACAGTGGGTCACAATGACTGATGGGTTCAGAATAACCCTATGATAACGAGGGTTAAGCTAACAAACAGTGAAGTGAAAGCCAACAGCTTTCCAAAGGTGGTCATTTACAGTTGTTTGGGGTGAGCCTCAATGTGTGTAGATATACACTCACCATGCCCTCCAGAATTTTGCCAAAGACCACATGTTTCCCGTCCAGCCACGGTGTCTGAATGGTGGTGATGAAGAACTGAGAGCCGTTGGTGTCTTTCCCAGCGTTGGCCATACTGAGCCAGCCAGGGCCGTAATGCTTCAGCTTGAAGTTCTCATCAGGGAATCGGTCTCCGTAGATGCTCTTGCCTATTAAAAAAGAGCCAATGTTAACAGTTAATACAATTGCAATTGTGTCATCTTGGATTCAAAGTGCTGTGTTTTTTTTGTTGTTTAATATCACAAAATGTGTCTGTGCCGAGATTACCTCCAGTGCCATCTCCACGGGTGAAATCTCCACCCTGAATCATGAAGTCCTTGATCACTCGGTGGAATTTGCTGCCCTTAAAGCCAAATCCTTTCTGTTGAGATGAGATGGATAAATACAGAATGTCAGAACTTGTCGGACAGTCAAAAGGACACATTCATTTACATCAACAGAAAGTTAAACAAAACGTTTGGGCGGCAAAATCTCTTCATTGGAAGAGATGCTGCAGTGGGTCTGATAAATCATATTGAATGACCAAAAAGTGTTTACAAGATCACCCTTTCAATTATATCAAGCTTAAACAAAATATAAAAATCCGTTCCTTCATTCAACCTATTACACTACACGATTTTGGGGGGTTAACTGAACCAGTGAGATTAAACGCCTACCTCTCCAGTAGCCAAGGCCATGAAGTTCTCGGCCGTTTTGGGAACAGTCTTCCCAAACAAACCGATAACAATTCGTCCAACATCCTCGTCTCCAATTCGGATGTCAAAATAAACCTGCAGGGTAGAGTTTTATACATCACTGCTGTCTGAGCAGACACAACACATGGTAAAATACAAAATAATTAAATATAAAAAAGAAATACGCTAACTTAAAAAGGCTGTAAGTTCACCATCTTTTACAACCTGGCGGAAATGGTAAATAGTGAGGCAGGAAATGCAGGCCCAGCTTTCTGCAAAGCTAGTCGACGTGGCCATAGAAGCTGGGTTGCTAACTAGCTTCTTATTGTCCGTTAACCGATGATCCGTTTTGGTGCTAACCACAATGGCTTCACATAAAGTTAAGCTAAATTAAATTGCATCACATTGTGTTAAGGAAATATGTCGTTAAAATAGCCTGCTATGCAATTTAAAGAATGTCACATTTCGAATTAGATAATTTACAGATTTGGTCGCCCTCTCCTACCGCTGGCACTAGTATTGCATATTGCCAGCTGATAGTTTTGTTCCATGCTCCATGCAAACGACGTTCTGTTAAAGTTGCCTAAACTAATCTGATCATCATTGGGTTCGACAGGTAACCTAATTGCCAAGCCAACTATGTTTAACTATGGCAGGGGGAGATAGCTAACGTAGCTAGGCTAGCTTAGTTGCCTCGCAATGCAGGCTTACCTTGGCCGATACTTTAGGCCCTTTCTTTTTCTCGTCAGCGTCTGAACCGCTGGGAAACAGCAGAAAAACCACCGATCCCACTATAATTGTAACAGCCACTAGAAACTTCATCCTCTTCTCGTAGATACGAACCATGAACCAGTGAAAATGTAGCCGTGGCGGCTGACCTATATGTGCCGGGGAGAAAAACTGATATCCGGGGAGGAGACCGTAGTTTGCTATGTGAGTTTTACCACGCCTATTCCAAACATGCAGCTCATCTACGGGGAGACGAATTTCACTCTGATTGGTTCGCCTTTCAATCTGAAAGCCAATTGAATATTGTAACGCGTAAAACGCTTGTGATTTATGCATAGTCAGTACCATAGGAAAAAACGTTTAAAACTAGGTGGCCTCTGGTTGGGCATATTTTACATTGACAACAGGATTCATTTCCTGGGAAGAGGCCCCGGGGAAGACCCAGGACACGCTGGAGGGACCATGTCTCTCTGCTGGCCTGGGAACGCCTTGGGGTCCCCCAGGAAGAGATGGTGGAAGTGGCCGGAGAGAGGGAAGTCTGGGCTTCCCTGCTTAGGTTGCTGCCCCCTCGACCCGATCCCCGGAGAAGCGGCAGATGACGGACGGATACATTTCCAACGTAGTTGGAGTGCTGTTTGTGAAAGTTCCTTTAAGTATTAATCTGGCTTCCAGTATTTAGAGTAGGGGCTCAAGCCAAGTAGACTATATACTCTTAAAAACACAATTTATTTAATTATGAAAATGCAGACTTGTGCTAGCTTGAACCCACCCACGGCTATATATTTTTTTATTATATTTTTACATTAAAATATAAAACCAGGGTTCGAATTACGGGGGGGCTTGGGGGTAATTAAGACTTGGACCACCCCAAAAAGGTTTAAAAAAAAAGGGGTCGCGATACATGTATATATCGTTCTTTTACATATAATCGTTAATATTACTTTACGCCCTGGAGAAGAAGTTGACCCCCTCGATTATCATTGTATAATTCGCACTCGGTATAAAACAAGCACCAGAGAAAATGATTTCAATCCGATACATTTTACCAGTACTTTTAATCAGAATTGGTCTGCCTTCTTGACAGAATGAGAATGGTTAACTAATGGTAAACAGTTATTGCAGAATGTAAGGACAAACATCATACAAACAAAAGGTAGGCCCCCCACCAAAAAACATATTTGATTTACATTTTCAATCTTAACAGTACAATAGGTACGTTTTTCTGTAGGTTTTATTCCCTATAACCGTGTAGTGTAAACACATGCACCGGCTGGTTATCACACAAGAACCATGTAAGGGTACCAACTTGGTTAAAACATTTTGTTTAGTAAGAAAGTCTTAAGATAGTGCTCACTAAATCTACATTTCTATAGAAAATGTCCCAACAGATTTACTCTCAGATAAGAGACAAGCTGTCATCTGAGTTAAGACTGCCTTCATCTTCAGGAATGGAGGTTAAATTATTCTCATCCAGACTTTACATTAAGACTCCCTAGTGCCACAGCCAAGCTGATCATCCATTGCTCTGTGATTCCATATGACACTGTACCAATGACCCGTTACTTCCTCCAATCTGTTGGAGGACATTCCACCAACCAAATACAATCATGCAGTAACAATAACAGCACAAGCTAACAGAAATACTAGCAAAAGATTAGCCTAACAAGGCTTAGAGGTAATGCTAGCTGCTAGGCTTCACTGTGACTGGCAAGCAAGACAAGCAAAATGGTAAAATACTAAAATGTCAATGATATGTTTTGGGAATCAAATATACTAATGACTGATACATCAAACACAACTTCATGAGATGAGGAACGCTGGGATGGTAAAGGTAAAGGTTTTCTATCAAGTAAATGTTCATATCAGGTAAATGTACAAAGTTTGTCCTAGGTTGTCCTGCGACTGGTGTTGCTTAAATAAAGGCCTAAGTTGGCCTTTCAACTAACTAACTACTGACCACCGCAGATGTGTTTTGCCATCTTTCAACATAAATGTCACATGGAAATATTATTTTCTATGAGTAGGCACACTAGTTCTGGAGTGATTCAAATGGATGGTTCACAAGAAAAAAATAGAAGAATTTATTTGCATTAAAAACCTTTTTTGTTCTTTCATGTTTCTGCAATCTTTGAACGAAAATAATTAATCACATGAATTACATTGTTTCTACACGATATTCACGAGCACAGGTATTCACAAGGACAGGTATTCGTTGGGAGTATTCATGACATACGAGAACAGAAAGAAAAGTATTTCATTAGCATCTGTTAAAATAATTTGCATGTGGTTCTCTGCCTTTAGAGATGACACTAATCTAAAGGTACAATCCTGCATATGACCAGTCAGTTTGAGTCCATTATGGATTTTGCATAGAACTTGAAGTATATCTGGAGGGTCTACAGTATGTACTTTATCTATTAGCTTTGTGCAAAGCTTACAAATATATGCAAAGTTAAACCTACAGTAAAGATGTATGTTAGGAGTTCTTTCAGGGTTGGGTAGATCACTGCTCTTCTCTGTCATTATTTCCTTATTTGTAGTTTATGAATGTGACAACAAAAAAACAAAAAAGTGGCAAGACCTGCATGCTGCTTGAACAGAAAGAACAGACAGGATGATATTTCTATAATTACCTATAGTATTATCAACATGTTTTGCATATTTACATGCCATGATAATGAGACCAACCCCTCCCACAGTATCACATTTTCAGCTTCTATTGAGACATTCTGTAGTTTAATAATTGTATAATGCTTTTTAATTAAATAATTTCTTCATTGTAATTTAATGTCTGTCAAGTCTTAGTAGGTTATCATCAGTTGGCCTAGATATGCTCTGTATAGAACTTGTTCAACTGCCAAATTAATGTTATGAGATAACATAAGCCCTAATGCTGGTCAAATTTAGAGAAGTACAAATTGTATTAAACAAACCGTGCAATATATGTGCTTATAGCTGATACCTGTTCATCTTTTATCTTAAATGTTCTACTCGATGTATCTATGATGTAATCAATTGAAAATGGAAGACTTGATGTTACAAAACGTGGGAAGTATGGTGAGGGTAGGTTTCTTTATCAAGGCACAGTACATGTTTGTGCAGTTTGTGTTTGTCCAAATTGCTTAAAAACAAACCATTGCAAACTGAGCCGAATCCCAGACTGTCACATCACTATGGAGCCATGAGACGACTCATAACTTTTGTTGTTAAGAGAGTGCTAATCTAGAAAAGGCTGCTGGGGCCTAATCTCAGAGTACCACAGTCCCTCTGCGGAGATAGCATCCCCCAGCCCCACTGTCCGGAGGGGCACCTTGCAAACCAGCACGGGTGTGAGGTAGAAGGTGACGTTGCCACGGCGCCACACTGTGACTGGGTCACCTGGGTTTAGAGTTAGGATTTCCCTAGGCTCGTGGTTGGAGCTATAGAACTCCAGTGGGGCTTTGAGAACTACCTTGTTGACGTCGACCGTCTGGAGCCCACAGGCCTGGGTGCTGGCCACGCGAGCACCGGCCATGACTGCCGCCGGCTGGTTGTCCCAGTGGCCGTTCACCGTGGCCATGACGTGGTACGCGAGGGTGTGGAAGTGGATGCGTGTCAGGTCGGCCTCGGCCTCAGGGTCGCTGTGTCCGTGGGTCTCCAGGATCCACAGAAGGATATCGCTGACGCGCCCCACGTCTGGAATCCCCTTCCAGGAGGTCATCTCTGAGTGAGGTCCTGAACCAGCTTGGGAGAGGAACAGCAGCTCCTGCTCATTGAGGCCGATGGAGCAGACCATAGGTATGACCTGCTAACAGGTAACAGCAGCAAAGCACCCTTAGTATGCATCAGAATTACACTATACAGTCATTTTATATGGCACCTCTGCTTGCCGACAGTCAACGACTCTGAAATATGGATGTTGTTTATCGGATACCGTCTGTATGAGGAGGAGCAGACTATGTGATGCACCAGCTGAGCTGACTGACTGGTTCAGTGTTAAACCTACACATCTCTATGTGATGCACCAGCTGAGCTGACTGACTGGTTCAGTGTTAAACCTACACGTTTACCTCTTGCATGACACGGTTCATGTAGTCTTTGTCCGTCATGCTTGCCAGCTCCAGGTGGATGGGGACGTGATTTCGTACATCGGCGATGGAAGCCACTGCCTGAGAAACAGACACCACCAGCCCCCGGGGGACCAGGCACAGCGTTCAGTTACACACAAAGAAACATTACAAATATAACCAGCAACTCTCCCGACAACACAGGATACTGTCTAAGGAGAGGACCCAAACTGTCATCTTTAGTTAGTTAGTTTTCTGTGACAGACCTCTTTGAGCTTTTCGTCCCAGATGTGCCTCCCCTGCCCCTCCATCATGTGCAGGCCTGAGAGGACCACCAGGTCTGGCTGGAACTCTTCCAGGCTGGCCACAAACGTCTTCAGCGCTCGCATCTCCCCGTTGGACACATCATGGGAGAAGATGAACCGGTTGGCTTGGGGCGCTCGAGTCGGACCCCACTGCTCCCCTGAACAAAGGCCAGAGGAACAAGTCAGACCCCACTGCTCCCCTGAACAAAGGCCAGAGGAACAAGTCAGACCCCACTGCTCCCCTGAACACAGGCCAGAGGAACAAGTAAGACCCCACTGCTCCCCTGAACAAAGGCCAGAGGAACAAGTCAGACCCCA
Source organism: Mallotus villosus (assembly GCA_903064625.1). Taxonomy (NCBI): domain Eukaryota; kingdom Metazoa; phylum Chordata; class Actinopteri; order Osmeriformes; family Salangidae; genus Mallotus; species Mallotus villosus. Next base: position 23,222 of record CAEFZP010005273.1, read on the forward strand.
CTGCTCCCCTGAACACAGGCCAGAGGAACAAGTAAGACCCCACTGCTCCCCTGAACACAGGCCAGAGGAACAAGTCGGACCCCACTGCTCCCCTGAACACAGGCCAGAGGAACAAGTCAGACCCCACTGCTCCCCTGAACACAGGCCAGAGGAACAAGTCAGACCCCACTGCTCCCCTGAACACAGGCCAGAGGAACAAGTCAGAGCCCACTACTCCCCTGAACACAGGCCAGAGGAACAAGTCAGACCCCACTACTCCCCTGAACACAGGCCAGAGGAACAAGGGTGTTCACATGAGTGGGAATACTTATAATACGATAACTTGTAGAATACAATAACTTCCGGGCTGTCAAACAATGACAATTCAAACATTTGGAATGACACTTATAATAAAGGCACAAAACACACCAATATGATAGTTGGACAAAAACTATTTCAGTCACAAGTACAGGCATGTGTGGCACACCTCTGACAAAAATGCTAAGGAATGTTGGCATGTCACATCATGTGTCTGCCATACCTTCTGTTTACATAAATCTAGTCTAATTGTATTGCTCAAAAAGTGTCAAAGCCTGTATGACAAAGCTGATCATGCATCTTACCTGCCTTGTACTCCAGAATAAGGTGATATTCATCCATTTCCTGAAGCGACTCAGGAGGCACAACAATCTGCTCATCAAGCATCTCGTGCAGTTTAGGTCCCACAGGACCACACAGTAGAACCTAAACAACACTCTTGCTGTCAGGGATCACTCTCTCACAGAGATAATGTACTGTATGAAGTAGGCTTGTGCACACAGTCGTTTCATACATTATTAGTTAGTTAGTCTAGGCATGGGGTTATATAGTATATTATGTGTACTGATGATTTGTACAAAGAGGAGTCTAAAACAAGCCTAAGGCTACATGTGGGTATCCACATGATGTTGATCTTAAACTGTCACAGATTTGCCAGCCAGTGCATCCTACAGAACAGCCTTAACACTGATTTCCAACCTACCATCAGCTCTGGATAGGAAGCAAGTTTCTGGCTGATCAGAGCAGCATTTCCACCCACGTAAAGCTAGAAGGGACACAGTTATTATCAGTGACAGGCTGGAGAACCTAAACACCAGACATATTACAACATTAAACATATTAGAAAAACAAAGGTTATGGGTTTCAATCAGGGAATAAGCAGTTATTGGCCAAGCCCAGCACTCAGTTACAGACAAAAAGTCGACTGAAATGGTAAGAATAATTTAAATCACACTGGGAATTAATATTCAGAATTCCAATTTACCAACCTAATCAAAATTTGAAGTTAGAAACTTGGTAATGCATGTACCAACCCACTCAGAGTCAATACATACCTATTAGCCCTGTCAGGAGTTTAAGATTCCTGTCAAGCTCTCCTACCAAAGTTACCAGTAGCCAGTAGATGGCTTCTCGGACTGAGAGAGACACCAAGTGAGACAAAGGCGAAGTACATTTATTCATTTAGCAGACGCTTTTATCCAAAGCGACTTACAAGAAAGTACATGCAATTTCCATGACAGGAAGTGCAGTACAATTGTCCTCACAGGCTAAATATTCCCTCCTAATATGAGGACGTCTGATCACAGCTGAAATAGTAGTCACCTTTACTGTGTCATATTTCAGTCATGATCAGAGTCTTTATGCCAAGCAATGCACGGCTGATAATATGGTGCTTTTAGCATCTTGATAGCTGGCGTTTTGACTTCCTACACATATTCATGAACTTGATTGGATGGGTCCTTTGCATACGATAGAGTGTTGATCTAGGCTGATCGTCTCACTAACCCCCCTATATATTGACCATATAAGCCTAGTGATCTGACACAGACTGAAGCTGTTCTAGCTTACCTGAGCCCCAGGGTACTCTGCAGCAGCTCGTGCGATCCTCTGAAAGACCTCCTCGTCACTGAAGAAACGCTCAGCTGCTGCCCCCTTCTCCATGTAGTGGATGAAGGCTTCCCGCAAGTCCTCTTTGGAGTTCAACACCGTGTGATCACGGCCCGTGCCAGGGTCCACCGCTAAAGCCTGGAGCAGCCCTACGCCAGAAACCACAACGTCCACACATGCATTTACCCTTGAGGAAAGAGGGGGGGAGGGGGAAACAACAGACAACAAGAGTAAAAATGCCCAGAGTTAATATTTCTGTCAGCAGAGAAACTTATCAGGGAACATTCCAGAATATCTGAATCCTTACCCAACTGCCACTCTTCCCCATTGTCTAGCAGGTGTGGTTATCATGACCTCCCAGGCACTGGAGATAACCTGTTCCACGGTGTGTGAGCTGGACTCGCTGTGGGGGGATGGATGGAGCAGGGGCAGGAAGTACTGGATCATTTGGTCCGGCAGTTCAGGTCTGGAGCGGTACAAGTACCCCACAGCAAGAGCCAAAAGGGCAACGGCTGCAGCCTTCCTCCACATGCTTACAGTGACTCCTAATATGGGAACACACATATTCATACAATGCCTTCAGCTTTGTCTAATCAACCCACAGAACGTTTTGCATCATGTTTAAGTCTTTGTCAACTCTCGTGCTGTCAAGTGCTTTTTTTAAAAGCCACTCTCCCTTAAAAGGGAGGAGGAGTTGGGTAATGCTAATGGTTTGCTTAACTGGTGGCTATTGCATGGGAAGGATGAAACTTCAATCTTATTGTACATAATGATATTTGTTTCCACTAAAATGGGAGGACTATATGAAACACGCTCTATTTCGTACATGGTTTATAGATTAGTTCAAATGAAAGCTGTCAGTGATACGTTGACCTTCTGATAACTAGATGAACCAAAGTGGGGACATACTAGCTACAACAAGATAAGAAAGATAGCCACTGTAGCTGCAATCCAACACCACATCCTGTAATTACCACACAACCTGCGAACATTTGTCAAAATGTGTAGGCTAAGCTTGTGCGAAAAGCTTGTGTTTGAAATGTCTGTTAAAAGCTCAATAAAATGGTCAAAACCAACCCAGCAACTCAGTTATCCAGCTTGTTAGAGTATCCAGCCAGGAACATATATTAAGATAGTTAGCCAGTACCGTTAGCTACTGAAGTAGCTCGAGATTAAACTAGTACTAGCTCAGCAGTGGGCAACACCTAACGCTAGACTACACAGCACACACACCAAGAAACGTAATTCAATCCGTAAATAACAATCCATTATAGCAGTTAGCTATCTAGTTGGCTTTGCTGTGCCAATTCGTCAGTGAGATAGTTACAGTACTCACCGGGTTAGCTTAGCTAGCTGGCTAATAGTATCTCGCTAACCACGTAGCTGGCAGTGGTACTGGTAATGGTAGGATTTGCTTAGAACAAACTCGGAGGTGAAGCAACGTTAGTGTTGGTGAATGTTTTTGGCCCGGCCGTAGTCCCATACCATCTCGTGACAGTTTATTTGAACGAACTCCACAAATAGATGCACATCTATACAAGCTACTGGTGTACAGTTCGTCCTCAAACTTTCACTTGCGTGGAACTCAAGGAGCATGATAGTCAGAAGCAAAAGCAAGCGTAAGACAATTCTAATTTCCGGTTCAGGTCATCAATACTTTTCACAATAAAGGTTTTGTTATTAAAATGTAATTTTATGAAATAAACATGACATTACTAGTGTTTTGGGGATTCAGCAAAGTTTTAGGAATGAACATATGTATACATTATTCACGCGTTATGCAATTTCTGGTTAGGCGCTGATTTGAAGGCAAATGAGCAAAACCCAGAAATGCCATTGAGCACAACTGGGGCCAGATTCCCAGTTTAAGACAAATATCCCAATAAAATGGGCGGAAGGAAGGAACTCTAAAAGCGCAATTATTCTGAGTTGGTAAAACGTGTTGAAACACCCCGGCATAAGTGACATGTTATTGTTTTGCTTCCAATTCATCTTTCAATCCTATTTGTTATGTATCGAGTGCTGGTCGCTACATCACTACATGGACTGAAACGGAACACGATCTGTCACATAAAAAACACAGCTTGGTGCATACTGCATTTAGGCCTTTATCACACACAAAAAAACAAGCAATACAATCATTTGATATATAATTTCATGTTAATATAACAGATTACTTCTCAAGATCACAGGTACAGATTGAACAGACAAGCCCATTAGTGACTAACTATGATTAAAGGAGGGAAGAAAGGAGAGAGAGATACCGACTTAGTGGTGCTTTTCATTGAACCTAAACACTGCTTTTTTGGAAAGTTTACCAAACTACTATATTTCAGTCTTTCATTCTGGTGAATGGGTACAAACTCCTTCTGAAATGCTACAGTGAATGTTTATGGCTGTAGTTGAATTAGGCACTGTTGCATTACTTTGGCGTTGAGAATAATTACATACATTTTGTAGCAGAGGCAGGTAGTTCCTGTCACTACACAACCAGAGGCAGGTAGTTCCTGTCGCTACACAACTGAGATGCTTCTTGTCTCTTGGCATTGTGCCATTCATCAGGAACATGTTTATGATCACTTGTTTTGAACTGGTAGCATATGCTCATTGTTTGACAAGCAGTGGTGTAGGTTTCAAGACTTGCACCCATCAATTACATCAACAACATTCATGAACTTGAGCCAGGACAATGAATGGAAAGGAAAAAAGCTGTATCTATTGATCTGATTTCTATTTTTGAGACAGTGGACAGTTGTCTGAAATTGGGTGGTTGTGAAATGTGCATAATAATAAAAATGCTTCCTTGCATTAATTAAGGCTATCTTGTCTGTATGAACTTTAAAAATCGATGTGAAAAGATGACTGTCCACTGTCATCGGCAAGCATTCATGGACGGTTAGTAGCCAGATCTGCTTGATCACGATGGCAAGCAGGTCTCTGGGAGGGATGCATGTGCGACCCTCTGGTGGTTAAAGTAGGCATTACATCTTGGAGGAGGCGGCCATGGCAGAGGCTCCTCCCCGGGTGTAGACACGCACACCGGTGTCCTGAAGGGGGAACAGGAGAGGCAGAGAGAGAGAGGAGAGACAGAGAGAGGAGAGGCATAGAGAGTGGTCACCACACAGCCCTTTATTCAACACATACTGTTTTTGCTGTATATAATTTGCATTGTGTCCACCAATGCGGCAGTGACCGTGGAACTCCAATACAGAACAACTGTACTCTATTCTACTGTACTCTATTCTACTGTACTGTTCACATACCTTTTTTGCCTCTGTGTGGTACTTGTCTAACAGGGCCTTGACACGGTTGCCATAGTCAGAATGGACAGCCATCAAGCACTGGATCTGAGAACAGACAGGACACGAGTGAGAAGCCAGCATGATGGCTGCCAGACACTACTAGCTGTGGCATCTGTAGTAAAGACAACGCTAGCAGAGATGTATCTGTACATCTGAACAGGTGAAGAGACATACCCAGCGTTTCTGGATGAAGAGCTGGGCTCCTTTCATGTGTCCGGCCATGTTCTCACACAGTCTCTGACGCTCATCCTCCTTCAGCACCTCCGTGTAGAACGCACGCACCTACAGCGCAAACACACACACGTCAGCAACCTTTGTTCGGTTTGGACAGACCTCACAGGATGTTTTCTCTTTAGTGGCATAGTGCATAAAATCAGTACTTCAGTAGATAATCTAGGACCAAAATTGCACAGTTCTAACAGCATTTCCAGGCCAAGGAACGGTCTGTATTTTCAATCTGACTGCACAATTATGATAAAGATTTTAGCATTCCAATAGAAAAGGAGTACCTGAGTGACATTATCGTCATCTGCGCTGTTATAGCGGGCAACGTCAGGTGACACCTGAAACTTGGACTCCACAAAGCGGGGCTGTGTCTCTGGAGCACTGAAGCTGTTTGGGTAGTAGTTAGGAGCACCACCTAAAAGCTCACAAATAGAAGAAAAGTTAAGAATGCATGTTATATACATGTCCCCCACACACCAGAGTCCTCCCTGTGTACACATATTGTTCGTATAGAGATTCAGCCAACTATCCACTAGCCCTCACCTAAATATTAACCAGTTGTGGAATGTCAACACACCATCTGAAAGTCCAGTGATAAGCGGGCCATGTCTTCCATGTATCCCCAGAACAGCGTGTCTGAACAGCATGTCTGGGGGCCAGTGACTCACCCTGGTTGTCAAACATGCACATGGGGCCGTCTCTCTGGTAGTTGGCTACGCGGGTCCTGAAGGGGCAGTTCACAGGCAGCTGCAGGTAGTTGGCACCCAGCCGGTGTCTGTGTGTGTCGGGGTAGGAGAACAGACGACCCTGCAGAGGCATGGGCAGTAGGCACACACACAATCTTAAATATATAGTCGGCTGCAAATATGGATTGATTTATTGATTTTATATCTTGAGACGCATGCATAAACATGCCGTCTTCTGCATACAGGCACACACACACCTACATTTAGATTAAAAGATACCTTTTTGCCTGTTTTTAATGGAATTACCTGCAGCATCTTATCTGGGCTGGCCTCAACGCCAGGGGGCATGTTGCTGGGGTCAAAAGCCAGCTGCTCCACCTCTGCAAAGTAGTTGACTGGGTTCCTGTTGAGGACGATGCGTCCCACAGGGATTAAGGGGTACTCCTTGTGTGACCACACCTGAGGACAAGCAGGCAGGGAGTCACAAGGACGCCTCACACTAAAGACAATGTTTCCTTCTACAGTCTGATCAAAGGGGAGAACTGCAAGCTGAACATACAAAGATGTTGCCTTCAACAAAAGGACAGAATCAACATATCTTTGCTAACAACAGATCACACACCAGCACCTTGGACATGCTAATGTTAAGTGTTATTAAATGAAGGCAGAATTAAGCTTATTTAATTGTTTTCTAATTAAAGAAGTTTAGGAGTCCTGGTGTAATTTCATGTTGTTAAATGTAAATCAGTGGACGTTGAGGCAGGAGGGGGTTACCTTCGTCAGATCAAAAGGGTTGAACTCGTACTGCTCCGCCTGCTCAAAGGTCATGACCTGGATGAAGAAGCTCCAGGAGGGGAAGTTGCCGGTAGCGATGGCGTTGTACAGATCTCCGATGGCGTAGTCTGGGTTTGTGGCTGCAAGGCGGTCTGCATCCTCCCCTTTAAGGTTCTTGATGCCCTGGTCAGTCTAGGACAAGGAATTATTAAACAGGAAGAAATTTAAAATTGATCCTAAATTAGAGACAAAAGATCTTTTGAACTGTTTGATAAGATACAGGAGTTTCCATGGAAGCCTTACTTTGAAGTGGAATTTGCAGTAGATAGGATGGCCTTCATCATTGACCATCTTGAAGGTGTGAGATCCGTAGCCGTTCATGTGTCGGTAGCCGTCTGGAAGACCCCGGTCACTGAACAGGAAGGACACCTTCGAAGAGACAGATCATGGGGAACGTCACCTTCGTGCACATTGCATTCATCTCCTGGTAAACCATTCTGTTCAAATATAGATTTTCTGGCAACACAACTTATTTGTGCAATAGCTGTTAGTGGCATGAGTTCAAATCATTTGTTTTTCTCAGGTTTTTCCAAAAACACTGACTCACCCCTGACACCTTTACGTTTGGTTCTAATAGCAACATGTTCAGAGAGGAGCCGTGGGGCTGAGGACTACCTGGTGGAGGCACTCGGGCCGCAGGCTCCAGAAGTCCCACACCATGTCCGGGTCCTTCAGGTGGGTCTGGGGGTTACGCTTCTGAGAGTGGATGAAGGATGGAAACTACAAGGAAGAGACGTTCATTCACAAATCACCAGAAAGTCGACTAGACACCTTCCCTCAGCCCACTGCAAGTTACCAGTAAGGCGTCCCTGATGAAGAACACTGCCAGTTACCAGTAAGGCCCCTCAGCCCACTCCCATTTACCAGTAAGGCGTCCCTGATGAAGAAGACGGGAGTGTTGTTTCCGGTCAGATCCCAGTTTCCTTCTTCGGTGTAGAACTTAACAGCGAAGCCACGAGGGTCACGCACGGTGTCTGCCGAGCCAGACTCCCCGGCTGGAACAACCACCGAGCACATGAGAAAACTAGCAACACGGCTACACATGACTGCATACTGAATGGGCCTGAAAGTGCCCTTCTGGTAAGTCTTTGTAAAGGACTCACTGATTGCAAGTAACACTGGAAACAATATTACACTACTATTACATCGATAGTATGGATTCAACCCTACAAATGTGTTTCCTAAGTAGTGGGTGTCTTCTTGAACATCATGGAGGGTGTTTCTTACCAACAGTGGAAAAACGGATTGCAATAGGTGTCGTCTTGCCGACATGCTCAAACAACTTTGCCTTGCAGAAGTGGGTGATGTCATGGGTCACTTCCAAGAATCCGAAGGCTCCTGTGTATGAGATGTTAGAGTCAGCCTCTGCAGCAGCCTGCTAGACGGACACTACTTAACTCTCCAATGTAAAAATAAATAAAATAAATGACCAGAGAAATCTCTGCACAACAGAGCAGTTGTATTTACTGTTTAACCCTTGTGTTATCTTCGGGTCATTCTGACCCATCAGTCATTGTGGCCCACCGTTGTATTGCAACAACTTTACCGCATACAAAAACAAAGTGAAGAATTGTATTTTAACCGTCGGGCTGTCTCAGACCCCCCCACATCGCAAAGGTTAAAAGAAAATGCTTTTTATTCGTTTTTTTATTGGGTAAAGTTGTCATGTGACCCAAAGGCAGCACCGAGGTTAAACAGGTTCCTTCTGGTTCCTACCCTCCGGCTCACCATGAGGATCGCACCACAGATCAAGTGATCAAGTGATCTGTGAAAGGCTGATCTTTCCCCCGGCTCAGAGCAGTCTGCTGACTGTGGTGGTACAGGTTAGAGGTCAACATAGAGTAACCGTAGTAACGTAGAGTAAGGACCAATCACGAGCACAGCTCTACATGTGGTTCTCTGCTTTAGGCCTACCCTCAACAAACAGGGCTTTCTACCATCATACATGGGTCAGCCTCTGCTCTTCATACAACGGTTTATTTGCTGATTGGCTGGTGCTTTGGTCTCTGATTGGCTGGTGCTTTGGTGTCTGATTGGCTGGTGCTTTTCCACCCACCTGCCCCTTTGGCATGCACCACTCTCTCAGGAATGCGTTCCCGGTCGAAGTGGGCCATCTCGTCAGTGAAGACCACATCCTGGACCAGCAGCGGCCCCCTGGGCCCGACCGTCTGCGAGTTCAGCTTGTCTCCGATGGGGACCCCCGCTCCTGTGGTCAACACGTCTGCTTTCTGATCCCATCAAAATATTAAGATTTTTTGTTATCTTCTTAATTCAGATGCATTCCAAACAAACCATTTCTGCTAGATGACCACGACAGATATAAATTCATACTAGTTGGTTGGCTAGCCAAATAACCTTTAAATGTTCAACTGACAATTAGACAGTGTGTCATGGTTAAAAAGGAGCGGTAGCTTTTAGGCAAATTCAGGAACAGCTCTTGATGGCCTTCAACATTGCACAATGTTTACAAGTTGGTTTATTTTCCAAGAAAGTTATGGTTAGATAACCATGAGTTGGCATTGGGGCTAAAGTTCATGACTCATGCAGGATGGCTGCAACTTGATACAAGTCTATGAAGAGAAGTCTCAGTTGCAAATAACCTTTTTTGACTCGTTCCCAGGGACAAGCATTAGACATTGTATTAACGCAAGCTGTCATATAGCTATTACAGTATCCCCCACGAAAAGTATCAGAGAATGAAAATGCAATTTTGCTTTCGGGTCAAAGTTATTACAAGGGCTAACTAGCTAACCAGTTAACTAGGAAACATACATAAGGCTAGGTTTCGAATGTAAGATACATTTAAATTAGCGATGCAATTTGATCCTTGATCTGTTATGCTGTACTTTGTTGTTCCGGGAGTACAACGGTATTTAGGAATGATTTGCTGGACCTGATGTTAGTTTCCTCCAGGAAAACAATGACTCTTATTGAGGGACGTGTTTCTGTTTTGGCAACCCGCAATGTTTTGGGGGCTATCTCATGATAAATGACCTAGCTCTACTAGTATGCACTTTTGTAAAGCTATCTCTTGGAAGTCGCTTTGGATAAAAGCGTCTGCTACATTAATACATTGTAAAATGGCTAGCATTCAAATACATTTCTTGCTAATGTCGGAAGCTTCTTGTTGTTGTTGCTCAGCACGTTCTGCTGCTCGAACAGAACAGTAAACTATTTAGCTAGCTAGATAGCTACAGCACTACCAGCAAGCTAGTACTTATTTTTGCATTGTGTATTAACAGCATACTTGTACAGTATAGTGCAACTTGAAATAACTTTGGTTACACTAGTTAGCTTTGTTAACTAAGTAACTTGAATATTACATTTACATTAGCAAGCTAGCCGGAGTGTAATGTCCTCAAACGACCTCCTGCCCATTTCAGATAACAGCAAGTTGCTGGCACGAACTGGCTGGTTAGCTCTCTTGTCTCTACAGAAATTATTAACAAAATGAAAAATAAAAATGCAAACCTGAAGGCCCCGACTCTCTTTCCATTGCTTCATCTGATCTGCAGCTTTCTCTCTATTCTCAGCCATCTTGACAAGCACCTAGGTCGCAAGACGTTAACACAACAATGTAAGCGTTAGTAGTTTGGTAATCGTCTTGTTTAAATGCTTTCTGCTTAGAAATGACGATGAACTTTGTTCCGGGTCTACCCCGTTTTCTATTGGCTCACATCAAATGACCTACTTTTGGACCTCTGCTAATACTGAAAGGCATGGACGGATTAAGAAACTACGAACCCCTGGGCCTGGTCATGTCAAGACCCCCCCCCTCGATTTTTTTTCTTGGCAACATTTTTTAGTTGTCAGGAATAATATTGATATTAATATTGTTGTTTAAAAAGGCAGAAGTACTCGAGTAATCAACGAAATAAACGACGTTTTTATTCAAAAAATATTTGATAGTTTTAACATTTTCAGCCCACACAACCCTCTCTCTTTCTTGAAAAATGACCATCATAGGCTTAACAATATTATATCTTCAATAAATAGGGCATCACCTGATTTTTGCTAGAGATGGGCCTTTGATAAACTGTTCAAAATAGTTTTTTTCAGGTTCATGTATGGAACTTGTCCCAGTTAAGGCCAACCAGTAAAACATATTTAAAGGAGCCTAGAGTGAAATGTTATGATGTGTTGTGATTGAGGGTCTCCAATCAGACAGATCAGGGGTGGATAACATCATAATGGGGTCTTCATGAAGAACAACTTTACAGAAATGACACATAAACAGCGCGTTTGTGTGTGTTGGGGGTGGGGGTGCTTAGACAGAGCCCTAATGCTATTGTTTTGCACTTGCTTTTTGGATTTCTCCCTACAGAGTTGAAGGGCCCATATTACATGGAGTATGTTTTTGAGTATAAAGGTGACATTATACACTAAACCCAACTAAATTCACAATTTTCAGCAATTCAGAAGATGGTTGAAGAGGATACTGACATTTGATATTGCTTGCCTCATTGAAATGTTGTTGGCAGCACAGTGAATACCATACAGTCATTTCCTGCAGTCTTGCAACATTGATCCTGCGGTTCCTGATCATGTCGAAAAACTGAACAGTTTTCACTGGAAGATGTAACGTAAGACGTAATTTCCTGCAGCCCTGTTCGAAGGTAAGGAAATCTTCCATAAAGCCAACACGTTCCAACTAGCGCAGGCCGTCACTGAGTTCTCAAGAAATCTGACAAATCTGTCCTGGATTCCGTCCCACCAACTGAGCCTTATGTCCTTAGTGGTGGTTCCCTGGTTCACCGCTTGACATGGACAAAGGGTGACAGTTACGGTGCCATTGGACAGTCATATGCAGACTTTACCATACGCCATTATGGTAAAGCAACAGTTGTTTTTGAAGTTATATCGAAGGTCCTTCCATCAAAGACAATACGCATACGAGACGTGGTGAAAACACTCACCCCCATTGTTAACTTAACAATGCAGAGACTGAGTTTGAGGGAAGAAAGGATGATTTCCTTTCCAGATATTGCAACAAACAAGGACTTATCAATCTTATGACAGAGGAGCTGGAGAAGAAGGGCTGCACTCATAGACGGATTAAGAAAACCACGTGCCCCTGACCCTGACCCTGGAAATGTCACGGGCCCCTGGGCCTGGTCGTATCACGGGCCCCTGAGCCTAGACGTGTCACGGGGGCCTGGTCGTATCACGGGCCCCTGGGCCTGGTCTATCCCGGGCCCCTGAGCCTAGACGTGTTACGGGAACCTGGGCCTGGACCCGTCGATAGCTTTTTGGATTTCTCCCTACAGAGTTGTAGGGCCCATATTGCAAGATGTTTCTCAGCCCCTCTAAAGTCCTATAGATAAACTGAGGGGATAAACACTCACTTGAAAGGTATCATGATGGTTTCTTTCTTGTGACATCTTCAAAGTGAGTGTTAAACTTTAGGCTATTCTTTAGTTTTTCAGTAGGACTTTTGGGGCCCTGTTACTGACATGAATGACTTAAGCGTAGCATATACCGGCTACGGCGCATCGTAATATAGATATCTCGTTGTTAAAATCAATGACCTATGCACTATTGAAAAGCTCTCTCTTGGAAGTCGCTTTGGATAAAAGCGTCTGCTAAATGAATAAATGTAAATGTAAATGTATATCATCATATCAATACAAAGTTAATAACAGAGACTTCACGTAAAGCTTCTGGCTTAGGGGCCTCCTGTAGGCCCACTCGTTAATCCATCACTGCTGAAAGGTACTTACAACATTAGAGCTACATCTGCCAAAATTGATTATGTCCCCCAAAAGTGTTTTGAACTCATGAATACGATAATAGTCATTGGTGTGTTATTTTTTACTTTATTTTGAGTATTTATGGTTATTGAATATTCAATATTAATTGAAATATTAAAAACAATGAGTTTCATATTCATTTATTACTTACTACTAATAACTAAATATTCCATTCTTACAAGGAAGCAACATTAATATGATATTTGTTGATAGTTCAATGTATTATTTGTAAAACATTTAAAATGTATGTGTAAAGTAATTACATTTTAAATTAAATAAATAAGTCTACTGGCTAAGGTTTATGTTGCATTACTTTTATTTCAAACAGTGTTCACACAACACACACTATGCTGGACACACATTCACATCAAGTTCAAAATTATTTCAAACATGCATGGTCAAATGTATAACTGTTGATCAAATGCGTACAGAAAATGAAAATATTGCTTCAATTATGCATTTGGCACAGTAGGAAATATAAGGCTTGACAGCCGAGCTGGGAAATGATGAGGTGCTAGGAAGGCAGGCCAACCACAAGCTCAGCATCAAGACACAATTTGAAGAATGGTTACTGGAGGAAGTAGATGGGCAAAGTCATCTGAAAATGCATGATTAACATTTATATTTCACTGATCAGTTTTTAAAATACTGTCAATACAAACGAGGTTAGTTCACATGTTAGTTCACATTCTGTTGTACAATAAAACTGTATTGCCAAACGGGTGTACGATGCAAAGAACCCCCATAAAATACTGTGTGGACACATTTAAAACCCCACTGGAGGTTATTAATAATTAGACATCAGACTTCACGGATGCAGCCACAGAGAACAGTGCCGTTATTTGGATATTGTCCCAGAAAGGTTATGAGTAGTAGTGCGGGTGGGGTTGATCACCTACAAACATGATGTTGTTATAAGTGTTCATAAGAGCTACATAAGAGCACAGGAAAGCTCCAGCCAAGCAAACATACAGTATTGTGTTGATGTGGGGACTGGTGGGGATTGCTTGGGTGCAAACATCTGACAATATTAACCTTTCCACAACATTTGTCAAAGTATTGTTAAGCTTCCAATGGCTCCTTAATTAAAATGAAAATGTAATTGTGAGGAATATTGATTGTCACATTGTCAATATTCATCAGCGTAATGATAGTATTATTCATTCATGATAGTAATAAGATTGTTCTATTTTTATACAATAAATAATGAAAGCAAATACTTTGTACACTTTTTACAGAGCACCCAAAACACAATTGTTAAATATAAATAATTGATACTGCACAACGTCTTAGGTCAGATGTGGCCACCCTGTAACAACTGCTACAAATTGGTTGAACCTGGATTAAAGAACCTGGATTTATTATTCTTAAAAAACAAAAACACAAGATAAAATAACTAAACGGTATAATGTGTCACTCTCACTATTTACAAATAACCACAAGCAAATCAGATCAAGCTTACCTTAGGATCAGCGCTGTAGTCCTTCATTGAACAGGGCATGAGTGATAATGGGTTTCAAGAGAAACCTTTCCTGAAAAAGGAGCTATTTTCCCCTTTTATTCTCCTGCTCTGGAGGACAGTAAACTAGAACAACAGTAGGCACCATGCAGACAGCAGTGAACACCAAGGCTGGACTCTGTCTCCATCCATTCAATAATCAACTCAAAATCTGCTTTTAAGGGCTGAGTTGAAATTCCAATATGCACTGAAAGTGGATACATCACAATTGCATAAACAAAATTGGAGGCACTTTGGAAAGCGATATGGATTTTACTAGCCATAGAAAACTAAAATTGCCTCCAATTTTGTTTACAATTTAAAAATAAATGTACTTATGTTGAGTATTCAACAGTTAACCCTAACATACTTATTTTAAAATACTGAATTGTTTCCAATTCTTTTACTGGAATTTGAACTCTCCTTGTCCTGAAATGGAATCAAGCCCAACCCTGGTGACTGAAGGGGCTGTACGGGGCAGGGGGGGGGGCACTAGGTCCTCCTCAGAGGGTGCCACATAGACACAGGTTTCCTTAGGGTCGCCAGCATTTGGTTCCAGTGGGTGATGCCCATGCCGCTAGCCTCTGGGCCGATGATCACGTGACCCACGTTCTCCCCCCGGCCGTCCTCAGTGACCTCAGCCACCGTGATCCTCAGGGAGAGGACCTGGGGACAGAGCACACAGGTACAACTCAGACTCAGACTCAGACTCAGACTCAGACTCAGACTTCAAACTAGTAACTCGGCTGTCGAATCCTACTGGGTTCTGGTTTCCCATGTGAGCATCATTCACCAGGACGCTCCCAGCATCATTCACCATGACGCTCCCAGCATCACCTAAGATGATCCCCATGTGAGGACATTCACCATGACGAGCATCATCACCTGTAACACCACAGCGGGCACAGAGAAGATCATCGCTTCATTGAAGATAGGGTTTGTATCGTCCCTTTTCATGGATGTCTTCTTCTTGCTGATCTTCCTGCCATCTTGCAGAAGATACACTTTTACAAATGGATCTGTTGACGAGAGAGATGTGAGTGACTGAACATGTTGCAGATGTTGCTAAATTGCTTGTCATTAACGTAGTTTCCATTGCTGAAGCTGGGCAATCTCCCAGTATTAAAAACATGTATAAAAGAATATATTCTAATTATATAATAATATATTTGTGTTATATATTGCCCTGAATTTAGGTCATTATCTAAATATGGCATTCTTCCTTAATTATTTTTGCGTCAAATCGAATTTGGACAGAAAACAGAAGGAGGTGGATGGAGGATGGGGTGGGGGGCAACTAAAGGATAGTTTCACCTGCGGTGGTTTTCCCGTTGGTCCACACGAGGTTCTTGGCTTTGGCCACCACCACCGTGAGGCGCTCTGCTGTGGGCAGGTAGCTGAGAGACAGCAGGATCTCCCCCACTGCATCCACTGCCTGGGCACAGGGACACTCCTGTTAGTCCAACCATCCAACCATCCAACTATCCAACTAACCAACCATCCAACCATCCAACCATCCAACCATCCATCCAACCATCCAACCATCCATCCATCCATCCATCCATCCATCCATCCAACCATCCAACCATCCAACCATCCAACCATCCAACCATCCAACCATCCAACCATCCAACCATCCAACCATCCAACCATCCAACCATCCAACCAACCAACCATCCATCCATTCAACCATCCATCCATTCATCTATCCAACCGTCCAACCATCCATTCATCCATCCAACCATCTACCCAACCAACCATCCATCCATCCATCCAACTGTCCAACCATCCATTCATCCATCCATCCAATCGTCCAACCATTCATCCATCCATCCACCTAGAGAAGCACAAACCCGTCACTGTAACTGAGAGTAGAATGGGCTACAGTAGTGATTAGTCTCTTCTTTAGCTGTACCTTATTGATATCCTGTAGGTAGAGCCAGGCGTTGAAGGGCCTGACAGACAGGTCCAGGTCAGACAACTTCAACTCTGCCACCCCAGCACTGATGTTCCTCTCCTCTGCATCGATCCCGAAGGCGGAGAACCTCAGGCTGTTGTCCTCCAGGGCAGACTGCTCCAGCGGGACGGAGAAGCGCTCGTCGAACACGACTGTGAACGCGTTGGCCTGGACCTGCGATTATATCAGAGAAGCTCTGGTTGGCTAGATCGTAGAATGTATTCATATATATTGAAATCTCTGTGTGCCCATGTCTGTTCAGTTCCTGTAAAACCCAGCTTATGTAAAAGAGTACCTATAAATAACATAAAAACAGTTAACCATTGTCCAACAGAGAAACAACTTTCAACGAGAATCACAGAGAAAACACAAGCTGCATATTCTCAGACTTGCAGAATGTGAAACACCACAGCACTATAAATATACACATCTAAACCACGTGCGTCAGGGAACACGTCATCATCACCTGCATCACTGCTTCTGCTGCCTGGGACTGCAACTCCCCAGCGCATCCACGTCTACATGTGACTGCGACTGACTGTCGTTTTTAATTACACGTTTAAGATTACCGGTGGGGCAAGGGAGCAGGAGAGGAACAGAGGATGAAAGAAGACGATACAAGAAAGATAGGAAGGGGACCGTGAAGAGTGACAGAAAAGGAGAGGACAATAAGAGAGAAAGGGGAGAGAGAAAGGAGAGAGGAAGAGAAGGAGAGCGAGAGGCAGCAGGCTTGATGGCTTGCTCCCCTGTGGACTGTGCTGAAGAATAGAGCTGATGTCATTCCTACGCTCCCCAGTCGCTGCAGCAGGAACTACCACACATTCCTTTAGAAGCTACGGTCTGCTCTGAACCTAAAACAGGGACTGAGTGGTTTGTTTTTGTAAATATATAATCAGTGAAGGCAGTACTGACAACACTTTTTCACATTTAACACAAGTAAAGATGTATGGGCTCCGACATATACTTAGGTAAAAAATAGCCAATAGTGTCACGCTGGTAACTGGACTTCACATCCTATGAATAGATCAATACAAAAATACACTATAGAAATGTTTTTCGAAAATGCTTTCGAAAATAAATAAATAAATATATATATATCGAAAAAATATCTGACACACCATCAGAGAACACACTCTTACACAGCTGTACAACCCCACCCAAACTCACCCTAGTGACGCCCACATTCAGCTCCTCTGGCACCAAGGTGACGCGGATGAAGCAACCCGGGAAGTCCCCCTCCTCGCGCTCCAGCAGGTCCTTGCCCTGGTGCAGGGCGATGTGAAGCAGGCCCGGCCCTGGCCCCGGGCGGGCCTCAAACTCCAGGGTCACCTCCAGCTGACCCACAGTGAAGTCGTGCCCAAAGTTGTTGGCCACGGAGGAGATGGAGCTGAGGGAGTCTGTGGACATGGAGCGGTTGAGCTGCACAGGCACGGTGGCGTCCAGCATGTGCTCCCGGTTCATCATCTCCAGGTGGCCCAGGTCCCTCAGGTCATCGGGGGTGTCCCCGAGTGCCAGGCTGGGCTTGCGGCTGGAGGGGATGGTGGTGGAGGTCCGTCTGTGGTTGTTGGCCACCACTCTCTACAGAGCGAAGAAAGAAACGAAATGTAGCATCTGCTGCACAGAATGCTACTTCAGTGGTGCCAAAGGACACTTACACACACACATGCACGCCCGCACAATTACACACCCACACAGTACACACACAGTACACACACAGTGCACACACAGTGCACACACAGTGCACACACAGTGCACACACAAAAGACATAGAAATACATCCTGTGATTAAAATAAACATCAATTTAATGTTGAGACCTGTGGCCTGTAAGCATTGTTTAAAAACACAATTGCTAAAGTCCTGAAAATACATTTGGAGCACTTGATCTCACCTTTTGCCGTACTTCAGAGAAGGAGTTGCCATATTTCTCCTGTAAGTGGAGGTAGTTAAAGTTGGGGAAGGGTGAGGGTGCAGGGAAGGTTCCGGACTTCCACAGCCTCCAGATGTTGAATCCGGCCACGCCCAGCAGGACCATGAACCCCCCCAGGTACACGCCCACCTCCCAGCCTGGAGGGTTCCGCACCACTGGGGTCACAGGTCAGACATTAGGAACGTGGCAATACCAAATACCACTGTTTACCACAACATGTCATACAACTGGTAACATGATGATGAGTGTGCTAGATTTATTTCATTTACATTTGAAAACAAATCTCAAAGTGCTAACAAATCTCAAAGTGTTAGATACTGCTGGATACTGCTGGATACTTACCACTGAGATGGTAGTCAGATATATCTCTGCCCTGTGCCGAAGACATCATGCAGATACCAGCCTGCAAACAGAAGAAGAACTCTGCAATCCTGTACTCCAGTAACAATCAATGAAGAAGAACTCTGCAATCCTGTACTCCAGTAACAATCAATGAAGAAGAACTCTGCAATCCTGTACTCCAGTAACAATCAATCAATCATTGTATCAAGTTTATTGTTACATAAAGTTGTACAGGTACAAATGAAGTAACAAACAAAAATGGCATCGTCTCGACAGCACAGATGAGGCTAAAGAAACTAGGGGTAGCAAACGGGGGGGGGAGAAGAAGCTGTCATCATCATTCTGCAGGGCAACATTATGATGGATCCTGTAAGACAACATAACACTTTGAATAGGTATTTACTATAAATTATTTGCAGGTAAACATATACTGAATATGAGTCCTCTTGATTTTCAAAAGAGTTAGTAGCTCTTAAATAAAAAATGAGCTTTGTTGGCATTAGCATAAACAGTAGCATTTCACATGGCTGCATAGAGTCTCATGCTTAGTAATTAAGTAGTCATCGCAGTCATGACTCATAGCAGTACATCAACACCTCACATGGAACAATACATGTTGGTGTTACTGCAGTGGAAGAGGTTTTATTTAGTTCAGAACAGCCTTTGGTAAAAATGTGCAGGGTAAAACACCAACATAGGGACCTAGTGTTTACTGTCTGCCAGCAGGTACAATGTGTCATTTCACAGTTTTGATCACTTCTGACCCCCCTCACTTCAACACCTCATCCCCCGCACTACTTTTTTTGGAAACGCACAACTCCCATTGGCTCAGGCTTAAGTGAGCTGGAACATTACACTAATGACATAGAAGACGGAAAGGGGGTGGGGTGAAGGGGTTGGGGGGGGGAAGAAATCCCTAAATTGTTGCTTAGCGTTTGTAAACTCAGGGCAGCCCAATTTAATTGGCTGGTGCAGTGCAGTCACAGTGGCAGCTACTGCAAGAAGTGGGGCCTCTAGTAGAGACACGACAAGCCCCAGGACCAGACCAGACCCTCACTAGGGCAGGACCAGCCCCAGGACCAGGGGGACCAGCCCCAGACCAGACCCTCACTAGGGCAGGACCAGCCCCAGGACCAGGGGGACCAGCCCCAGACCAGACCCTCACTAGGGCAGGACCAGCCCCAGGACCAGGGGGACCAGCCCCAGACCAGACCCTCACTAGGGCAGGACCAGCCCCAGGACCAGGGGGACCAGCCCCAGGACCAGCCCCAGGACCAGGGGGACCAGCCCCAGGACCAGCCCCAGGACCAGGGGGACCAGCCCTGTTCTGACACACCCTCACACTAAAGGGTGTGTGTGTGTGTGTTTGAAGTCTGACCGGTGTGAGTGTATACTTACGTGTTTCAAGTTCTTGTTTTGTTTTAGTGTCCTGGCATGTATGTGTGTGTTGCTGTGTATTCACACTCTGTGTCGTGCTGCATACTCTGTAGTGAGAAGAAAGGAAAATGTGTACTTGCCTTTATTAGTCTTCCCAGCTAAAACACCAGGGATCAATAATAATGGATGCTGCACAGGAGAAAGTGGATGGGGGAGGGATGGGGGTAGGGATGGGGGAGGGATGGGGGTAGGGCTACTGTAGGTTTAAATCGAAAAACTGTAAGAGGAAAGAATTGTGTTTGTGTTTGTGCAAAGAGATAGAGAGATGAGAGGGAAAGAGAGAGAGAGACAGAGAGAAAGAGGGAGGGAGAGAGAGAGAGAGAGATAGAGAGAGGGAGAGAGAGAGAGAGAAAGAGAGAGAGAGAGAGAGGGAGAGCCGAGGGAGAGAGGGAGAGAGAGGGAGAGAGAGAGAGGGGGGTGGGGGGAGAGAAAGATAGAGAGAGAGAGATCGAGTGTGAGAGAGAGAGAGAGATGGGGGGTTTGGGGGGTGAGAGAGAGAGAGAGACCGAGGGAGAAAGGGGGAGCAAAGCAAGTTAAACCAATAGAAGGAGTGATCTCAGACGGCCTCAGCACAACTAATAAATCAACATTACTTTTAATGTGGCCAGATGAGTCATAATCAAATTAACGGCCGTGCTTCTATAGAGGAGCCTGTGAGCGGTATAATATAACCGCTAGAGGATGGCTTTGAATCTCCCTCTCTATGTCCCAATGTCTATTTTTTGTCTCTCTCTCGGCTATTTCTCTCCATCGCTCTCTTTCCACATTTTTTTGACAGTGGCTTCTCCTCTGTGGTGGAGTGAAAACGCTCCTCCCAGAGCTGGTCTGAGATGTGAGACGGGGAGTGTTGACAGCAGGGCCTCCCCCTCGTGCTTGATCCCCTGCACATCAATCAGGACCAAAACAACACTCTGCCTCACTCTGCTTCATCACATTCTCTGAGACTTGGTGCGTGGGAAATTTAGAAATGTGAAAAGGAACCCTGATTGGGTAAAGCACTAACAATCAATGTATGCCATAGAGAACAGATGGTCGATAGATGGTCAACTGGCCACAAACAAATATTAAATACGTTGAAGCGTAATAAAGAGGTTGGAGCTGATTGCTTGTCTGAGATCAGAGGCTGTTTTAGGCCCCTCCCAACACAGGGCAGGAGGCCAATGGGGCTGCAGCTCAGAGACATCTTTAGTGCACACCAGAGAGAAGGTAGGATAATGTGTCACTTCAAACTCAGCTGCTCCTGATCAATTCTGACATGATTAGGCCATAAACTACAGGTAGCTTCAGTCTCACAATCTGTGTGGTTATCATGTAAAAGAATAATGTGCCTACCCATGTGTTATTCGTGATTTATTATACCATTCGGTTACTTATTGCCTTGAACAGCATTGCATTGACTAATGTTGATACATTATTATCTAGTTGGATATAGGGCTGGTGTGTGTGTGAGTGTGTACATCTGATTGTGTACAGTATGTCTGAGATGCTGTTAGATGAACGGCTAGGCTGACTAGTGTATTCATAGAGACTCTAACTGTTCAGGCAGTATTTCATCCAAGCCGGGGGCAGCATGGTGACAGAGCCCAGAAAGGCATTTCCACAGCCAGTTCACACATTACCAAGTGTCTTCAATAAGTCCTAGAGCATAATTGATATGCTGAAGATGTGCTTGGATACAAATGTTAATGGTAAGATTTAAACTTGTTGCCTAAGGCCTTCACTCAGTTTGCAGGCAAACAGTTTTTGTTTACAGCTTTTATTGGTGAGCTGATTTTTAGGCAGACTGGGTGAGCTTGTAGTTTTCATCAGATGCAAAAACCATGTTGTCTATTCTTGATTATTGAATCACCTCACAGAAGCAGCAGTGTGTCATGGACTCGACGGTACTGGTTATCACATGTTTAAACTGAGGCAGAATGCATCTCCATCTGGGAGACGTATCCTTGATCATGGACGAGCGAATAAAGTCAAATGTGGTCGTTTGTGCCAATAACTTTTAAAAGATAGAGACGTCCCGACCGAGAGTGGTGCTGAAAGGACAGCTCCCAGATTGGTAATGCTGTGCACACCGATTGCCTATCCCGAAAATAAACGATTTAAGACAAAAATTAAGTAATACATGGTTGGACAATTTTAAACACAACAGTAATCCAATTTAAACACAATAAACCATGAAATATGCATACTAGCCAACACAGTCTAAGCCACTTTATTTACATATCCTACCAACCGATTAACTGGTTTTTGAAAGAATGTGTTTCAAATCAATGTTTCGGTCGAAAAAGCCTTAAGAATTTACTTGATTAATTTACATGGATGGGTAGGCTTAAATGTTTATTATATTGAAATAGGCTATGCTTTCATATGCGTTGCGAATAATTACCATTTTATTCTGCCTGATCTGGTCATTGTTGAAACGGAGATGATGAAAAGAGACATTGAGAAGTCCCGCTGGGTCTTATATACTGACAGACACCAACAGTTTGTAGGTTATATTTCAGAAACAAATATGAAGAGACGGTGAATTGGTGCTGAGCAAACAGTAAACTGGGATCTTAGCACTTACCTAGAATGAGTTTTCTTTTGGTGCAACGGGGACGGGGGTAAAACTCCACCGCGCTCCCTTCTTCACGCGCCACTCTCCATCCAAAGGCACAGGTGCCTTGCAATCCACGAGAAACGTGATACTTCTCTGGTCTTAATGTATCACTGGGGGGTTCGTATGCTGGCATGCAGTGTCGAAATAATTCTCGTGGAAGGATTCTGCTGTTTGTAAATGCCTTTTATGTAGGGTTTTCTTGAGACCGCTGCCAGAAGCATTTCCATAAGAGCTCTCTCCCCCTGACTGCAGAAGTCCCACCCCTGCAATGCAACTTCCAACCCTTGACCGGAATACACCGAAACGCTCAATAGAACGGGTAGAAGGCGTTATTTTTCTTACGCAACGGGCACATCAACATGTGAAAACGTATAAGTGTACTTTACGCTTTTAGATAAAGTGTCTATTCTACGACAAGCAAATTAAATGAAGTCATTGTTGGTGGTCGGTGATGAGGCTGATAATGTAATAATAATCAGACATGCCTGTGCACCTATACTACCCCCCCTCGCCCTGCTACATTTAA
The DNA here is from genome assembly GCA_903064625.1 of Mallotus villosus. Lineage (NCBI taxonomy): Eukaryota > Metazoa > Chordata > Actinopteri > Osmeriformes > Salangidae > Mallotus > Mallotus villosus. Next base: position 46,211 of record CAEFZP010005273.1, read on the forward strand.
GAAAGGAAACGTGGCAGGGCTGTTTCAGTGTGTTATGAACCTTTAACAAAGTAATATACATAGTTTATAACATTTAGGAGAAGCCAAACACATCAAAGCCAATGAATCCTTAACTATTAACTATTGACTGTGACAAACACACACACACTAGCTGTAATTCAGATGTAGGAGCCCTTTGGTTATTTAGTGCATAACTTCTGTTTTGTACTCTGGCCTTGACATTTTTGTAAATCGTGTTGCTGTATTCCTTTTAAATATATGTACATTCTGGCCTGTAGTGTCTGCTCACACAAAGCCAGCCAGGTCTTAGGTGAGGACAGCCTCCCACAGGCGCATGATGAAGTAACTCGCTATCCACGTGACCGGTTCAGCTTGGGCTTCGTTCAGACGTTCGTTGTACAAGATGCGTTCCAAAACATGCTTCCCAGTCATGATCTCGCAATGTTTTCTGCATTTTCTTGTGAAATGTGTGGACACACAACAATACACTCCTCTCTCACCAATATAGGTGGTATTGAGACTGAAGCAGGTGGTTATCCCTGGCTCACGCCGCGTCATATTTATTCAGTAAAAGAATGTCTCCATCTTGTGGTCAGTAGAACTTACTGTGGTCTATGCTTCATATGAAAATTACAAGTAATCAAGCTCATAAATAAATGCTTTTTAAAGTATTATATTCGTAGTATTTGCACTTTCAATGTAACTGTAGAGGAAGACAAGAAAGAAATGCTTTATATTTAAATCCTGAACCATCAGTTATCCTTCCTAGTGTGTGGAGTCTCCCTGGCCTACAACAACAGGGACAAGCTTTGCGGACGTTCAGACAGAATGATGACACCCACATTTTTTATAAAAACATATATTTATTGTTCTTTTACCATCGGTTAATGAAAGATATACACATATATAGAAAGCCAAATGAGCTCGTCTGTCACAATGCAATGACACCACAGCAAACTGGACTGTTGGTGATTACTAACCCTACCATGAATGACACCTATTGGAACTCATGCTCCCAAAGTGGTTTCACTCCTTGTTATCACTATCATAACTTACAAGAGGAGGGAAAATACTGTACATAGATCTGTACACTAACACATCTCCCCCCTAAAGGTGAAAATAACACAGTATTCTAATCTTTATCAGGCCAGAGATCAGACACCCCTCCATACTGTTTCCCACGGTAAACTAGACCACAGTCTATTGAAGCCTTTCTTTAATAACAAAGATGATAGTCTCCCTAAAGCGTACAGATAGAGGTGCGCTGTATTCAGAAGGAAATGTGGGCTAAAATAGATGAGATCAGATTAGACCCAACATAACTGTCGACTCTTGGTGAGGACGGCCACCAGTGCAGTCCCCATTCCACACGTTCATCGGTGCACTGCCCAGATTACAGCCACACACCTACACAACTCTGTCTCCATTCACTCCAAAGAACTACTAGCAGGGCTCTACATAAATGCAGCTTGCACTCTGGCTGGTTAGAGTGGCTGCGATGGAGTTTGGTTATAACAAAAAAGTAATTGCTAAGATAAGCTACTGAAACACAACAGTTCGTAATGGTTAATAAAACGTAATTTCCGTCTGATATATATAAAAAAAATCATACCTATGGACTGAATGGTTTGTTAAACACAGTATTACACAGAATGAAAACAAATGTAACTAGATAGTCCAAGATGCCGATGCATTTACTCAAATCCTTTATTTAATTGTGTGTGTGTGTGTGTGTGCAAAACAAGATGGTCTCTGTTCTACACTGTTCCCCTGCTAGCTAACGACGACCTGCATACATTGATCAAATCGGCAATATTGATTCCAGGGAGGGAAGTCAGAGTCTATGGTGAGCTCATTTGTTCAGCTAGAATGAGTCTGAAACTGCATGCGCTTGTGATGAAGATGGGAGGGTCTGCTTGCTGTAGGACACTTGTGATGAAGCTGGGAGGGTCTGCTTGCTGTAGGAGGACACTTGTGATGAAGCTGGGAGGGTCTGCTTGCTGTAGGACACTTGTGATGAAGCTGGGAGGGTCTGCTTGCTGTAGGACACTTGTGATGAAGCTGGGAGGGTGTGTCTACCAGTAACAGCCAAGTCAATATCACAACACATCATCAGCTCGTATCATAGGCAGGTGGATAGGGTGGGTGGGTGGTGGCTGGTCTTCAAGCAGGGTTTTAAGGCAGTGGTTGTTCTACTATTGTACACTGATCTGAGTGAAGTGTAGTGGTTGACCAAAAATATAAGCTCTGAAGAGTGAATAACGGTTTGAAAATACCCAGACTCAAGTCATTTCCCCCCCTAGTCCAGGTCCAGGTGCATTCTGCTACATTCCAACTGTTGATGAGCCATTCGACAACCAGTTGTTTCAGCAAGGCTGGCAGCTTCATCTGTCACATCATCCACCTCCAGTTTCAAGCTCATCTAGGAGTGTTCTGGAGTGTTCTAGGAGTGTTCTGGAGTTCTGTTCTCTGAATGAGCGAAGGGCATCGACAACCCAACTTTTCCGACGATAAACAATTCAAGAAAGTACAAACTAAAAGTAAAAATGTTCGATTGTGCAGTCCCTTGAAATGTACTACCAGCTCCCCCTACTGCTGTGATGATTTAGTCTTAGTTCCAGACTACAAATTGTTCTTAAAATATGAAACATGATCCTCATCTTCAGTTCAGTCATAGTATGTGCCACAAAATACATAGAAGAGAATATGTGAGACAAAGTCGCATATTGTGACAAAGAAAACATACATGTTTAAAATACTGTGATGTTTATGGGTTATAAGCTCATTTATATATTTTTGTTGTTGACATTTTAATAATTGCACAAATCCAAAGAAAAAGACAAAAGGAGTGTGTTCCCCACACATGATGCCAGGAGGCCCCGGAGGGTTTCGGGAGGCCCCGGAGGACTTCAGGAGGCCCCAGAGGGCTTCAGGAGGCCCCAGAGGGCTTCAGGAGGCCCCATAGTGCTTCAGGAGGCCCCGGAGGGCTTCAGGAGGCCCCGAGGGCTTCAGGAGGCCCCAGAGGACTTCAGGAGGCCCCAGAGGGCTTCTGGAGGCCCCATAGTGCTTCAGGAGGCCCCGGAGGGCTTCAGGAGGCCCCACAGTGCTTCAGGAGGCCCCGGAGGGCTTCAGGAGGCCCCACAGTGCTTCAGGAGGCCCCGGAGTGCTTCAGGAGGCCCCGGAGGGCTTCAGGAGGCCCCAGAGGACTTCAGGAGGCCCCAGAGGGCTCCAGGAGGCCCCATAGTGCTCCAGGAGGCCCCAGAGGGCTTCAAGAGGCCCCAGAGGGCTTCAGGAGGCCCCAGAGGACTCCAGGAGGCATGTTATATAGTCTGGTGCCACTGAGCCCAGATCCTGTTCTGATGACTGCATTAAGCCAAATGGTCAGCCGTGCTTTTTTGGACAGCATAGTGATTTTTGAACAAGCTCAGTAAGGACACTTGAATGAGAATTCTCTATCCAACAAGTTAATTCAATGAATACTTCTGTTAAAAAATATTTTAAATGCCGTCATCTCTATATCACTTAATTTAGTGGACCGGAGGGCACATCTTTGGTGACAAAAGTTTGCATGACACTAATGGTACAAATATAATGTCTTTTAGCAGATGCTTTTATCTAAACCGATATACAGCACATGGGGGGTTTCTGAACCTGCAACCTGTTGATCTGGAGTCAAATGCTCTAACCACTGAGCTATACTCTTACAGATTATCTGAGGAAGTAAAGCATTTTTTTGTCCACCAGTTTTCAGTGCTCAAAATTGATCAAAGGTTAAGATTAATTAACTTTTGGTGGTGTAGATAGAACTCTATAAATGTATATAGTAAATGCAATAGAAAATCTAAAATATTGTCATTTCTAGTCATTTGGATTTGGGCATTTAGTTCAACCTACCCAACCAAGAGTGCAAGGTGTGATGGACCAATTATCCCCCAGTTTATACTCAGTCAACCCTCCTCCATGTGGGCACTGTCAGCATGCTGCTGGAAGCTCCACTCTGCACACGCTCTCTCACGTCAGCATGCTGCTGGAAGCTCCACTCTGCACGCGCTCTCTCACGTCAGCATGCTGCTGGAAGCTCCACTCTGCACGCGCTCTCTCACGTCAGCATGCTGCTGGAAGCTCCACTCTGCACGCGCTCTCTCACGTCAGCATGCTGCTGGAAGCTCCACTCTGCACGCGCTCTCTCAATCACTGAAAACTGAAAGAATTTGTAGGACAGTTTCCTATCCGTAACACTTGTAAACTATCAGTAAAGTTAACAACTCAGAGATGCTTCCAGAATGTCAAAGCAGATCATTACTGTGACACTGTTAGATCTTGAGATGTCAACGTGCAAAACAGTGCTCTTGCTCTCTGACATTTAAACAGGTCGAATAGTTCCTGTCTTTTAGAAATGATTTCTAAGGAGTGTGTCACACAAGGACATTCAAAGCGATCTTTCCAGAGCTCCCCTCCTTCCTCAAGTCAAACTGCTTCCAAGCACACACACACGACTGTCCAGATTCAGGACATCATCAACTACTAAATGACTTTGAACTTTTTGGGACCAACTAGTCACATGGTGGAAGGGCACTGATACCAACTAGAGCTTGTGACCTGTTGCCATGGTCACTCTAGAGTTTTTGTGTAACCTTACTCCTTATGGTTTCTCTTTTAAGTTCATTGAGATCCCTCCAGCTCGTTGGCCCGAGCAGATGCAGATGTAGTGTTTCCCTCCCCAGGACAGTGAGTGTGTCTGACCTGATCATACTCCTGTGTGCATGAGAAGCGTGAGAGGAATTACACTGCTGGAGAATGTGAACATTATTTAGACTGAGAACAGTGAATGCTGCCAAAGAGGCGAAAGTTTACTGGTGTCGTACATTGGCATCAGTGAAGAACAGGAGATGGGGTCAGGTCTCTTTACAGAGAGATGTGGCGTTGGTGTCGGGAGGGCTGAATTGTGGTTCTCAAAGAGGCTGGGCCTGGGTCACATGACCAGTATGGGTCTGCTGTGGGGCCTGGCTCTGAGGCTGGGCCTGGCTCTGAGGCTGGGCCTGGCTCTGCTGGAGGATGTGCACCACCCTGCTGAGTGAGTCTGTGCTGGCGAAAGCCAGGTACTGGCAGCACAGCCAGTCCTCTAGACTCACTCCACACCCAGAGTCCAGGGAACGCTCCGCAAACTTAATCATCATGAGCGTCCGCTTAAGGTCCAGCCAGTTCTGGAGCGTGGACTCCCGCTGGCTGGGGTTGGACTCCCGCTGGCTGGGGTTGGCTCCAGGCGCTGGGGCGGCGTTGAGCACCTGGAACAGGTCCTCACGGGGCCCCCAGAGCAGACACTGCAGGCAGGCCCGGGCCTCGGCCATCTGGATCCTCTCGGAGGGGTTGACGGTCAGCAGGAGGCTGGCCAGCTGCTGGAGCCCCTGGGAGTACAGCGAGCGCACGGGCAGCGACGGCAAGTCCGCCCAGGTGTACTCCCTCTCCTTCAGGTCGGGCGTCTCTTCGAAGGGGTTGGGCCGGTGCAGCATCTCGTAGATGAGGATGCCGGTCTGGAACTCGTCGCATTTGCGGTACTGCGTCGCCGTGACAATCTCAGGCGCTAGACGCGACTGGTTGCGGAGGGCGCCGGGGTCCACCACCAGGGGCGTCTTCTGCTTGGCCTGAGAGAAGTTACTGATAATGAGACGTGCGGGGCAGGTGGAGTTGGCGGCGACAGAGGCAGCCGAAGGGGCAGTAGTGAGGCCAGTCCCAGAGGGGGCAGTAGCGAGGCCAGTCCCAGAGGGGGCAGTAGTGAGGCCAGTCCCAGAGGGGGCAGCATTGTTGTTAGCCTCCACCTGGCCCGGGTTAGGAGTGTTCCCAGGCTGACAGTGCACCAGCAGCAGGTTCTCCAGGCGCAGGTCACAGTGGGTCACATGATAGGGCTTCATGTGTTCCAGTCCGGAGCACAGCTGCAACAGGAGCAGACACACCTGCCGCTCGTACAGGTCTGGGGTCCGGGCGTGACGCACCTCGCCCTCCTGCACGAAGTCGGCAACAGTCTGGAAGGGGACCTCGCGGGTGATGACCACCACTCGACTTCTTAACCGCCCCGTAGTGCCCATGTGACTCATCGCGTGACTTTCCTCTGATTGTCCGTTGTGGGTGGAGTTTGAGGACGTTGTGTTACTTTCACCAACTTTCTCAGTCTTTGTCTCCTTGTTTTTCGTTTTCTGTTCTTCTTCCTCGCCCTCGTCCTCGTCCTCCTCCTCTTCTTCTTCCTCCCAGGGTAGCAGGCGGGCCGGCACGTCAGCCAGGAAGTGTCCACAGTCCTGCTGGATGTTGAAGTGCACGGATAGACTCTGTCTCACAGCCAGACTGTGGAAGAACTGCTGCTGGGTCTCCTTCACTTTACTGCGACAGATCTGGAGAGGCAACAAAGGAGAAACAGGAGGAGAGAGAGAAAGGGAGAAAGTGTCAGTCTCCATACTCTTGAGCACTGTGCGCATCACCATCAAGTCCTCTTTGTGCAGTTGCCACTCTAATGCTATTCTGCATAAAACAGTAGAGACAAAAAGGAATGCTTAAATTCCCTCCAGCTTCAATAGAACAGAAAGAGCTGTTAAATCCACAGGAGAGGTCACGGGAGACCTTCCTCTCAGTCTCATGCCTCTACCCTCAAACTGGTTTCAGTGCTGATGCCATTGATCCTGCATGTATCTGGGAGATGAGAGCGTAGTCAGTGACAGCCCTGCCCAGCACGGCTCCCTGCTTCCTAAACCCCAGTGACAGCCTCTGCAGCTCTGTGTCTTCCCAATTCTCTTCACTTTGAAGCCAGGCACTACGGAGTACCATGGCAGCGTTCCTCTTCACTCTCACGAGGCTCATGTTGAGCTGAATGCAGAATTGAGCGTGAGAAAAACGAGGAGAAATGGAACAATTTGTCCACTGGGTGTTTATGGGCTGCACAACGTCACGCCAAATATTTTATATCGCACTGAACAGTGTTGTTTGGTTGTTGCATAACATTTCTGCATTCCCTAACTTTCTCCTCTTTTACACGTAACCCCACACACACACACACACACACACACACACACACACACACACCACACACACACACACACACACACACACACACACACACACACACACACACACACACACACACACACACACACACACACACACACACAACCCTCAGAGAATGAGAAGCACATCGTTAAATAGTCATAAACAAATCCCCTTTGCTGGTGGGCGGCAGCAGGAGAAGTAGGTCACATTAATATGAGCGGAACTTTTTAATGGGCTAGCAGGAGCTCAGTCTGGTCAGTCTAGTTTCTTAATGTGCAGACGAGGCTTTGAAGTGCTGCAACGTGGAAGGTTCTAGAATATGTAAATAATACAGCCTTGAGTTTGAACACTCGGGTGAAGGCTGTCTCAAAGAGAAGACCTTGGCCTCACCTGTCAATCATTACACTGAAACATGTCAAGATAATCTCTTTAGTATTCCACAGGAGTGTATACCCTAAGTGTGTAAAGTACACGTTAGACTTAGTCCTCGTGCTATCACAATCAACAATATCTAGTAACTGTAGTTATGAGCTGGGCAGGAGTGTGTTGGTGGTGTCATCTCAGGCGTACCTTGATGGCGTAGGTGACCAGTGGGTCCTTGGCGTAGGAGGCGGTGTAGTACACGGCATCCCCGGCCTCGCAGCACGGCCGTCCCGTGGTGAGGCGGAAGTGCGACCAGCTGTCGTTCCCAAAGCGCAGGTGGTCCTTGAGGCCGGCCATGAAGCGATCCTCACACTTCCCTGCCAGCTTACGCAGAGTGTCTGTGTGCAGCCCTCGAATCCTGCCCACCACCTCCTCCCAGCTGTCCATGCCCCTGTACAGCGCCTGTCTCTGGGGCTTGCTGCTCCCTCTGGCCCCTGCCCCTCTGGCCGTGGTGCGGGCCCTGCCAGCCAGGGACTCGGCACTCCGGCAGCCCCTGTGCTCCCTCCCCGTGGTCGCCGACGCCAGACACGAGAGGCTGTTGGCCGGACGGCCCTTGTTGACGCCGGTGACTGGTCTCTCCAGGGAGTCGCCGCTCTCCTGGTCGTGGGGGCGGGGCTCAGAGCTGAGGGATGAACTCTGGCTGGTGGTCTCCCAGGTACCGTCCAGGTCGTAGAGAGGGTTGGCCACGCTGAAGTTGCTGCCCCCGGGCTTGGCTTCAGCTTTGGGCTTCAGCGCACCCTGAGGGAGCTCCCTGGGCTTCAGCGCACCCTGCGGCACGGCCAGGCTGGAGGGCTCCGGGGTGGAGCGGGGAACAGACTTCTTGGGCAGCGGAGGAGGGGTGGCCTGGGGGACGTGCTGGTCGTGGGGGCCGTCCAGGTCGAGCGACGCCAGGGTGTCGAAGGAGCTCTTCATGTTGCGGGGCTGCTTCAGGGGGATCATGTTGGCTCGAGACGGACCTGAGAGAGGAGAGGAGCCCTTAAACCAGCATCTACAACACAAGCATCACCAGGACATTGACTCAAGTGAAAACAACGGTGAACAAAAACCTTCTCCCTTTTTCAATACCGTACTCAAGTCAGGAAGCTTATTTTACAAGATACTGTTACAGTTGGCTAACATTAAAGTTTGAAGCTAGGAAGATTCCATCCGCTGCTTGTCTTCTCTGTGATGCGTTCAGTCTAAGAAACAACTGCCTTATGGTGAGCAAGACTAAGCCTTTTAGCACGTAAGGTCAGATAGTGTAGCATGTGAGGGGAGGTCTTAAGGATTCAGGACAGTGAAAAGAACAGCTGGCTGCAGCCCCGTCCAATCCCACGATGAGTACTTAAAAGACTGAGGTTGAACCGCAATTTTGGCAGAAGGCGTTACTTAACAGTGGCCTCATTTTTTATGTGGGCAAAAGTCTCCAGATCCTATCTGGAATAAAAACAGAAGCGATCCAGAGTTTTGGGAATTCATTTGTTTGAAGAGGATATAGACCATGTCTTTCTTAGAACAGGGCATATACCCACTGTAGTGTTGTTTTGTTGGCAAACTCATCATAGAATGCCCCAGTTTCTGGACAAATTACAATTATACAACAAATGATTTGAAGCTGTGGTTACAGGTTGTATGTAACTGGAACATTCCATTGCATCAACTGCTGGTTAGGGAGGTCACGTTGCCGTACAAGATTCTATGCAAAGTTGTTCTGACACAATCTCTGTCTACCTCACATGAAAGCCTCTTAAAATGTGTTAAGGAAAAAGTCTAAATAAACTTTATTTTTTAAGATGGATAAAAGCAGATTCCAGATTGTGTCCTGAGACTGGCCACCACAGCCCTCTGACATCACTGCAGGTTGGAGCCCAGAGGAGCTGTTGACCAGATGAGTCCTTAAATCCTTTGACTGCACACAAGTGTCAACATCCCCCCTTGTAAATCTGATTAAAATCGTCAAACACAATCTGCCTCCTGATCTAACTGCCAAGTCTTCCACTGCTACAACACCACAGAAAACATACTGCTATCATCATTTACAGCAAGGTATATTCCTAAATTATAAAGTGATTAAAAGCCTCAATATCAAAGTTATTAATATAGCATTAATCTTAACTTCTCTTTTATTTTTTACAGTTCTTACATTATTATTAGTGAATATTAATTGAATATTGACTTTTGTCTGAGGACAACAGCTATCCCACGGTCATGTGACTTGAGGTTCAGAGTTCTTGGTCAACAGCTGCAAGCACCAGCGATGACTGGCTGTATATTTAGCACTAGTACTAGGTATACTTGGTGAATTGATGAATATGTAACACATAATTGTAAAACTAGGACATCACCAGCACACAGCTCCTACTTCTCAGCAACCTCCTACCCAAACAAACATAAAGGGATAGCACTCTAAAACTAAGTAAAACATTGGAAAGATGATCCCGAAGTAAAACCTTTTTGTTTTGTATTTTTCGCAGCAGATTCCTCCTCTCAACCCAGGTATTTCAATGACATGTGTTCATTCATGTAAAACTGCGATGCTGCATGACCAGTATTGAACATGAACATTACACTGAAATATGACATTTAGAAGCATCCATCGAAAGCAAGCGACTCTAAGTAGAAGGAGCACAGGCGAAGAGAGGAGAGGGTATGACAGCAGAATCAAATATTGAGGTGCGTCAGAAAAGTATTCATGAGAAAGAGAGAGAGAAACAAAGGAGGAAAAGCCTACCTCGACCGCCCTAACGTGTCAGGATGAGAGTCAGAGCGAGCATGCAGCCCTGTAGAGATCCTGCTGCACCACTCTGGCCAACCGGCTGGCTGCTCTAACATTCTGAGTCTGAGTGAGGCTGGAGGCAGCTGCTCTCAGGAGGAGGGTGTCTGAGTGAGGCTGGAGGCAGCTGCTCTCAGGAGGAGGGTGTCTGAGTGAGGCTGGAGGCAGCTGCTCTCAGGAGGAGGGTGTCTGAGTGAGGCTGGAGGCAGCTGCTCTCAGGAGGAGGGTGTCTGAGTGAGGCTGGAGGCAGCTGTTCTCAGGAGGAGGGTGTCTGAGTGAGGCTGGAGGCAGCTGCTCTCAGGAGGAGGGTGTCTAAGTGAGGCTGGAGGCAGCTGCTCTCAGGAAGAGGGTGTCTGAGTAAGGCTGGAGGCAGCTGCTCTCAGGAGGAGGGTGTCTGAGTGAGGCTGGAGGCAGCTGCTCTCAGGAGGAGGGTGTCTGAGTGAGGCTGGAGGCAGCTGCTCTCAGGAGGAGGGTGTCTGAGTGAGGCTGGAGGCAGCTGCTCTCAGGAGGAGGGTGTCTGAGTGAGGCTGGAGGCCTCGGTTTGAGTGGGTGTCAAGGTGTTCAGCTTACCCATGTTGCTGTAGGTGGCGCTGCAGGAGCTGGAGGCAGGTGAGTGTGAGTCGTCATCATCCGGGTCACCAATGCTGGCGCTGCCATCGCTAGCCGGGGCACACGGGGCACAGGCCTCCCCCACAGAGCCTAGCTGCAGCTTGACCAGCTGGGAGGTGGCTGTGGGCATGGTGCCTTCGTTAGCACGGCCTGGCAACTCGCTGTGAGGGCACAGAAAAGGTTTGAGAAGGAGCATATATTAGCTATATATATGAGAAAAAAAGCTTTTAAAGGACAAGGAACCCTTGTGTGAAGGAAAAAAGAGAGACTATTTTCATATTTTCAAAGCCCGAACAAACCCAACGTGGGCACGAGGGGCACACTGCAATTACAGAGAGACAACATGAAGCTTTTCAGTGGGGAACACCACGCTACAGAGGAACTGTTAAATGGTTGATGTAATATGACCAGACAGGGTCTGCCTTCTGGAGGGTTTAGAAAGGCAAAGTGGAGATTTAGCTGCCTGTCACAACACATAGTGTAACAGTGTTAGCTACCTGTCACAACACATAGTGTAACAGTGAGCTGAGTCACATGGGGGTGGGAGGGCTGGATTGAGAAGATAAAAACAGGCAGGAGATGTTGGGAGCTCAGCTGTGGGGAGATAACATAGGTGTCATTATTCTGTGCAGTCATCTTCCTGTGATGCAAATTACGCATGCTTTGTCATAAGCATGAGTCATCAAAGATTGGGACATTTAAATGACAGGAACAGGAAGGTATATTCCCACTTCATATGGTGCAGTAGTTTCCTGAACACTCTTAAAGACACGCAATGTTAGTCTTGTTGCTAAAAAGACTACTTCATATTAACAACAGCATCAAAACAAAGCACATTTGATGGTAAGACTCCTTTCAGGAAGCACAGGGTCATTAAAGAGGCTCCTTCTCCCTAAACCAAACACACCATAACATAACACTGTCATCCTAAGACCAAGCACACCATAACATAACACTGTCATCCTAAAACCAAGCCCACCATAACATAACACTGTCATCCTAAGAACATTCACCAAGTTCTTTCAAATCCTCCTTACACTCGACGCTGTTAGAATATAAACGATCTTTCCTGGGATCATATGTTGATCACTTCTCTTTAACAGGCTTTGAGCCATCCTTCACTATCACAATAACTAGCTTACAGCCGTCTATCCAGCTAGAGGCAGGGAGAGAGCTTCTTACACAGCTGATTAAGAGCCTCATCAAATGGAGATGAGGGCCATCTTGCCACTTCCAACCAGAAGGGTTGAGATTAAGTGTGGTGCCTAAAATACTTACCCCTATCATTTGTATGCAATTCTAAGGGACATTGAATAGATTTGCTGGAACAACTACAGTACATGATTACCTTACGAGGCCCTAACACCAATAAATACCTTCATGGCTGCACGTCTGAATATCAGGACCCAACTTGTTCACGCGACTAGAACAAACACGCCCCAGAGGTTTACAGTTCCTGCACTTCACGCTTAAGCAGACCTTGAGGACACACCAAAGCTACGACACTCACAGACACACTCTGTCGAGGTACACACTCCTTCCTAAGTCAATATCACAGATACAAAAGAATGTATGGTGATGAAGGAGTAATGGGAGGAAAGGGGAAAGCAGAGCCCTTCACACTTACCCATGGTACCTACTGACACAGCTCCCCATGTCTCTGGGTGTGACAGCTGAGGAACTTCACATTCTTAGAAACAAGTTTGCTTCGGTCTCAACTGATCAATTCCTCCCGCAACATTTTCTCTCCATTTCAGAGGATTCTAACTGTGTCTCTTTTTTCTCTCACACCGAGTTCACCTGTTGAAGGTGATGACTTCACGAACATTCTCTCTGTTAACCAATAACATCGCTCGCAGGCAGAGCAGTCAGGCACATTAACCCTTAAGCTGCCAATGACACGAGCCACACGGTGCTAGTAGCTCAGTGACCTCATCTGGTCAACAGGAGACACGCCTTGCTTGACTGGAGCTGCGGAATATAGAACTATGCGTAAACAGCATTCCTTCTGTGAACCTGATTTCCTCTGAGTTTCTGGGTTTGATAAGTTGATAACAGGACCACCCCCGCAACTCAGAGTTTGCAACATTAGAGGAAGTGGTTTTGGGAGAGGCGAGAGAGATAAGGAGAGGGAGACTATCTTAAGCAGCATGTCAACATAAAGCACAGTTATTACACCAGTTACAGTTCTGTAGCGATGTTGCTTTACTGTCCTTCAAACATTCTGTACTTCCTGAAACACGTGTTTGTGCAAGGATGAGTTATGGTTATGGGGTTATTCCGATGTCCTGTCTTTTAGTTTTAGGTGTTACATGTTCTACTATCCTATGCTCGAGGTAAACTAACACTTTTGACTGTATGCAAGATCTGTTGTCCACTGAGGATGTAATGGCTACGGTGTATCCAGATGAACGGACTACAGTGTCTACATTCAGACAAGTCTACATTACAAGTACACTCACATGTTGACAACCTTTAGTATTCAGCTGTAAAACAATAAAATGTCATTGTTGTAAAACACCCACAGAGGCTTGGTAGTGTAAAGGTCAGACAGACTGTTTACATACTAGCTTTTATGTTTCGGCGGATTTGACCTATTAACTGTACTGGGTGTGTCTCCTTAGTCATACTGTTACCGACTACCACTTTGGATAAAGTAAATAAATGCTTTACTTAATAATTGACAGAAGTCAATTTTGCATAATATATATAATTCCACAGCACTACCACAGTACATATTGACTAGTATTCAACAGCACTACCACAGTACATATTGACTAGTATTCAACAGCACTACCACAGTACATATTGACTAGTATTCAACAGCACTACCACAGTACATATTGACTAGTATTCAACAGGCGGAAAATGCTCCACTTGACACACCTGTATTATTGAATAGACTGTTGTCAAAAAATGTATTTTTCTACTTCTACAGGGGCAGGCCCCCATCCCCTCTGAGGGGCGCAGTCATGTTTAAGTACATCATTCACCGCACATGACACATTTTATTTGCATAAATATTCAAATCCCTTATTCAGTACTCTATTCAGAAGCACCTTTGGAAGCAATTACACCTTCAAATATCGCCAGGTAAAGCTCCTTCAGCTTCACCTGTGTAATAATACGGCCAAGAGTAAAGACAAGACGAAGCAACAGGTGACGGCAAATGTAAATAGCAAAAGGTGGAAGTGGGATAGTTCCACCTAAATGGTAATAAAGTCAAACAAAGAAAGAATACAGAAGCTAACAGGAGCTAACAGGAGCAGCAGTCACAGAGAGTCGCTCTCCAGAAACACAGGAAGGAAAGAAGACAGCAGTGCATCTTAACACGAGCAAACAGGGAAGGCAAAGCAACAGGAAGCTGTGAGCCTGGCTCAGGGTTAGACTGTGCGTGAGCATGCATATAAATTGGCCTAAATGATGGATATGGTAATGATGGATGGTAATGATGGATATGGTAATGACGGATGGTAATAGAAAATGATTATGCAAAAGCACAGATCTAATATTGGATGACAAAAAGAGGGAAAATAACAGAAGATAAAAGAGGCAAATGGTTAAGAAGAACAACAACAAATGGCTGGTTGACAACAAGAAAGGAGACTGGGGAGGGAGGGAGGGAGGGGGGGGAGAGAGAGAGAGAGGGAGAGAGAGAGGGGGGGAGAGAAAGATGGCGGATGAGGTCAGGCGAGAGACGAGACTAAGAATGGACAAGTCAAAAGATAAAATGACTAGTCATTGGGTTCTATGGGTAAGAAAAGTTACCCACAAAGATCCCGTTTCAATGGAGGGAGAGAACAGTAGGGGTGACATGTAGGAAGATAACATCTTGAAAAGGAGAGAAAGAAAGTGTTAAAAATAAGACACAGTAAGAGGCGAGAGGAGTCAGGAGAGAGGGGGAAGATAGAACAACGTGAGATCTAACAGTGTTAACACGCACCCCAGAGACTGTGAGTGGTGAGGAAAAGGAGAGAAAATAGATGCAGTAAATGATATGAAAATGTAATATCTAGTTAGAGAGATTAGGAAATGCAATAATGAGACACATTATAACAGAGACTAAGAATGGACATATTGACAAATTATGCACCTATTCAGAGAGATGTAAGTAGAGAAGAGAGTGAGTAGATGAAAGGATGAAGATGCATTAATGAACACATGTAGCACAAACATGATGTGACAGTGTTCCAAAGAGCTTCTTGTGATGTCACAGAATGCTGTGATGTCACAGAATGCTGTGATGTCACAGACTGCTTTCCCAGTCTGTAACCATTCAATGGCTTTTGGACCCTACTGTGCATGTGGAATGTAGTCATGTCCGAAAGCATCTTGCTCTAGCACTGCATTGTGGGGAAATTCAACCCCTTTTCCAAAGTTACTAGCTAGAGAGATGGCAACAAGGAAACTGTCTAAGCTGTCCAGCTGACTTGGCTGTCATGGCATAGAGATTCTATGATTGCCACTCCTTTAAAGTCCTGAAGATTATTCTATGGGTGACAGAAGGCTCTCCTATTGGCTAAGGTGTGCATTTGAATAGATTCTCAGACTATGTTGCCAAGGCAACATGGTGCTCTGCTCATAGAACATCGAACTTGAGTTACATAACTCGGAATTGGTATTATTACAATAGGAAAAGGGATTTTAATGTGGTGTGTCAAGTTTAATCAGAAAACTCAGATTCATAAAAGATACACTGCATTGTATTAAATGAATAATCAGGTCACTTGAATGTTAATGGTCAACACAATCTTTAAATCTTTCAATGATAGCATCACACGTTTTTTTCCAATTAAAAATACGATTTTTGAAGTATAGTGAGTCAGATGAGTCAGATACTCATCAGGCTAAAGAAGACAATGAACAACAGTAGAGTAAAAGGAATTGCATACAAGAAGATGTACCTGATGATTTGGCTGGGGAGGTCACTCTCTGTGGCGTGTGGAGATGTGATCTGCCGTGGGGATAGTGTCCTCGTGTCGATACTGTCCTCCGGGGCCAACACTGCGGCGTCTCTGCACTCCTCCACCCGCAGTTCCCCCTCCCCGTCACCGGAGGCACTGCAGTCTGGCTTGTAGGTGAATATGATGGTGGGCTTCTGGCTAGGGTCATCGGGCTTGGCTTCGGAGAACCAGTGGTGGCGCTGGATGGGAGGAGGAGGCAGCATGTGTATTACAGTACCATCCAGCCCCACCATCTTGCCCTTCTCCTTCTCCCTCTCTGCCTTCTCCCTTTGCTCATCCTCGTCCTTTCGCCGACGGAAGAAACTCTTGAAAGAGATCCATCGTTTGGGTTTGGCGTTCTCAGCTCCTACGCGTCTGCCATCCCCTCCACCGGGGCTGGTCTCTCCGTCACTGGGCCTTGTGGGGGAGCTTGATGCCGGCTTGGTCCAGTTGCCAAAGTGTCTCTGGAGGATGTTAGAGGCATGGAAAGGAGAGGAAGTGGACCTGGGAGGGGGAAAGGGAGCGCTAGGCTCGGCCTTGGGGCTGGACAAAGTGACAGTTGCTGAGGCGCTTTGGGATTTGGGAAGTTGCTTTGAGGGCGTGTCATTCCTAGGTTTGGAGAGAACGCCGTCAGTGGTAGAAAATAAAGACTTTGGCCGGCCAAGGGTCTCCTTAGCGGCGTCTGGAGGAAGAGCGTAGAGCTCCTCCACGCTGCAGGTTTTGGACTGGCCTGAGGGTGGGTCTGGGGGAGACTGAGGGGGCTGAATGGAGGCCACAATCTGAGAGAGCACTGTGATGGCCTTCTCCCGATGGACGGTCCCAGTTCCAGAGGAGAGAGGGAAGTCTGTGCTGCCCTCCCTACTGGACGTGTCCCTATTGGGGCTGCTTTTGGGCAAGCTTGCAGTGACCGTTAGACTGGTGGAGAGAGCAGTACAAGATGTGGCAGCGGAGGCTTCCGTGCTTGGTACAGTGCTCGAGTCTGTAGTGGTTTTGGAGAGGGCCTCCTGGGGATTCAGGCCAGCCCCTGGAGCAGATTTCTTGTCTTCAACAGCAGCTTTGTCCAATGCAGCTTTACTGCTGGGTAGCTTCTCTGTTGGGGAGGACAGGACACTCTCCACAGATCCAATCTCCTCATAGGTGTGGCTGGCCACTCTGACCCCCTTTGGTTGGGGTATCTCACCGTTGAGCCCCAGAAAACTCTTGTACACAGCCAGGTTGTCATAAGCACTGGGGTTGATAACAATGGGAACCTTGACTGCATTCTTGGAGCTGCGTGCATATGCAGGCTCATCACGAATGATAATAGGGAAAAGTGGCATTCCCGCATTGTTGTAGCTGTTGAACTTGATCTCAGACAGATTTGGGGATTTCACAGGTACCGTCCGAGAGGAGGACAGGCCGGAGATGGGAGAGGTGGGGGCCGACTTGTGGCTACACTGTCGGGGTGGGACCACAGGACCAGGAGCTCCCCCCATCTCTTGATCTATTCTTGGGATCTTCTGACGAGGGCTAGTGCAGGAGGTCCACACCTCCTGGTAACGGATGTTCCCTGATTTCTTGAACGCATTGCCCCCCAACGCAGAAGGTGGGACAGACCTTGGGGAGATGGGGGAGGTAGGGAACATGGCAGATGCAGGAGACAGAGGCTGGGCCAAGGGGGAGGTGGGTAAAGACACTGGACTGGTGGGAATGCGGTGAGTCTTGAGTTTGGGAGCACTGTCTGGAGCATGGTCCTCTTTGTGGGTCATGGACGCAGACACATCCACAACTGTGTAAGGCTTACAGATAAGAGGCTTCTCCAAGTTTACAACACGATAAGGTCTGGCTTGCTCCTCCGTTGGGCTGAAGCTGATTGTGACAGGCTGACCAGGAAGAGCCTGGGGCATAGGCCCCTCCCTACCTTCCTGCTCCTCCAATCGGATGGCTAGGACAGCCTTATGTGTCTCTGTTATCTTCATTGGACTAAGAGCTCTGTGGGCTTGTTCTTTCTCACTAGCAGCAGCTCGGGTCATGTGTGCTTTGGAAGAGGACGGAGAGTGAAGGCCATTTCTCAGGCCAGAGGGCGCACTGCTCCCGCTGCTGGAAGTAGTTCTGGAGTCTTCCGGAAGCGATGAGGAGGATTCAGGGGAAGTGGTGGACTCGGAGTTGGAAAGGAAGGCACTGCCTTGCAGATCACCGGGACCATAAGGGAGAAGACCATGTCCTCCTGAGTCCATGGAGGGGTATCCGTTAAGAATCTCATCGTAGCTGTCGTCGTAGTCTACAGCACAGATCCGCTGCAGCGAGCGGTTGCGCAGCGGCACCGTGTTCCACTTCTTGCCTGCTGCGAAGGGCACCGGGGACAGCGTGGCAGCTCGGAAGTTGGCGAAACGTGGCTGTCCCCGCATGCGGATCTCCACCGCCAGCAGCTCCTCGTCACTCTCGTCCCAACTCTCATGTTCCCCATCATCATTCTCCTCGCTCTCCTCGTCCTCTTCCTCCTCCTCTTCATCGTCGTCCTCCTCCCCTTCACTTGAGAACTCGGGGTAGCAGAAGCGTCCTCCCTCGGTGCTGATGACGTCTGTGCTGTCATTCAGGGACACTCGTTTCTGAAGGGGTCCTCCACTTCCACTGCTGCTACCCATCGCCAGACAGCTGGATGCTGGGAGGCCCCTCTCCAGGGAGCGCCTGTAGGAGCTGCTGATGCGTCCAAAAAACATGTCCTTGGAGCCAGAGCAGGGGCTGGGGCCAGGGACCAGGCCGGCTATCTCTTTCAGCATGTCTGTCAGACCATTGTTGTTGTTGCCAGAGGGGGCATGTCGGCTAAGCTGCACATAACCCTCGATCTCCTCCCTGGCACTTTCCCCTTCATTGTTGTTTGACCCACAGGGCCTTTTACGGTTCAAGCCATTCCGGTTCCAGACCGTGAAGGCAGAGGTTTTCCCGGGTTCACCAGCATCTGGTGGCCTGTGGATATTTCCCTCCAAGTCCAGACCGGCTGAGGAGCAGGGAAGCATCATGGTAGGCTTGACAGCAATGGTTGGCTTCTTGGCTACAGGGGGGCGAAAGTGTCCAGAGCGTGCAGAGCTGTTACCCCCCCTATGTGAGCTGCTGGTGAGGTTTGCGTTGGCTCCGGCTCCGGCGAGGGGGTGGTTGTGCTGCTGGGAGAGGGTTGGCCGTTGCTCAGTCTGGGTCTTCCTCAGGCCGCTCTCGGGTAAGCGGTGGAGGCTCTTGGGCTTGAAGCAGTTTTTGCACTCGCCCGGTTTCCACACGTGTTCAGTGAATGTGTTGCAGGCAGACATGGCTGCTGGTCCGGAGAGACAGCCAGCTGGGTCAGTGGACAGGAAAGCCCTCCATGGGAAGCAATGTCTGGAGAACCGGCTCTTCTACAGCACAGCTGACTTCGGGGTAAATGTCAGGACTCAAACTCAATCTGAAAGAAAAGAAAGAAAATATGGCAATGGTAAGTCCAAGCACTTTATGGAATCACATCAAATCAATACATGATTTACACTATATAATATGAAATACCATTATTTTAAAAGTCTGAATTAGTCCTTTTTCTATTATCTGAGATAGAAAGACATCCCTTTCACAGCAGTGCTAGCTCCTCTCCATTAGAGGGCAATACACAGCAATGTTTCTCTAAGAATAACTCAAGGCTCCTCTCCAGTTAGGGGCAGGGTTATCCTCAACTCGGTCAGTGAGTCTGTGAGGCCAGGGGAGATGAGGAAGGCCATGTGAGGCCAGGGGGTCAGAGATGAGGAGGGCCATGTGAGGCCAGGGGGTCAGAGATTAGGAAGGCCATTTCCTGGTACAGTCACTGGTGCTAAGGTGAGGTTTACAGGAGATGAGTAATCTGACGGTGTCATTAAGTCTAGGCTACACTACTGTCCCTTCTACTATAGTATTCTAAATAGAAACCAGGTTGTTGAAATTGTACCACATCCCTCTAGTTTTACACTGCACATCAGAAACAAATTCCAAGTTTAAGAAACGTAGCTGTTATACCCAACAGTCGGAAATGTGTGTTTTTCCGTGGTGAAATACTGGACAAAATAACAGAAAAACTAAATGGATAGACATAGACATTTGGACGCAGACAGACAAGACAAATATCTTCTGATATACGTCCTATTTTCCAGCCTGGTGAGGCAGTTTTCCAGACTGGTAAGGTCACACTTTCATGTGACCTAAGAGAATCCAGGAAACCACATCCTTTAACAAACCCATGTAGTCACTTTTTCTCCACACAGCTCTATTCGGTAGTCATCACTTCAGAAGCCCCCACCCGCCCGCCCGCCCAATCTTTGAGGTGCTTCAGTACAATATAAATATTACTGGCACAATATTACCTTGGTGAAAGAGTGGGGGACAATTAGTAAATCTAAACTGGATTTATTTTCTTTCTTGTCTTAATTGACCCACTTTCTTCTTCACCTCAAAACACTTAAAACAGGCTTCAGTTAAAGTAAATTGCAACATGGAATCATAAATGTCAAGTGCCACGCTGCCGCAATACCCAATTAAATCGAGTGGTTGCCTTGATTGTATTTATAATAGCACAGTGGAATATGAAAGGTGTTTTTCTGACCTATAGCAATTGTTTTCTGACCTATAGCAATTGTTTTCTTCAGTTCAGCATTGGAGTCAGTAGGCTGAGCGGTTAGGGAATCGGGCTATTAACCAGAAGGTTTCCGATTCAATTCCCGGCCGAGCCAGATGACGATGTGTTCTTGGGAAACTTCACCCTACTTGCCTCCGGGGGATGTCCCTGTACTTACTGCAAGTCGCTCTGGATAAGAGCGTCTGCTAAATGACTAAATGTCCCCTTCCTCTGGAAAGCCAGGGACTCTCTGAGCAGAAAGCAGCACAGTAAAAACAAAAACTATAAATGAATGTAGTTACTGTGGGAATTAGAAATCTGCTAATAATTAAATCTCAGGACAAACAAGATCTTGCACATGATTGGATGATGCATCCTCTTATGCATCATCAACCTTGCATTCAAGGACCCGTTTCTCAAAGTAAGACTGAGGTCTTTAATGACTGAAACACAAATTCTGTAAGATATCAAAATGAACAATGACAACACGACATCTAGCAAGCAACATACGACTGGGACATTAAACGACACTCAATGAAGAGGTTGCTTTGAATCAACATTTGAGGATAATCTCAACAACTCCAAGTTAGTGGGCATCTAGGTGAGGAAACCCCTGGAAAGGACGACCACACTATTCCATCTCACTGTTCCAGTGACAAGGAGTGAATAGCTTCATTTGAACAGCATTTATCCCAGTGTTTAAATAAAATGTTGTTATGGTGCATCGGGTATGTCCAACCCAGCCAGATAAAAATGACAGAATCGAGAGACATCTAAATGCAGGAGCCTAAAACCTTCCTGAAACCTGCTTCAGAAGCCTGCAGCCAGCCTGCCTGCAGCCAGCCTGCCTGCAACCAGCCTGCCTGCAGCCAGCCAGCCTGCCTGCAGCCAGCCTGCCTGCAGCCTGCAGCCTCAGGTTCTCCATTACCTAGTCTCAACTAGACATTGAGAGGTATAGTACAATACACTTAAGTATATTTATTAGGAGAACATTTGGAGTGAAACTCCAGAGCGGGCGTTTCTGTCTGTCGGACGTTCAGACGAGGACATACGGGTCAGTTGCCATGGAGAGGAGTGTCAACACCATGGGTTTATGCTCGGCCGGACACAATAAAGCAGGAACTCGCGGCTGAAAGGTTGTCGACCAATGACCCGGGCGGGGGAAGATTCATCCTGTTACACCACGCCATCGACATCCTGAGTGGACACAATGACAGTTGGCTTGTAATCCAAACAGGCTGCTAATATAAGACAAGTTTGAACCATGTGCCCTTGTAAGGGGAGAGCAGCTGCAGCAGAGACGAGGCTCGCACAAAAACATCCTGACACATCCAGAGGCTTCAGAATGTGACATCTCAGACACCATGTCATCTTTATATTGTATTATGAGCCTCTTTGTCTTTCATTCCGCATGATTTTAGTCATGTCTGGTTTTGATGATCAGGATCTTATCAAGAATCTTCAAGCCAGCGCCCACTTTCTTGTTTGTACGTTAGAGCCGCGTTGCTCGTGCCTGGTCAGCCTACCTGGATGTACCGTTTCCAAGACAACAACACAGGTGGTGGAAGCTCATCACTCAGTCACAACCAAGGGGAATTCTGCCTATTATTTAAGCCACGCTATCTAATTTTACAACCTGGCAGGAGAAAGTGAATGCTCTTGTGGTGTGTGGCCTAGATAGCACATTGAGGTCCATCAACTATGGGACCCAGTTTCTCTCTGGGCCACGGATGTGATCAGACACCATTCATAGTAGCTCCTCTACACAGCATGTGATCAGATGCCATGAATGAAAAGCTTACGTTTACAAAAGTAGAGATTCTGTTTTCTAGAAGACTGAGAAAGAAGTAAACTAAGGAATATTAGCCTGAGACCAAAAACAAGTCTGTTTCTCTCTGCTTGACACAAGTTTACAACTTTAGCAAACACAGCCGCATTACACCAAACAAGAAGATAAACATAACAATTACAGTTTTTTCGGAAATAAAGCCGCGGTTTGTACCCCGATTTGACAGTTTTCTTGTGGTTGTACGGCTTATATTTCGAAGCGGCCTATAACCCAGTGATAAGCAGTCGGCCGCTACAATAACAAAGTTCCCTTTCTGGTGGGATGCAGCCTAAACGGTACATAAAATAAAAATTCATACATTTGATGAAAAGTGGTTACTGAAAACAGTAACTGCAGTATTGGGGTGTTAAATGTACATGGTATTGAAGTAATTCTTGCAAGCAACATTTTCCACAAAATAATCTAATCTAAAAGAAGCCATAGGTTGTCACTGGATTTATCAAAACAAAGTACTAACACCAATCTGCATCTGGATCATAACATAAATGCTATGTCTTATACATGTGGAACTTGGCTCATTTTCTAAGCTTGTCAACGTCCTCTGTGCTCGGTCTGAGAAGTGAATTTACTCAGAAAAAACATTTCCTTTGGAAGAGGTCTTGTTATCTATGAAGCACTGGAGGAAGTGATAAGCCACTTTTTGCATTCTGCTCATGCACACTGACCTGACTCACAAGTGGGATGGATATGGATATGGGAAGTGTGAGTGTGGTGTACGTGGGGTACACGAGGTACAGGCACATGAAGAATATATGATTCATTCAGAATGACATACGACCACAACACATGCACTTTTGAAGGGAGTAAACTGGCAGGGAAAGTGCATGACTAGGTGACAGAGGCACTTCAAGTGGCCACATTCATCATCTTTCATCTCCTCTGCATGGGCAGCACTGAATGAGAGAGAGAGCGGAGGAGGGAGAGAGAGAGAGAGAGAGAGAGAGAAAGAGAGAGCAAGAGAGAGTGTAAGAGAGAGAGAGATAGAGAGAAAGAGAAGGGGGTGGTGACTAATACAAATGGCCCCAGCTGTGTGGTGGTGTCTGGCTGCCAGTGTTTCCCTTCCCTGCAGTCACAGCAGAGAGACCGTAAACAAACGCTGCCACCCCAAACTAGGGTCCAACATCACCATAAATACAGATCATAAATTGGTAATATAATTGGATTCCTGCTTCCCATACATCAACCCAAAAAACAGCTTAAGGCTCTAAGCGTGCGTGTGTGTGTGTGTGTGTGTGTGTGTGTGTGTGTGTGTGTGTGCGTGTGGTAAAGAAAGACTGCTCCTGAGTGTGTGTGTGTTTGGGTGTGTGTCTACCCGAGGTTCTTGGTTGGTGGGCCACATATCAACAGTGAATTCTACAGCTGTGTGACAGCACTTATGGACAGGTATGCACACACACGTATGCACACGTTAACACAAACACACACTCAACAATGCACTAGCATTTCTCTCTTCTGATATATCCAGTTGGTGTTCATACAGCCCATATATAATATAAGCCCATGCAACATCATTAAAACAAAACGATACAATCAGACAACTGAATATGAAGGCAAGTGCGCAGGTTATTTAACACACATGTGAGAGAAACACTGCAGCCTCATGGTCACAGGTGCATCATAGAAGACATGCCAGAAGACATGCCAGCCCCTGCCAGGAGCAGTGGCCAGCTGGTCGTCATCTGACAATAGTGAGAGAGCTGTGTTTGGTCAGATGTTTCTCCCAGCGCCTGCTAACACGCCGGCCAAGACGGCCTCAGGAAGGATGATCTGGAGATGTGGCTTCAAAATTGTGTTGCATACTCGGAGTGAAGCCATACTTCAGAGATGTGTGAATGCAGAGGAAATAGCAAAGCTACACAATAAGGATTTGAGCGCTATGGCGCAAGGTTGGTTATGTTTTCATTATTGCCACCAACGTTAGACAGACGTAAGAGAGATGACAGACGAGAAACAACAGAGGAATGACATGTGGCATAGCTAAGAACATGAACTAGTCCACATTTTAAATGTTGTTTACCCCCCAAATAACTATTTTGGTACCATACTAGTCTGTATGTGGAGAAATAACACATTTATAAGCAGGGCACATCCTTGGCCTGAGGGAGTGTGAGAGGGAAGAGGAGCTCTAGGAGTTTATAATAGCAGAGGCTGTAGGCTCAGGCTATAAGGGGGTTGGAGATATGATTTGCTGCCTCTGTTATTACAGGCAGCTGGTAAGTTAAGAGAGCCTTGCAGGCACTGCCAGGGACAGCGGAGGAGAAGTGGATCTGACATGCACACAGCAGAGCACAAGTGGATGTCTCCTCAGGAGGGTTCATGAGCAGTCTTAGCTGCTGTAAAGCACACATTCCCAACCTTTTCCACTTTGCGGCCCACTTGCATAGCTCAAATATTTTTGCGGCCGCCCAAGACATCCGTTCACTTAATTTGCGCTTATCACACGTTTAACCACGCCCCCCAGGAGCCAAACAGTTCGCTTTCACGGCTAAATGTACTTGATTGGACAAAAGCGTCACAGTAATCACACATTGTAAAGAGCGGTAACCTGCGTAACTACCGTTGCCAGGCCTAGAACTCCCGCTACATCTCAATTCCTCAACTTAACAGAAGTGCCTAGTACAGTGCAGCAGAAACAACAACATATCTTAAATGCAACATCAACTACTCGTGGGAGCAGTCTCTTGCCAGACAGTGTAACAACAGCATCTTGAGTACAAAGGGCAGGGAAGGGACAAAGTCAGTAAGTAACATGAAGAGATCTTCTAAGTGCTGCTTTCAGCGGCCGAAAATAAACCAGAAGTTAGTCGAGGTGAAGCTTGACGGAGCTTCTTCAAACCTGAAGGACTGCAGGACACAGAGATGAACCACAGCAGAAGGACTGCAGGACACAGAGATGAACCACAGCAGAAGGACTGCAGGACACAGAGATGAACCACAGCAATAGGACTGCAGGACACAGAGATGAACCAGGGCAGAAGGACTGCAGGACACAGAGATGAACCAGGGCAGAAGGACTGCAGGACACAGAGATGAACCACGGCAGAAGGACTGCAGGACACAGAGATGAACCACAGCAGAAGGACTGCAGGACACAGAGATGAACCAGGGCAGAAGGACTGCAGGACACAGAGATGAGAAAGGACCGTAGAATCTGAGGAACATCTACAGACACCTTGACATGTCACCTCTTATAGCTGGCTGGACACCAAAGCATACTGATGACTCTTCGTATCCCAGCGTACTAACGACCGTGTCTATAAGGTACACAGTGGGGGAGAAACGGCTGCTCTCACTTGGATCCTCTCAAGCAGGCAGCCCAATATCAATAAGCTCCTGTCCTTACTTTAACTGACATGTACAAAAGACTAGGCAGCCAACACAAGACGTGATGGTCCTACTGAATTGAATAAGTGACATGCACTCCAATGAGGAAGAAAATTGAGGTGAGCCAAGCTGAACATTGGGACTGTAAGCTCAAGATGCAGGTCAGAACCTGGGACTGCATCCACATGTGCCAAGTCATTTCATAACGTTCTATTCTGTTCTGTCAAGAAAATCTGTACTAGTCTTGAAAAGCCCTTCAGCCGGGCAGGTCCTCCCCCTCTCCCCTCCAGGGCCTTCCCCTTCTGGCCTCCCTGCCTCTCCATAGGGGACACTAAACAGTCCTGCATTTTTGGGAAGCATTTGGTCCCACTGGAAGAAATCTGGGTTGTGACTGTTTAAATCATTTTGAGAAGGAGGTGTGAGTGAGATAGAGATGACAGAGAGAAAAAGAGGGAGGGAGAGAGGTGTGTGTGCAGTGTGTGAGGTTGTGCACAGTCTGGGAAAGAGTGATTAGTCTGGGAGAGACCAGCAGGAACCCTTGGGGAAATGCTGCATGCACACAAACACGCACTCACTCTCTAATTCTGACTTCAACTCTGTTCCTTCCATTGTGAGCTCCCTTGTAAGGCTGCTCTGCAGTGCAGTGTGAGCTCATACAAACTGGTAGATTTCATTTTACCTCCACAAGGGGAAAAAAGGAATGGAAATGCATTATGGAAATGTTTAACGTCACAAATAAGAAACATGTTAAATTAGCAGAGATGGGAAGTCAACTGCGCACCAAAAAAAGTGACAAAAAAGTTTGTAAAGGTAAAAAAAAAGGGGGGGAAAGTTTCTAAAGGTTGAAACAAAAGGCTAACACTTCTAGCCAGAGAGAGATAGAGAGAGAGAGAGAGATAGCGAGAGAGAGAGAGAGAGAGAGATAGAGAGGAGGAAGACAGAGAGAAGAGAAAAATAGAGAACACAGAGAGACCATGTTTAAAAAAATGTTTAACTAATTTTCCAGCCGTGTCATTGTTCTAGCATGCTGTGACTAAACAGATATCAGATTCTGAGCGGTAAGGGAATGCATCACATGGACAATCAGAGGACACACAATGATTCACTACAAGAAAACGCATGCTCAACTTGAAGCACACACAATGTGATCAGCTGGAGGACAGCTGATCACATTGTGTGTGGTCAGGTGGTCAGGTGGGCGGGTATTCAAAGTAAATGTAGAAAACTGAAAATCTGCAGAATTTCCCCCTCCCCTTCCTACTTTGTTGAACCTTCAGCTCCAAACATATGTATCTACCTCCACAGCTCCTCTACCCTCCACAGCCCCTCTACCCTTCACAGCCCCTCTTCTCTGGATCCTACCCCCAGTAGTCCATACAGGACAAGTCTTCCTGGTTCCCGGTCAGAGGACTAGCTGTCTTTGTTCCAGAGGGACGGTTCTACTCCCAGTGTTAATGGATGTTCTGCTTTGTGTGTAGATCAGGAGGCAGCCTCATCGTAAATATTCAGCTGACAACACCGCCTATCTTCACAGCTAAAAATAGCATGTTTGTTGGGGGGGCTTGGGGACTTCTAAAATCTATTTTCTCAAAGTAAACAAATCCCTTTTATCCTGGTACTGATCACGAAGGATCCGCGTTTGAAAGTGTGCCCCCGGAGAAACGATCAGAGTTAGTGATGAAACCTGGACGTTGCAGGTGGTAATGCATCTCAATTCATACTCCACTTCTGTCTATGCTGGAGTCTGCCTGGAGGCTACAACTCTTCAATCAGTGTACGTTGTATTCCTGTGTGTGTGCATATGTGTGTGTGTTCATGAGCTTTGTGTATCTGTTACACTGTATGACTATGAACGCACACTTACACACAAGCACACCGACAACAACTACTCTGTACTTGATTTACTGATGGAAATGAGGTTGTATGATACAGACTAATGGAGCCATCCGTCACCCGGCCAGGATGACCCTGAGCAGCAGGTACAGGCTACATGTGTCTGCAGCTTCACGTCTTCCACACTGATCTCCCATTCTTCATCCATCACGCCTAAATGCTGAACTATTAGTCTGTCAATTACGCCCAGAACCTGGCAATTAGCCAGACAGTTGTCTTTCAGCCCTGCCATCTTATAAGGATGATTTAGGATGACAAGTCATAAACCTCATAAACAATGTTATGGATGAGCAATTGCCTAATGGAGAAAGAGGGGAGAGGGGAGGGAGAGAGAAAACAGTTAAGTGACAAGAGTTATTGGGTGCTAGAGAGAGAGAGAAAGAGAGGGATGAAGAGAGAGAGAGAAAGAGAGGGATGAAGAGAGAAAGAGAGGGAGGAGAAGATAAAGCCAGAGTTATTGGGCTAGGGAGACGTATGCCACTCAGTAGGATTGTTAGCCTGAAGAAAAATCATAATAAGAAAATATCAAAATCTTTTGTCCACTCCAAACCAAAAGATTAACTTTCTGTGATTTGAATGTTTTTAGTTTGTTTTATATCTTCTCGAATTAAAGTATTTCACTGTATTCACCAAACAGGCAAATGTTTTCTAAAATGCCCAAATAACCTCCATAAGAGAGGAAATATGAGCTCCTTCAAGGACAGGGGAAACCAGAGCCCAGTACAACAATCCATTAAATTGATCCTTTTAACTTAATATCAACCAGTGAAGAATCCCAAGATAATTACTGTTACGTTTTACTGAGTTTAATGGGTAAAGAATGAATTCCATAATTGGAGCAAGAGTGGAAAAGTACTAGCACAGTGTCAAATTGATCTGTACTCTGTTAGAATGACAGAAAAGGGAATCACAAGTTGCCGTTCAATGAATCAAGTAGTTATTTGAACAATTAAGTTTTAAAGCTCGTTCTCTGCTTGCCCTTCAAGGCTTCTGTTTTTGGTATGTGACTCAAGGGCAGTGAATAGTGTTACATACCTGAATGAGTCAGGTCCAATGTGACTGTGCCTTTAAGCTGTCTCAACATAATGATCTCTCCGTCTCCTCCGCTGGCATACCGCCACGAGAAGAGAAATGGAAAGTATGCTCCTGATTTGTAATTTGATTTTCACAGCTAAAATACTGCTCTTTCAGCAACTATGTGGGTACTGTAATACTTGAAAACAAAGATGAAGAATAAAACTGCACTGTATTCAAACTGCCCGTGGGCACAAACGGCTGCTTTAACTACCAAGTACAGTATGTTAGCTGCTACACTGTACTGCACATTTCCAGAGAAAGCTCTTTTTTGGTAGGGCTGGTCGTCTCTTTCTGAATTAAAATTAACATTATTTTGTCCAAATGACAAACCTTTGCTACCTTCCCTTTGATAAAGCACTGTTTACAGGGAAGATACCTGGGGTTGTTTTCATAGTGTGTGAATTAGACCTCTTTATGACATCTACTCACTGAAGGGAACAGCTGTGGAATCTGGATGATAAAAACATAAATCCAGAATTGTTGTAGTTGCAGTTGAACAAAAGCTTATCTACACACCAATCTAAACTGACACTGGTTGAAATGACAAGTCACCTCTCCTTCTCTTTCCAGCTTAAATCGACTGAATTCTGTCATCTGGCGTCACGTCATGCACCATCTCCATAACAACTGCAGCGGATTGGAAGAAATGAGTGCCAAACTATTCACTCTTACAACGTTAGTGTTTGTACATGATTTGATGAAGGAAGCATACTGGCAACATACATACCCTACATCCATACACACGCAGGAACAAACACACAACATAACACACATAATCCTTTCATAAGACAGCATGCATGAGAGTGTGTGTTCAACCTGTGTGTTTGGAGCTGATTTGAAGGGAGTGAGACTCTTCAGTCACTCAGCAGTGTGGCGGACAACCCTCCACTTCTATCTGCTTCCCTGAGCTGGAGGACTGTAGGACTAGAGGACTGGGGGGATGGAGGACTGGAGGGGACTGGAGGACTGGGGGGCTGGAACTGGGCAACCTAACACACTGCTGTTGGCATCAATCATGAGAAATGATTCAGGTGAACCTTTTATCTGGGGGTTTCAATTTGAGAATTCCATGGCTTGGCTTGAAGTGTCTCTGTGGTCGTTGTGCTGTGCGACCAGGCTGTCTGAGGAGCAGAAGGAGGTGGTGGATGCTACAGTTGTTGTGTACCGTAGCTGGTTTGGTCTAAGGGTCAATACCCAGTCTACGAGGGGAGGAACATAAGTTGTTGGAGAACTCATTACTATCCATCAGGAGCAAGCATGCTAGATCCCATGACTTCAAAATATAGCACTCCAAAATCTACCATGCCTGATGCCAAAACATAGACATTTACAGAGACTAGACTGAGCAGTGATTTTGTGTCCCAGTAATAAACAAACTGTAAAATACACAAGCAGATAGACACAGTAGGTATGTGCCAACATAAGACCCTTTCAGTTCAACAAAATGAGCTAATTTCAGTACATTCTGCTGTCGTCTCTACACTAGTGCAACGCAAGTAATAAACTGTGGGTTTATATCTGCAATTAGGGGAAGTCCACAACAAACGGAACCACAGTGACTAAGATACCCGTGGCTTCAGAGTGTAAACATGAGCCTTGTTAACATGCAAGTCAGACTGTTCAAAGCCACACATCCTGTATAATTACAGGCAACCCCAGTGCCGAAAGTCCCTTCCACACATACAAAAAGGTGTAACACGAATTTGCCCCTCTAAATATTTTCATTTTATGCCAGTCTCTATCGGTGTCCTTTTTGCTCGCTAGTCTTTTTCTATCCATCCGTCCATCTGTTGTTACACATTTCTGTTGGCACAGACAGCCGCCAGCAACAATTGTCTGTCGCTAGTAAACAGAGAATAAGAGGATAAGAAGAAGAAGAAGAGGAGAGGCCAACTTACGGAGTGATATCATGAATCCCAGAAGAATCAGAGCTCAGAGCAGAGCAGGGGAGAGGAAGCACATGACAAACGCTTTGAGATGGGGAGAGCTGTCGAGTGGCTGGCGTGAAAGGGTGAGGGGAAAATATGAGAATGAGAGATAGAGAGAGGGACAGGAAAGGAGAGCAAGAAAGCAGACGTTTAAAAGGAGGGGGGGGCTGTTAGAAAAGGGGCAACGACAGGAGCTGGAGAGAGCCTGAGGGAGAGAGAGGAGAGAGAGAGAGAGAGAGAGAGAGAGAGAGAGAGAGAGAGAGGGAGAGAGAGGAGAGAGAGAGGGGAGAGAGGAGAGAGAGAGATCGTAAAGAAAGGGAGAATGAATGATGAGGCTGATGAAAGAGGTCTGGGTGGGAAGGACTGAGGAAAGAAAAACAACAAATGAGTCGTCGAAATGAGAGAGGGAAGGAAAGAGGAGAAAGAGAAGGAAAGCATGAAAGTGTAAAAGAGCACAGTGGTCTCTCTCTCTCTGTTTTAGCAGCACCTGCCAATGCCCAGCCTTGTCCTTCACCCTTCTCCGGTACATCAATAACACCGTCAACACAAGCAGACACGTCCGACTGCTTCTGCTACGACAACAACAAAGTGAAAAGGAGGCAAGAGACTGGGAATAAGTGAAATAAATAAAAAAGTAGAGGAGAGAAAGGAAAAGGGGAGAGACAGGGGTGGGGGAGAGACAGGGGTGGGAGAGACAGAGGTGGGGGAGAGACAGGGGTGGGGGAGACACAGGGGTGGGGGAGAGACAGGGGTGGGGGAGAGACAGGGGTGGGAGAGACAGAGGTGGGGGAGAGACAGGGGTGGGAGAGACAGGGGTGGACGAGACAGTCGTCTGGGAACGGAGACATCAGAACGATAAAAGACAACCAGAAGACGATAGGTCAAAGTGAACACAGAACATCACCAGGGAGGCACATGAGGAACCCGATTCCTCTTAATGAAGCACTTTGCGGCGTCTCGACTGAGCAGCTGTCAGCCCACTGAGCTCTCCTTTCCTCTGCCTGCAGAGTCACACAACACAGATCTGATCTGAATGGACTGTAGCTGAGAGTCAGATCTGATCTGAATGGACTGTAGCTGAGAGTCTGATCTGATCTGAATGGACTGTAACTGAGAGTCAGATCTGATCTGAATGGACTGTAGCTGAGAGTCAGATCTGATCTGAATGGACTGTAGCTGAGAGTCAGATCTGAATGGACTGTAGCTGAGAGTCAGATCTGAATGGACTGTAGCTGAGAGTGAGATCTGATGTGTTCCCCCTGCCGACAGCCCCCCAACACTGCCCCCCAGGCAGCAGCCAGGCTCCACCCCCCCGCTCAGCACAGGCTCCACCCCCCCGAGCAGCACAGGCTCCACACCCCATTACAGGGCTGATTCAAGTCAAACCACCGGCTCTAGAAGCCAAGGGGCAAGACATTCTATGCATCTCATTTATCCTTAATGTATTTAATACTCATTAATAGCAACTTCCACTGTAAGATTTCCTAGGAAACTTCTTCACTTGGAGGAAGTGGAGCAGCAGTGGTCCCTGACAGCTCAACACTGCTCATGTCCTCCCACCACGGCATTCATTAAACATCAAAGGATGCAGTCCCATACTGAACGAGGCAGCCATAGGAGATCACAGACAGAGGTGTGCTCTAATGATCCACAAATCTACATTATGCAACACGCTGGAAGTTATGCAGAGAGAGCACATTTTTAAATATGTATGTCCTGTATATATATTTTTCTGCTGTGACAGCAAATGAGATAAACCCCGACTCCGCAGACACCATCTTCATAATGCATCCCCTGGTTTTTTGGGTCATCATCAATCTGGGATATTTGTCATATTGTCACATTTGGCTGAGAACTTGCATTTGGCTTTCTGCAATAAGGAGAAGTTGGAAATGAAAACTAGCAAGTTTTCCATATAGTGTTTTCCCTCCTCACATGCTAGGTTTTATAGTCAGTGTTTGGCTTCATGATAACTCACTTTGTTACAGTTGAAGCATCTCCTCTTCTTAGGAAAAGGGAAAAAACTATAATGGCTGCTACCTTTTGTTCAAGCAAATAACTGAGTTTACAGTCATTTCCTTATTGACAATAGAGCAAGAGGCCAACTAGAGGAAGTGTGCTGATGTTGCGTAGCCTAAATATGAGATCCAGTGTCTTTGTGGCATCTGTGGTGATATCCTGGCCACATGCTCTCCATCTGGACATGCAGGGCTCTCCAGAGAGAGCAAACAGAGAATGTTTCATCAATAAAAGGTACGCTGTCTCAACAACAACATTCCTTCGACATATTATTGATGTTGGGCGGAAAAGGAATCACTCAAAACAACTTACTGTAGAAGGAAACCGCAAAGCAGAGAGAGAGGGGAAGGAGGAGGCAAGGGGAGGTGTGATGAGAGAGAAAGAGAGAGAGACGAGGCAAGCGAGGTGTAGTGGGGATTGAAGATAATTAGCCTTCCATGTGCTATTTTGATATTTCTTTATTAAGGACAAATGCATTAAAACATTGTTTCATATTATAAAAACATAAAACAGATGCCACGCATACAGGTGTTAGTCGAGACTAATTTGCAACCCCTGTCCCTGATTAGGCATCTCCTAAAAAAATTCACATGAATACAAATACAGGGATCATACATAATAGACATAAAACAAACAAAAAATAAATAAAAATAAATAAATAAAAACAATAAAAACAAGGACAATGATTAATGTGTGTATGTGAGTCAATGTTCACAGGGTTTATTCAGTTTCAACCATTGTTTTACTTGTGAGTTAAAAACCTTGAGCTCTGTCAATGTTTTGATTTCTGTTGGTAGTGTATTCCATAGTTTAGTGCCTATTGCTACAAAGGATGATTGTCCGAATGTGGTTTTGCGTCTGGCTGTTCTACAATTTCCGCTGGTTGCACCCCTAGTTCTAATTCTGCTGTCCAGTTTATTTATCATTTGGCAGAGTATTTCTGGAGCAAGGTTGTTCACACACTTGAACATTATCTTTAAAAATGAAAAGTTTAAAAAGCTGTCAAAACTCAGCAAATTGTGTTTCTTTAAAATTTGGCAATGGTGCCATCTTGTAGGTTTCTGATCCATTATTTTAAGTGCCTGTTTGTATAATGATTGTATTGGTGTCATTGTTGTTTGGTTGGCTTGACCCCAAACGGTTATACAGTATGACAAATGGGAGAATATCATGGCATGCATAAATTGTTGTGCTGCCTTAAGAGGTATATATTGTCTTATAAGGCGAAAGCACACAGTGCCAGAGACAGGAGCCACTAAGGAGGCCACAGTGAGACAGAGCAGCGAGCCTTTGTAGTTTGCTGCGGCTCACGCTGGGATCAGCTGTGGCAAAGCACCCTGGCATTGACGAGCCTCCTCTGACACGTGACCGAGCAGAGGGAGTCAGACATGAAGAAATATACACCCATGATCAGGGCCTATGCTCTGCCGGTGAAACGCTCTCTCGCTGTGCAGTAAAAGCCTTTTGAGAAAGTAGGATCTCATGAGGAAACGGAAAATCAATGAGGAGAACAATCGTTCCATTACTGGAGGAAGACTCTGTCCCAAACACTGGAAGGAGAAAGCTTTTCAACAACATCAAGCATTCAATCTCGCAGAGGCACGAGCCATAGTGGTCTCCAGTATTTTTCTACCACTAAGTCAGTTCCTCCTAAAAATATGAGTTTCCCTCCATGGTAAAGACACACCTGGCTCTCCTCACGCTGACACGTGTCTGTGTCACTGCTCCAGCCCTACATAAGCATGGGAGCTCTAGAGAACAAATGATAGAAATGTCCCTTTAATCCCTCTCTTCACTCGAGACGGATTTGGAGGAAGGCAGCAGAGCTGGAGAGCGTGTACAGCTCCAGTGTTGGCCTCAGGCCACAGTTCATGTTCATGCAGCCTTGCCACCAGTAGCCCACTGGGGACAGAGTGTCTCAGCTCTGGTTGTGAACCTCCGCCAGAGCCTCAGAGGAGTGATGGACATGCTGCTTCAGTCCAGCGCCAGAGGGACACGCTGCTTCAGTCCACACGGTGCAGGACAGACCAGCCGAGGAGGGGAGATAAGACGGCTCTGTAATGAGGAGAGGCTCTGAGATCCATCAGCACGAGAGGAAAGAGTCTGCTGCTGTCTGACTTCTCCAAATCTCCCCAGAACAAGGGAAAGAAAGAAGAAGAGGACGGGGTTTGTTTTGACCTCCGCAGGAACCCGACGCGAGTCAAGCCGCAGAAAATGTCAAATGAGGCTTGAGGCCGTTTGTGATTTTCTCCTCTCTATCTCCAGCAGCAGACTGTGGAGGCAGAGCAGGCGAGAGCCATGTGACTCCCATGCCACCAGACACATGGATTATCGGTGAAATGCTACGAGCCAGCACCTTCCTGGGCTTATGCCTTCCACTGAGCACAAGACAGCAGAGGACTTCACACTGATATTTACACCCACTTATTGGCTGCTGTATTAATCACTACAGTATGTTTAGAATGAGTACAACTACTTCAGATGAGAATGATTTCAGATGTGATTAACAGTTCATCAAAAATGTTCAATCTTCCGTCTAAAAGGTACAAAACTGGAAGGTACACACTCGTGTGTGTGTGTGTCTCATTAATGGATAATTTAATCTTGTTTTGACTCGTTGGAGAGCTTCAGATCATTAGCATCGTCCTAACCTCGGAAAAGATGCTAAACTAGAGACAACAGTCAACAGCTTAACACTTGGTTTCAGCTTCGAAGCTAATGAACCTGGACAGTGTTGCCTAGTGTCTTCAGTCTTACATGTGGCTAATGAACCTGGACAGTGTTGCCTAGTGTCTTCAGTCTTACATGTGGCTAATGAACCTGGACAGTGTTGCCTAGTGTCTTCAGTCTTACATGTGGCTAATGAACCTGGACAGTGTTGCCTAGTGTCTTCAGTCTTACATGTGTGCCTGATGTTGCTTATACCTGAGAGTGGACTGTAGACTGAGTCATGAGCACAGCAGAGATCCCCTTAAAACAATTTGTATCTGTACTGTACAAAACACAACCAGATCAGACAACTTCAATCAGCCTCTCTCTTTGGACGCCTTGAGAGTCCTGTTGTTCAGTGTTGGAGGTACTTGGTACGTGTGACCTTTCAACAGCTCTCTGTGCTACGACTGTCACCCTCTCTGCAGAGCAACTGGTAAATTCCACACTTAACTGTCAAGGCGTTCCCACTCAGGTAAGTGTGTGTGTGTGTGTCATGTATCAGTACACACTTTATCTCACGTCAATGTACATGCCTGTGGTCCAGGTTCCCAATCTAGCTAAAAGGCAGCTGACAGGAAACACATCCTTCTCTGCTCACCAAGCCAACAGGACATTTATTACATGTTGACAGATGCACATGATGAAATGCGAGGTTTTGTAGTTGTACTGTGTATGTGTTTTATTCTTCTAATTAGAGAAGAATAAGAACTTCTAATTAAGCTTCTAATTTAACTAACTGACAGCCTGACGCTGTTTTCAAAGAAAAAGAAAAGAGGAATGTGACAAACTGCCCCCAGGCGTCCAGAGACAGATCTGAGGCCTGGGTCAGCTCACTGATTATTAAATGTCAACAACAAATTCAGAGATTGTGACTATAATCAAAATACTGTCAAGGCCTTTACACTACTAGTAACCTTACATAGTGTTATTCCAGAACAGGATACAAATTAATTCAAGATAAAGCATTCATGATAATTTATGTTAAGTATTTCATTCCAAGTTACATTCCAGACCCACCACACACACAAACAACTGACGATCAGAGATGGAGCGAGTCTGTATCATTGTTTCAGAGGAATGTATGGTAGAGTCAATCCACAATGAAAGATCCTACGAAGCTTTCTCATTGAAAACATTTGCATGAAATTGTGTAGATCAATTGATATTGTTATAAGAGAAACTTTTCCACCCACACAACACAAAAAAGTTTGTTGAAAAAAATTATTTTTTCAAACCTCAAAAATCCCATATTCCAACAGGGCAAAGCCTTTTCTCCTTCACAATATGAAGCTACATCACTACAGCCACTGTGTTGAACCTTTTTCATTAAGACTGTCATTTAAAGCATGACTTTACCTGTGTGCTGCCATAAACATAACAATGTTCTAGCTGAAAGACTAGTTTCCCAGGGAACAGCTAACACTGCAGGCTCCATCTCTCAACTTAATCCTCAGTTAGAACATCTAATGTGGCTATTAAATTATGGCAGTATCATATGTCAGCCTTTTGCATAATTTAAAAGGTGAATTTGCTTCAACCATGATGTGCACTTTCAGAGCAAGGGGACGACAAATCTTGATTCATATTAAAATATGCACACCAGTTCACATTAATGACATCTACAGACACCTCAAATGTAGTATTTTACTTACATAAATTACATTAAAGTAAATTGTCCTCTTATAGAGTAAAAATGATCAGTGATAGAAGTTATAGAATAAAGAAGTTACCTCCTTAAAAAGGCAGAGGTGGATATTAAAGCACTTTAGGCATGTTATATTGAAATGTTTTTAATATGACTTAGAATCCTACGGTGTTTCTTGAATAAACAGAGGACTTTATGGACATTGCAGTAACATCAATAATGTTACAGATCTTACACTCTCTCTCCCAGATCTTTACTCAGTTCTGACTTCTAACCGGGAACAAGTGAGAAAACAGTGAGAAACAGTCCCTAGGGAAAACTGCCGAGTGGACCTACAATCCCATAATATTATCATATAGTGGCCTTGTGCTTATCAAAAGGCCCGAGGCCCTGCACCAGACTCACACACTCTACATTCAAGCCTCATGGTCGAAATTCATCTGAACTGCACTGAGTTCACAAACACAATACATTCTAACAAATTTAATATAAAACATACCAGATTCCACAATCATCGTGGGTTTGGGTTGGTATGGCCTATGACTCATAGTTTTTATGGCCTTAGTCTGGTGACAGGATTGTTCCATCAGAGAATAGCGAGTGGTCTAAAGTTGCACACAATGAAATGGTTCACCTACTCCTGAGAGCTACGGAGAGAAGAGAGAGAGATGAAGGACTTTAGAGTACAGACGCTCCAAAGAGAGAGGTGCTAGACATGCACCGTGCTCAGTCTCTCGCCTGCCTGTCCTTGGCTGATTGCGGAAGACTCGGGGGAGCTGTCTCAGAAAGAATTCACTCTGAGAGCCAGCGAGAGCCTTCTTCTCCAGAGGGGGCAGGAAGTGGAGAGCCCTCTTCCTTCATCTTCTACAATCTATCTGCCGTCTTCCTAAGCTTTTCACCAAGACAGTTAAGGTGCAGTAAATGAAGAGATCTGGGCTGAATAGAAAGTAAAAAAGTACAAATGATATATAGTGCAAAACAATTGTGTAATTTGTGTAACCAATTAAAGTATTGGTTTCAGAATACCATGACGACCAAAATATCATTAGCTATCCATAATTCCAGTTTAAGGAAATGTCTCAGATCCATATCAATCTGTATTTATGGGAATACTAGAAATAATATTTAGCAATGCATCAGGAAAAAAAACTGGACAAATATATCGAAGCATGAGTAATTGTCACAGTACTCTACGGTTACAAAGCACACCTCAAAGAATGTTTAGAGCAGAACTGGATTCATGGGAACAGAAGATCCAACGTACGTTTGGCAAACCTCGACGTTCTCACAAATATTTCCCTTCCTGCTTCTCCGTCACATGGCCCTGTACTTACAAGCTTCATCTTTCAGATGAACATTATCCATTAGAGAAGAGGCTCCCCTTTCTCCCTCGTCCATAATGTATGCAAAGAAGCTTTTTGCTTCACTAAATGGCTGTCATTGACTAGCGTCTGGTTGGCACCAAGTGAACAGATTCTAGACAAAGTGGATTATCCACGTCCATCATTTCCTCAGTGAGACCGTTGCCGTGTCGCCACACAGAGTAATGATCTGGCCTGTGCTGTATCTCTACTGAGAATCTGGAGAGGGATATGAAATGGATCCTCTTCCTGGGTGACTGTACTAGTCAATCGTATACATTAGCTGAGACGGGCCATTTCCGGAGCGTAGCACTGGCTTCCTAACGTGCTCCAAGTCATTAAGCATTGAGCCTCAAACTACCGTCTTTACTGAAATGTATCGACAGTTTGGAACTCCGAGTAGAGAAATGAAACCAGCAGCTCAGCGGAGCAGCCCGAGGATCTTCCCTCAGACGGGGAATTCAAAGTGAGCCGTTCTCCAGCAGGGCTAGCCTTCCCATAGTATTCCTTCTGAAGAGCTATCAGTTTGATAACCCCACGAGCCCAGAAAATAGCTTTGAAGATAATTCCCTCTCCTTGGGGCGTGTTAGAGCAGTGCTGCCATCTCGTCCTGATCCGAGTCGGGTGTTCTCAGAGAGATTGCTTCAGGGGTATGCGTTGCAGCAAAGTAGGAGGACAATTAAATCTAGAAAATGTTGGAGGCAAGCACAACAAGCTGGGAACAAACAACCTGCTCCATTTATAGAGCATGGGCTTTTATCCAGGGAGGCACCTTGGATATCCAGTCTACCCAGTAGACGAGAGGGTGAGAGGATGACCCTGCCCTATCCGCCTAACATGTTCAGCAGTTACGCTGTAGTGGAAAATGGATGCCAAAAAACTATTACTGAGATGTCTGTTGGCACAGGACTAGTACTATCAAACCTTAGTCATTTTTTCTGGCTTGTATAAGTGCTCTAATGCCTTGTGAAAATTACATACAGGGCAGGTCCAGAGAGCATTACAATGACGGATATGGTGCTTGTACACCTAATTGCATAACCTTACCTCTCTCCAGGTTAAACAGATCTAACACACACAGGGGTGATGCGTTTGCGTGCACTGGGAGTGCACTGGGGAGGTGCACTGGGAGTGTAAACATGCTACCAGTTCCTAACGATCAGGTGAATGAGTAATCAAAAATCATTCTGCCCTTGTCACATTCATGAATGAAATAGAAGTCTACATCCTTCCATAGTCTGGCATTCATCAGTCAACCAGTTTCATACCCAGCATGATTGAGCCATGGTCCTACTCCACTTCCACGCCGCCAGTGATGAGCATACTTTAGAAGCAGTGATTGGAGGGCCCTCTAGCATGAAGACTGGGAGAGGAGTGTTTCCTGATCCCCTGGCTGGGAGACAGAGACTCTGAGGAGGCATGCTGTCGACACGTGAGGGCTGCAGTTATGTAACGGCTCATTCCTCTAACTGCTCAGTGGAATATTCTTCAGTCTATCGTTCGCCAGGCACTCTGTTCTTCCTGCCATTCCCTCCATCCCTCCCTCCCTCCCTCCGTCCGTCCCCTCCCTCCATCCCCATCATCCCTCCATCCCTTCCATCCCTTTCTACTTGGTAATTCTCCTACTTGTTCTCTCATTATTGTGGTATTCTCTCTCTCTCTCTCTCTAAATTCCACCTCACTTTTTCACTTCACTCTTGATCCAGCTAGATTCCTACAGATACCTTTCTCACTCTCCCCCTTCGTGCTCTTTCTACCCTTCTCCCTCTCCTTGTACTCCCCACCTTCCACTCTCCCTGTTTACAACTCCCTATGTCTCCATTTGAAAATGACAATAAAAAGCTACTACAGGTGAACAGTCTTGTTTTATTGGTGTAAAATCCCCCCACACGCTGATGAGGCAGGGCTTACAGCCTCTACAGGGCACCTCTAGTCCAATACTGATTCTACGGTTATAGTACATTATTAGGTGCCACTTGGGAACGAACAGTGCACATTTTCAGTGAACTACTGTAGCAAAACTTCAGAAGTTGCTTAAGCAGGCATCAGAATCCCCCTAAACAAGCAGACTGAAACAAGGAACATATGGAAGCTGTAAGCTCAAATATGGATGGCCATGTGTCACAGATGGCATACCAATATGGCACAGGAGAACATCTACTAAGCTCATAGCAGTCAATGGTAAGTCCTTTTTCCAAGTTTCAATCTGATGCTGACAACTGATGTAAAGGGTAGCACTATGATTACCCTGCCCCCATATTTTCGCCTATTAACTTCTCCAAAAGGTCGTAAAATCTGCAAATTACAACAGGTGAACATCACAGGTGCGCAGTTTCAGGAGACGGCAGTTTAGTGATGACCTTATGACATCCACATCCTACAGAGGCCCTCACGTGACATCGCAAGCTGAGCAACTCAATGTCACAACTTATCACATCTGACTGAGTTGAAAGCCAGGATCCTATTTTCAAAATCATAAGTGGTACCACAGACAAACAGCTGTTGCTAGGAAACAGCAGCCCAGGAGGGGTTTGGTGGAGATTCTAATGTCTTTCATTTCCAACTGCTCTGCAGTGTTTTGTCTATGCTACAATTTGAATCACATCAAAATACAAGTAGGATAATTGCATGAAAGCATAATCTTTATAAAATTGCCAGTCCATAAAGAAAAACCCACTGTATGGAAGCAAATCAGTGACAATGTTTTTGATGGCATTGAATACCTAATATTGACATTTAAACCACTGAATTTGTTAGTTTTGAATTCACCTTTTTAAATTGAAATATGAATTTATTTTAACGTAAAAAATATATAAATCTGATCTTAAAATTCAAGCTTCGGAAATTCAGGTTGCTCAAATTTGAACAGTAAAATTCAGATCCCAGAAAATAAATAAAATAAATTCTAGCTTCAGAAATTGAAATAGAACCAAATACAGGCTGCTCAAATTCAGATCCCAAAAATTTGAAGCAAAAAACATGTGCAACATCCAGGATTCCAAGGATAGGTAAGGCACTTCTCTGAGAAGGGTCCAACAGCAGACCTATACAACGATGTTGCTCTGAGGAGAGAGGTCCGGTCTGAGGCAAGCAATACCTTAGTATCCGGGATGTTGCAATCTGACGTCCCAATTTTTTTTCCTTACATTTTTTCCCTCAAATTTCTGGGATCTGGATTTCCCCATCTGAATTTGGTTCTATTTCAATTTCTGAAGCTTTAAAAAAATGTTTTTAACCGACCTGAATTTCAGAACCTTGAATCTTAAGATCAGATTTATTTATTTGAAATAAATGCATATTTTAAATTTTGAATTAAAAACTAAGAAATTCTGTAGTTTTTAAATGTCAATATTGTTAATATTATGCATTCAATGCCTTTTAACATTCAAAACATGATGTCACTGATGTGCTTCCATACCACTGATGCAGACGATACAAGCAAACTTGAAATCAAGAAGAGGTTGGCTCTTGTTTCCAGCAGGTTGGCATACATGTGTCCACTGGGAAGATGACTCCTATATCAAAAAAGGAGTATGAGCAATTAAGTCATGACAGATGTCACCATTCTGTAATGGAGGACATAGTATTGCGATCAGGCTGTGGACACAGCTGAAACAGGACTGGCGTAG
This sequence comes from Mallotus villosus, assembly GCA_903064625.1. Lineage (NCBI taxonomy): Eukaryota > Metazoa > Chordata > Actinopteri > Osmeriformes > Salangidae > Mallotus > Mallotus villosus. The sequence continues at coordinate 87,992 of CAEFZP010005273.1, forward strand.
TGTTGATCTGGACATGGAGGGGACAGCATGCCCGAGTATGGGATGGGATTAGCCACGGAGTAAAGTTACTCTGGTCTCTCTGTGATCTCAGCCACATGCAAGTGTCTCTCTTTCTCTTTCTCCCTCTGTGTCTCCCCTCTCGCTCTCTGTGTCTCCCCTCTCGCTCTCTGTCTCTCCCCTCTCCCTCTCTGTGTCTCCCCTCTCCCTCTCCCTCTCCCCTCTCCCTGTGTCTCTCCCCTTTCCCTCTGGCCGGATGCCCCGGTGAGGGATTTCACCAGGGAAGAGCTGGTGTTTTCACAGTTTAAAGGCTTAATAAGATTGTGACAGAGGGATTAGGACCCTGGAGCCTGTGGCACACAGGGGAGGGTTTCCTTTCTCTCTCTCTCTCCGAGACACACACACACACACACACACATTTTATCTCCAAGGAAATGGTCATTTCTGATCAAATGTGTTAATTTGATATGAGACACTACTACACCCGGAACTTCACTGCTCTAGTCAACACACAGTGAGAAAAAACAGCCAAACATCAACACACACACACACACACATATCTTTGTTACCATCCAAAGCTACCAGCCTTCAAAGTAAACAATTCCACAATCAACTCATCTTTTGGAGTGCTCCAGTTCATCAATACTCCCAGCACTTGACAGACAAAACGAGTCTGTAATGGATCCTAAAAAGCTTTTTAAATTGACAGAATGATGAATGGCATTGTGGGACAGAATTCTATCTCGTCGTACCCTGGCCTTGAACATCATCTCTGATGGAGGAGGACATCCATCATATATTACTGCATGTGAGCGTAGGGAGGGAACTGAGCATGCTCAGACACTGAGCACACTCAGACCCATCGCTCAATACGTTTGGCACTAGTCGCATGAAGGTGTATCTCGTTGCTTCTCGTTGGGTGTGACAGTGGCTTACAGAACTTTTCTTTTCAGCATGGTTGTGCGATGCGCCACACTATTGTGGCGAACCAGCCAGGAGTCAGGCAGCGGGAAGAGCAGCAGCTTCCATTCATCTAAGAGAACTCTCGACTCGTGCTGAGATTTGAGAAGATGCAACCAGTCCCGAATGAAAACACAGTGAAACTAAAGCCCAAGCTACGGTGCATCTTACATAACTATTACTGGGCCACGCACCCCTTCTGAGTTCCTGACATTGCCTGTGAACACAGTCATTTAAAGAGCCTTGCAGAAAAGTGGTGAATTTCTAGAACGTACTGCACAGTAATCAATTACACAGGCCAGGAAACTGTTCAGTCAAGTATCACCCATTTCAGCGATGATACTAGGCTCAAAAGCTCTGCGCCACACAATGACAGCCAGAGGGCTTACTCAACAGAGAATGTTGAACCCCCTCCCCTTTAGAAGTCCCCAATTCCCAGTCCAATATCAACTCCCAAGCATGAAATCCCATTCCTCATCCGGACTTCAAAGCGTAAACACGCAAAGGGGGTAGCAGTTAGAAACAGCTGAAACTCTAGCCTGTTTAAAGAAGCAGGCATGACAAGGTTGACTAAACAGTGGAACAATACCCTGGCACACAGAAGGGGGGGTTGGTGTAGATCAAGTTGAAGGTTTGTGGCCAGAGCTCGGTGAAACAAGCTAATCAAAAACAATGATTAAGTTTGTTTGTAATAAAGTACTAGTACAGGTCCCTCTTCCTCCTGGCAGATCCTAATCCTATGTGGGCTGAACATTCTTTTAAACAATATAATAATTCCACTATTCAAAAAACAAATTCTGTTTTATTATTATTTAATCTGTAAATGGCAAGGACAGAAATATATGATGAGATGAAAACAATTTTAGTGCTTTTTATGTTACACAGGCAGTAAGACTATGCCTGTTGACCAAGTTCCTGGCATCAAATCTATAGCCTACTCTAAAGCATGTTTCAAGTACTGTTTCTCCTAGATTAAAGATTAGATTTGGACCAATCCCAGAATGTGATATCTTTGGCCAGATGTTTTCACCCTGCTGACCTTCTCGTCCACCGAACAGAACACAGAGCTGGTCTCAGGGTCACATAACAGCTCAGTCTACCAGTCTGAAATATAAACCAATAAAACAGTAAAAGAAAGAAAGAAAAGTAGTATACTTATTTTAACAAATTGGTTTAGCGAAAACAAACATGCTACATGGTGTGCACATAACGTTCCTTCCCTCCAGAAAGTTATAAAAGTTACTTTTAGCGACATGACATGGTACATAACTGTTCCTTTTACAATCACAGCATTGTCCTCTTCTCCTACTGGACCTCAGAGTGTCTCTCAGACGAGCCAACCTCGTTCACTATGACACAATTCAATGATTAAAGCTAAAGATTTCTCAACTAACTTCATTTCAAAGAGGTAGAATCATATAAAGTATTCCTCTAAATATCATGAGGCAAGTAATGTGTAGGCTGAACATGTGTGTGTGTGTTTGTGTGTTGGATAGCAAGCCCAGTCTTTCACAGAGTTTGACTCTGGGGCTAAGGGAACCAACACAGGCCATGAAGACTGATGATCTCTTCTCATGCTAAACACATTCCTCTCATAGCTCTGTCTGAACAGGCCTGGGATAACTATAGAAAGCAAGCGAGTGAAGGAGAGCGGGGCCAGCTAGCTGGAACTGACCCATAAACTCCTCTTGATTCACACTTTGTAAATCAAGTTTTTTGGACAATATCACGAGACAACAGTCAAATTAGAGGTTTGAAGGATAGAGAAAAAAATGCTGGTTCAAAACAGACTTTTGTTTACTATGACATCACCACCAACACTGTCCAGTTTAAAACACTTGATTACTGACAATAGCAGTAACACACTTGCAGTTAATATGTTCAGACAGACTGTTTGTAGAGTGTTATTTGTTTGTTTTCGTAACGTACACGTGTCCAAACCGGGGCAGCACACTGTCTCACCATGGGGACTCCCTGATTAGTGTTGGGAGAAAGTAGAGCTCAGAGATACAGAGTAGTGATACTTTAGATCCTGGATTACGTCCTTATTATGCCCCTTGATGTATTTGATGGGAAACCCAACAGCTGCTTGTCTCGACAGATATGGGGGCATTAGCAACCCTGTTTCATTGATTTCCCTTGACCTTGGTCATCTGACATGATGGGGGAGGACATCCAAGGTCAGTCTTCTTCACTTCCTGTACCAGATTCTGTGGGAGTGGGCTTGTTTGGCTTTATAGATTTTCCCTCCACCCAATCTTATCAGGTCGAGTCCCAGGGGATAATGAATCCTGTTGCTTGTGAGGCCAGATATTGAGTCCTCACTAAGTAGGAACTTCATGGGAAACATGGTGGTGTTGTGTGTGGTGGGGGACACTTGACTAATCCATTAACCAAGGGGAAGTACACTCACAATGCTCCAGTGTAGTGAAGAGCTCCCCTGAGTCGACAGAAGGGTCTTGTATGCTGTAAGTGCTGCACAACCAGTCAATACACCTCTGCTTCAAGGGTGTTCAGCACTTTAGGGTGAGGTGGTACCTCTGAAAGTCCAAACCTCAACACGTCGACTTGAACATAGCTTCAGACCCCTGACTGCTGTCAAAACTCACTATGACAGCAGGGAACTAAGGTAATGATGTTGGCTTTGGGCAGTGCAGAGCTAAGGCATTGTGGCTAAATGCCTGTCGCAGAGGAATACTCTGGTCTTATCCAGTGAAGGCATCACACAGACGACCTGGCTTGGTGGGAAGCCAACAGGAGAGGAACATTAAAGGACCTCAGTAGAACGTACAGACGTGTCTTCAATGTGCTCCGACGAGAATTATCCAAACAAATGATCTGGTCTCTGCTTGTTTTTTCACCCTAATGCTTCCGCCAGTAGCGACCTCTGAGCCTTTTAGGTATTCTGCACAGAGCTCAGTGCCATTGGACAGATAATGGCTCATTAGCAAAAAGTTTGTCCCCCAAGAGGAAAAGAACAAAGACATTAGTTCCACATTCACATGTCCCGAGGCACATTCAAACTAACCACCCTGACTATCAACGAATCACCATTTAGTGGCAATCATGTCAATTTTGCTAACAACACAACCCCAAAGTTCCCTCAACCTCAAACTCTTTCTGAAGAGCATTTTACTCAGAGAACAGCCAGACGCCAGGGTGAACAGAAATATTCGGGGGTCTTGCAAGGGCCAAAGACCTGGCATGTGCAATTAAACTTGTTCAGATTCATAGAGAGTCCCATGCCAAGATGAAACGGACGGGGTTTGTCTTGGTACTAATGCAATCATGCAGATCTAATGAGGTGGACAAGCATGCAACAACTAAATGAGATGGAGAATTAGGTGAGTGAAGGGTTATGGCACTGGGGCTTTGTTAGGTTAGGGGGGACTGACATTTTGAAACTCTTCAGTCATAATCCAATCAAGGTCTGGAGGTCTAAAATGAACAATCTGTCTTGCCTTTCTCTTTAAATCTGAAACATTTTAAAAGTGTGCTGGAGCAGGCATGTCACTGTGCTGTGCCAATATCTGGATTTAAAAACTGCAGAGTTCCTTTAAAAAAAGCATCAAAATAGCAAGAAACTTGCACAACTATGCAAACCACAAAAACAACCAGATAGATCAAGTGAGACGGGCTGAGATGGAGGAAGAGCGGAACAAACAAGATATGAAGCAAGAATTTGTTTAGAAACGTCAGGAAACTGAACAGCAGCGGCAGTCATGTTGAGGTTTAGAGGCCGAGTTAGGGAGAGAGAATTGACAACACAAGGAAATTGTCAGTCACAACAGCACATAAGCTAACTACAGGTAGCAAAACAACCGAGGGACTGAAATAGCTTGTCTTTTGTAGGTGACGTAATGGGGTACAAATCCTGCTTGTGTTGACAGTATCGCACTCATCAACTCTGCTGAAGAAAATACATTTAAACTGACACACACTCAGAGTATGGAGAACCACGATACACAACTGCAGTGTGTGGTTGAAATGTGGTTAGCTAGGTCAGAAATACCCACACTAGGGAGGGAATCACATATATTTCATACAACTCATATGTTAATGATATGTCAAATATGTAAAGAAAAAAAGTATATAATTAATCAGTGATATAGGACTATTTGCTCATAAACTGAAACTCAACAGGGTTTTGGGACAAGTCTGGGCATGTTCTTGACCTGGCCCTTCCTGACATCACTGGCTGAACTGGCTTCATTTCCTCCCTGGGAAATTCTCCTTTAGAAACTCTTAATTCGTTTTGTTAGCATGAATACTAGTTTGTTGGTTTTGGGCCTGGTTTCCCCCATGCTGTACTCTCTCACTCCCTCCGTCCTCCATATTATTGTCTCCTGGAGTTTAAGAGACAAGATACAGAGACCTCCCATTAGGAGGACTCTGTGTCCTGAGCTGTAACTCCCAGGAAGGGGTCTCTCCGATACACACACACACACACACACACACACACACACACACACACACACACACACACACACACACACACACACACCACACACACACACACACACACACACACACACACACACACACACACACACACACACACACACACACACACACACACACACACCACACACACACACACACACACACACACACACACACCACACACACACACACACACACACACACACACACACACACACACACCACACACACACACACACACACACACACACACACACACACACCACACACACACACACACCACACACACACACACACACACACACACACACACACACACACACACACCACACACACACACACACACACACACACACACACACACCACACACACACACACACCACACACACACACACACACACACACACACACACACACACACACACACACACACCACACACACACACACACACACACACACACACACACACACACGACCTTCTCATAACAAGTTGAGGTCAGTTAGCAGGGCAGCAACAGCAGTCTGCAATCGCAGTCTTTCTATCTCTGCTCTGTTATTGCCCATATTTGAAAGGGACGGGCGTTCACAATCAACACATTTTCTTATGTTGTCTATTATCATGTTGCATGTTACTAATAGCTGCATAGGCACTCTCCTAGAGAAGGGGGACCATTGTACTCTTCTCTCCTTCAATGCCAAAAAACGTTCATATTTAAAACCTGCCAAACTGTCTGCAGACACGCTGACAAACAGCTTGTCCACACAAAGACATGTTGTGACCGACTGAAATGAGTGAAGAAAACCGACAGTGCTCACCTAGTTTTGTTCTGAGCTGGTAGCTTCCCTCACACTGCAACACTAGATGCAGCTGATTCAAATGGTTGTAGGAGCTCAGGGTATCTGAGGGTTCACCAGTCCACTGACTTCCTGTAGGGAGAGGATCAGAGGGGGGAGGGAGGGTGTGAGATGATGTTTGCTTAAGCCTGGTAAGAAAAAGACCATGAGAGAGAGAAATAAAATATGTGTAGGAGTTGGCAATGAAGAAATCAGTGACTGAGTGTGGCTCCATGAGTGGCACAGAGAGAGGGTCTGGCCCTGTGTGCTGAGCTTGGAGAGCAGAAGGGAGATAAGATATCAGACTTAGACTTGGGTCAATTGGAGATCTTTTACATAAAACTGTTGAAATGAAGGAAGCTGAATTTGATTTGTCTCCCACCTTGTCTGCACCTGCTAGGACTGATGCACTGATTACAGTGGCTGACATATCAAGGTGACATTTTTTTTTAAACACAGACTTTTTAAAATATGAATTTGTACTATTTGTAAATAGTAGAAAAGAAAGCAAAACTAGAGAAACTTTGAAATTCCTGGGGCTTACATCAACCAGATAGGAGACATTATTCTTCATTTATCAATAAAGGAGTTGTCCCACTGCAATGTTGTCAACAACAATAAAACATGTCAACATAGTAAGGACATTAGAAATGCAGCCAAGAAATCAAACACGCAATTCTGATCCTTTATCTTCCACTGTACTAACTTTCTACATGCACTGTCTCTCTCTTTGGATAAAAGCACCTGCTAAATTAATAAACTGTCATGTGGAAAGTCCCTTCTGACTACAACCTCAATGAATCCCATGTCCATTAGAGCTTGCTGTATGAGTCACTAGAACAAGGGAAGGACCGCTCATTCAACTTCCATCTGTATTCACCCTAGTGGCAGTCATTTCCCATTCAAGCACAGCTATATAAGGACCTGTATGTACTCTGGTACAGAGACTGAACCAGAGTACAGGCCAAGTTGAAGATCCAACTGTTGACACTAAAAGCCTTTTTTTATTTTCCCTTATTAAGGAGGTCCCTCCTGCTTGACATGACCCGGGCTCTTAAAGCAGAGTCCAACACTAATATTTATTGGCTTGAGGTCTGAGGAGCAGGAAGTGTGATGGTGTAGGCGTTAGAAACAGAGGTATAGTGTGTTTGTGTGCGTCTAGTTGGTTCTGACCCCCCTCACCCCCCAAACGCTCCTAGGGCCCAATGGGTCCCATGGGGTCATGTCCAGGGCGGAAGGACTTCACCCCTGCAACCCTCTGGTCAGGATTTCCCGCTCACCAGGTGGTGCTTGTGGGGTGTGTTGAGTGTGTGTGTGTGTGTCAGTAGCTGTGGATGAGTGAGTGAGTGTGTGTGTGTGGGGAGTGGGGTGTGTGTATCGGTCTGGTTGTTGCTGTACCGCTCTCCTGAGGTTTCTATTTCCGGAAGTGCCCCAGAGGGTCAGTGAAGGTAGTTATAAATCAAAACAGCAGAGAATCTAGCTCTCTCTGCTTTGTAGATGTTTCCCCTATTATTATAGTGATTTCCTACATTTCGGGGAAAAAAGTTTCAAAAGGTTGAGAAAATTCTTGGAGAAAACCTTTCAACACAAAAGTTTGCATCATTGATGAGTACTTGACTCTACTGTACTCTATTGTACTCTGCTCTGCTTTACTCCTTTTTAGGCTTCTCTGTACTCCTCTCCTTTCACTGTGTGAAAAACACATTTTGAAATGTTGTTTTCGAAAAGAAGTTAAGACAAAAAAGTTGCAATATGAAAAAATATGTTCTAAATAGTTATGGACATATTTGCAAAAATGCAATGTTGACCAAAAGTTTTAAAAGTTCAAAAATGTGTGACCTCCCTCCCACCCTCTACATGTTCTCCCTCCTGTGACCACAGCGTATTCCCCTACTTCCTCCTCTCTGTCTATCCCACGCTGGGTAGAGCCACACAGGCAGGGAGCGTGAGAGACACAGGAGAGGGGGAGAGACACAGGAGAGGGGGAGAGACACAGGAGAGGGGGAGAGACACAGGAGAGGGTGAGAGACACAGGAGAGGGGGAGAGACACATATAGACGCAGAGAAAAGAGAGAAATCTGCAGAGTGGCTGACTAAAGGGGTCAACAGTTCCAGACGATGGAAGACAAATATGAGTGAAGCCGTTGGCTCCCCTACTGCCTGTGGTCTCAGCTGTGACCACTTCCTGTGACCACTTCCTTCCTCTCGCGTCCTAATTGACAGGAACTATTCCTACGTGGGCGAGGGACCTAAACTGCTCCATGTGTTAAGGAAGTGAACCATGGGCAGTCTGAAGCATGGGTGCGCCAAAGGGCTAGGCTACTGCTAGTCGTCTGCGATCTGGAACCCAATCAACTGATTACATCAGAACCGGAATCAAAGACACATGATATCAACCCACTCTTGGCTACACGGATTTGGAGAAAAAAATGAAAATAAAAGGCTTAATAGTTCCGGTTCCTGCCAAAATAATTAGAACAGTCAAACCAGGAAAGACTGTCTTCAAAAGTTCTGTGGTAAACCTCCTTATAGCTTTTACTATTATCTGACAGGAATCCATTGAATTTGCATGCATTGCATTCTGCTTGAAGTTCAAATGAAAGCCAATTGATTACAAAGTAAAAGATGAATACAATCACACACACTTCATACTAATGGGTCTTTCTAGAAAAGTGTTGCACAGCACAATGTCTTGCAGGGCCTTTCCTAAACAACTGTCCCACTTGTTTGCTTCTTGGCATTTATCAAGTCTTAATCCAGAGCAGGGAAGTGACACAGCAGTAAGACCGTGGTCTGAAGGCAGCCCCCTCACACAGTGTGAGCAGGAACTCATCTCTATCTGGACCTTGACAGAAGCAGGTCTCCAGACCTGTGGAGCCCCTGGGCAGGAGACAGGGTATGCCTGCGCGTGTGTGTGTGTGTGTGTGTGTGTGTGTGTGTGTGTGCGAGCATGGCAGACTGTTCACTGTGGTTTGTGGAGCGTGTCTTTGGGCCAAGCCCAGTTCCCATGGCAGCAACCCAGAGTTCACCCTGACCTTTAGCTGAGCCTGGAAATGTGGCCACTTCAAGATGAAAACTGTGCATAAGTCATGGTTGACATGAGTGAAGTAGGCATTCTGTAGCACATAACTAACTTTACACTGGGGAAGACACCTACGATGAATTGTCTTGTTGTTGGAACACAACACCGTATATCCCCTCTGTAAGGTAACAGTGAACTGCATATGTCCATAATGACTTTGTCTTATCAGGTTAGTTAATATATAATAATAGTCAGTTAGCTTCTGGAACAGAGCCCTAGTTATAAACTATGATGTCATCATCACTAGTGAGGAAAAAAACATTACGACTGACTCAATGTTAGGACAGCTGAGTCACAAAATGACCCTAATCTAGTCTGCCAAGACTCGGCCAAGACGGCCAAACTCAGAGCCTATCAAAACATCCCGCCCCCTTCTGTTGCCATAACACAATGCTCCAGTACTGCAGCAGCATAGTTAGGAGGTCTGGTGATGGAAGAGATCCATGTTTGGGATAGTTTGTCCCTGTAAGGCTGGTCAGCAGGCTAAGTTAGACAGTCAAAGCCTCTGAGTCATGATGTCATTATGGTTCCTGTTGGAGCCAGAGTGGAAAAAAGAGGGTTGAGCTGGTCAACGAGCCAAGGGCTTGCATCACATGCAGATGGCATCACAGACTATTTTTAAACCCTGTGTTGCGAGAGGGGATTGACAGAAGAAGGGTTCAACAGACCCAGCCTTCTACAGGTTGTATTTAGGTGACAGCCTTCTACAGGTTGTGTTTAGGTGACAGCCTTCTACAGGTTGTATTTAGGTGACAGCCTTGTACAGGTTGTGTTTTGGTGACAGCCTTCTACAGGTTGTGTTTAGGTGACAGCCTTCTACAGGTTGTGTTTAGGTGACACCGTGACAGCCTTCTACAGGTTGTGTTTAGGTGACAGTGTGACAGAGCGCCCATCTCTTCTCTACCCTCCCATTCCCAGCCTGTGGTCCTTCACAACATGTTGGGCTGTTGGACAACATACATCTCTAAAGGGGTACACAGAGAATCTAAAGGTTGCCATGGTAAAGGCAGTCACCCGTTGCCTTGCACAGCAGGGTGGGTTCGCAGTGTTTATTGTTCGGGCTAATCACAGTTTGGTGGACTCGCCTGCTCCGAAAGTGAAGTTACATCCTGTTATTTAGGCCGAGTTAGGTAAATATTTACATAGAAACACCATACCATACTAATGTCATCCAATGTAACCAAACTAGATAGCACCTAGTCTCTCATCAAATCAGACAGAAAGTCAGAAAGCTTCCATCTGTGGGAATTGCTAATACGTTAACAGAGGACCACAATGTTTTGTACCATTTGTTTCAAATAAAAGCAACATAGAGAGATTTCGTACAACATAAGATGAAAGTTCGAGTATGTTTCCTGTTTTTAATCTCCATCAGAAATCCATATTTTGTCTCATAGCTCCTCGTTAAACTGAAGTTAATTAAAATGTCTTAACAATGGAGGACGCCAATTTGAGTAATAATGTGCAGTGAGAGCTAGGAAGGATTAGAAGCTCAGAGGAGAAAAACTTTTTCCTCAAAAATGTAGGGCATCTGAAATGTCCATCTTCACATAAAAACTTGAAACCTTGTTTGGAAGGAAGACACTTTCAGGATTTAAAAGGTATTTGAACTCCCATCAGTTATACAATCCAGAAAAACTGCAGTTTTTACACTATAGCTAAGGGAAAAACTGAATTTCTCACTTGAAAATCCTCAATTTCAGTTCTGTATACAATCACACACACACGAGCACGCACGGACACACAGCAAGTGTCTCGCTGCAATGCTGTTGCAATCCCCCCCCCTCCCCCTCCAGCCTCCAGCCTAGCCCCCCCCTCCCCCTCCAGCCTAGCCCCCCCTTCCCCCTCCAGCCTAGCCCTCCCTCCACCTCCAGCCTAGCCCCCCCCCCTCCCCCTCCAGCCTAGCCTCCAGCTCCTTCAGACCTCAGCTGTGTATTGTCCCAGAGGGACCCACCTTGACTGCCTGGCAAACACACAGTGGATTCCTCTGATCTCCTCTCAGCTCCTGTCACATGTCACCTGTGTGAGCTACCACAGGTATGTGCTGCTGGGACACACCCCCTCGGGACAGGAGGGCAGGAGGAGGGGGGTGGAGGGGTGGCACTGGGCCGACAGACTACCGCAGGCCACCTGACCTCATATCACCTGACCTCATGCCCAGAACCACTGGCACGCCCCACACAAACACCATGTGTCTGTTCAGGGAAGAGACTCTTCTCCGTGTTGCCCAGTTGGATAACGATAACAGGTAAAACAACACAAACATTATGGAATGCGAGTCGACACAGGGAAATGATAACATTTCTGTTGTCAGACAGTCATGCTTAGAGTCCCAGCTGGCTTAACTGATCAGTCTTTCAGTCTTTCTTGCAGTCACATCAAAACAGACTCCCTCATTCAGCACTGCCCTGTCTCCCACCAGGGACATCATGCACTTCTGCCACACCTCAGCCTGACTACTAAGTAACATTCGGACCAACACTACAATAGTCCAGGCAGCCAAGATAACTTGGTTTAGTATTCTGGACAATGCCAACACAGTCACACAGTCATTACTGGGTGTGGATGAGAGTATCTCTCCCCTACACTCACTCTGCAAGTATCACATTCGTGCTGATACTGCCAATTAAACCACTGAGTGTACTGAACGAGCCGGAGGGATATTGAAATACATGACTCATACCGTAATATTAAACTGAAATTATTTAAAGAATCCACAGCTCAAATAGGTGTTATCATTAAAAGCTGCAGTTGGTACCTCCACTGTGCAGCAAACTAAAGAGCAGGTTTGATATGACTGACCCAGAGCCTCGTAGTGCTGTGATTCGAAGAGCAGGTTTGGTTTTACTAGGCTGAAGATTGTTTTCCTTGCTGTCAGGAATGCTAAAAACTTCTGTGCATGTGCACACCAACACCCCACACAGCCTGAGATAAGTGTGTGTGAGAGCATGAAGGCCCGCCAGTGCCTCTTCTTCAGGTCATCTCATGTTACTACAGCACCAGGGGTCGGGTTGGTAAACAAGGCCAACAGGGGCAGGGAACCTACCGGATCCACAAGCAGACTGTTGATTCACAACACCTGCCAGGCTGGGGGAACACAAGACACCCTGTACCCTGGGTGTCATACCAAAGTGATCACGGTCAGGGTTGACTGGCAAGGGTGCAACCTAACATTGAATGACGCTGTCACGCTTACAATAGGCCCGTGCTGTGTCCTGACCCTAACCAGGGGGTGGGTCTGTTCAAACATCAGAAAAATCATTCTGCTACGTTGGTCAGGCTACAAGCTGAAGACGAGGTCATGTGTTTCTGTTAGAATGTTTCCTTAGGCTAGATTAGTGGGCAGAGCAGCTCCCTGCTGTTACTTGTTCCAGTAATCACAGCTCCTGACACACTGAGCTGACACACTGGTTGGTGATCTCTGGTCCGACCAGACAGGACCCGCCGACTGTCCGCAGGCTCAGGTCCAGACTGGAGCCAGCACTCCGCTGTGAAACACTGTGAACGCTACGTCTGAAACACTGAACGCTACGTCTGAAACACTGTGAACGCTACGTCTGAAACACTGTGAACGCTACGTCTGAAACAATGTAAACGCTACGTCTGAAACACTGTGAACGCTACGTCTGAAACACTGTGAACGCTACGTCTGAAACAATGTAAACGCTACGTCTGAAACACTGTGAACGCTACGTCTGAAACACTGTGAACGCTACGTCTGAAACACTGTGAACGCTACGTCTGAAACACTGTGAACGCTACGTCTGAAACACTGTGAACGCTACGTCTGAAACACTGTGAACGCTACGTCTGATTGGAGAAGCGAGATGTCAGCACTCTTAACGCGAGGGATATTTTAAAACCCTGGCCCAATGAAAGGAGAAACCGGTTTTAAGTAACCGGGTGGGGGTGGGGGTTTACACTGCGTCACAGAGAGAATATCTCGGGGGGTACCGAGGGTCTTGGTCACCCGATTTTAATTAGATAATGGTATCAACTGAATTTCCCAATTTGAATTTCAAACAGAACTGCTATGAGATTCTGTCTCATCTGCAAACTAGATTAATTGAAATTTTAGGTCTATATAGGATGCAGGTTATTTGTGCGGTGTATTCAGCATGTTACGGAACAGAACCCAGCTGGAACAGCCCCACAGAGGATCTCCTAAACAAGCCTCTATTTTCAGGGTGTACGAGTGTGTGTGAGGCCAGGGCCTGAACCAGGGGGCCTCCGGCTGAGGTCTAACTCATGTTAACAGGGAGAAGGCTGCAGCTAAAACAATTAAAAGGAAGTTGAGGATAATAAAACGTACTCCGTCTGTAATATTGACGGACACATTTCAGATTAGGAATCAAACTGTATTAACCATATAGCCTACAGTAATTATTGTGATTTGCGCAAGTCGGATAACCAAGCTATTTCGCCGTTTAACTATTCGCTATAGAGCTAGTATTGAACCACACACTGAAGACTTTAATGACTGATAATATTTACATTATCAAAATCTACCTGGTCGTTCACTGCAGGTGTGATCAGCTACATCCTCATCGGCTCTGTGGCACGACACCCCAGGTCATTCCTGTTAGCACGTCTGTCAAGAGGACGTTTATCTCACCAGTGATTCCCACATCCATCATCTTTTCAAAGGAAGACGTTAACGGGTCTGGACTGAATAAAGAGATTTAGTCACTCCTGGGTCTCGTCTTCCCATCAGGAGACTTTCTGGACCCCACAGGACACAGCCAGACTATCTCACTCCTAGGAGACTTTCTGGACCCACAGGACACAGCCAGACTATCTCACTCCTAGGAGACTTTCTGGGCCCCACAGGACACAGCCAGACTATCTCACTCCTAGGAGACTTTCTGGGCCCCACAGGACACAGCAAGACTATCTCACTCCAGTATGTTCAACAGGACAATTGCTAACACCGTTAAATTAGTCCAAAAAAGGGGATGCAGTGAAGTCAGTTTGCGGGAAAAGATTTTAAAAGGTGAACTCTGCTTGACCCTTGCTGGCCGACACACGTTTAAATCACACGCTTCAGCTGAAAAGGACAACGTTTTAAGGGAGGACAGGTGATTGGCATCGATGCTCCACAGCAACTTTGACAATAGAATTTTAAAAGCAAGTTGTTGTGACCTCAGCAATGTGTCTTGGAAGATATGTGGTTTCAGTAGAAACTTTATCCACATTTAAACAAACTTCAGCTCTGCATTTAAACAGCGGAAAACTGCAAGAAACATTATGAAACACTTCAGAAAAGAATAGACTGCAATGAAGAAAAAAGTAACAAATGGCAATGCAGGCCTAAGTATTGCACTCAAGCTATGTTGAAGTTCACATAACATTTTCACACACACACAGCCTCCCAGATCTGTATCACTATCTCATACCTACATGCAATACCACACACAGTACCCACACACACACACGGTTCTCTCTGTCTCTCACATACACACATGCAAGAGGGCCGGGAGGACCGTGATGGAACACCTGATATCTGACATCACACAACCTGAACAGCAGAGGTGTCTGCTACCTGGAACAAACTCTCAAGACAAGCTCATGGTGTCTGCTACCTGGAACGAGCTCTCAAGACGAGCTCACCTGATCCCCTCTCTCAAGACGAGCTCACCTGATCCCCTCTCTCAAGACGAGCTCACCTGATCCCCTCATTGTGCTGCAGTCATACAGCCTCGAGCACAGACATGATACACATGCACTATTCTGGAGACAAACCTGTTTTAAAAAAAGTACTATAAAAACTCCTATGATTTAATCACCTATGATTTTAGGCTGCAATTAAGATCTTAAGATATTATTATAGCACATTATTTACAGTGATCACGTATCATAGTGACGTGTAGCACTCAACTCAGCATTGAATTGGAGTGTCCTTACGCACCAGACGCTGTAGAATAGCTTGGTACTCCATCGAAAACAACATACATCCTGTGCAATGTGCAATAGACTGGCTTTTTTGTTAACACATCACAGTGTGTACGTGTGTGTGTTTGGTCTGTGTGTTGTCCAATGACTGGATGCAACTCCTGGGTCACACCTGTCCCCAAGCCCCCAGTCACAGAGTTCACAGTTCACGGTGTCACATGAAATGTCCCTGTCTGTCTGTTGGTGGGAAACACATCAGGCTTCACTGGATCCTGCCATTGGGCCCCTTCCCCACCTTTAACACCACCTTTAACACCAACCTTATGGTACCGATAAACATGACTGATCTGTAGAACTGTATGGCTCTCTGACCCGTGTAGGAAAATCACCTCTTACACGAGAAGCAACACATCCTGTTAACTGTGCAACAGCATCAGCCCTTTACAGACAATAAGTGTCGTTTAAATAGCACTTGCAGCAATTATTATTAATTATCTTATCCAGAGCGACGTACAGTAAGTACAGGGACATTCCCCCGAGGCAAGTAGGGGGAAGTGCCTTGCCCAAGGAAACTTCATTTGGCACGGCCGGGAATCGAACTGGCAACCTTCTACGTAACACTGTACCTCTGCTATTGTGTATAACGTAAGGGTAGTGATCCACAGGCCTTTCTGCACAGGCTGACTGGCTGAGGAAGCTTTAGACTGTAACTGACAGAAGGTCTGAACATTGTCATAACTACATGCAGCAACCAACATATTGCTGTGATTAAAAGAAAGCCGAGACCTTCTATGTATGAAATTAGGTTATCCATCTCAGGTACCATTGGCAGCTTACCATTACTTACCTTTCACTTTTGATTCTAGAATTCACAGCCTTCAACTTTGACCCGACAAACTACAGCACAAACCTCTCAATGTCACCCTAATAGCCACAACAACAGTCTAAAGACTAAACAAGCTGACTAAAATTCAAGTAGCAACACATCGAGTCTTAAGGTAAAAACAACCACAATCCTGAACAGTGTTGACATTCGACTTGTGAATGGCACATGTCAAAACACGAACTACGCTATCGCTCATGGTCCTAAATGTGATATGAAAGCTGTTGTACAATACACGTCCTACTTCTTTTTTCTACTGTGCTACAATATGGGTGCTTATAATGAGAAGCAACTAGTCTTTGGCCAAATGCACCTTCTGTGCTGGGAAAAATGATCGACGTATAACCAACAATTACATGACAATTCTGTCAAAGTATGCGACTGAATTTTAAGTGAAAATTCAACATTTTGCATAATTCTGTTTTTTTACTTCCCTGATGCTCGGTGGCTGTAAATTTGACGAAGACCCCCACATGTCCAAATCTGTTTTCTCCCACACTCAACGAGGAAGCAAATTAAGGTAGCATGGGGTGTGTGTATTTTGAAAATACTAAATCCTACATGTAGCCTAATACATGTAGCTATCAAAACATTCAGAACATATTTTCTATAGGCTACATTTGATGGTGGCAAAAGTGCTGCATGTGAAACTACAGTAATAATAGTCTACTCCTAGCCTATTGCCTAATCAGTGTTTATTTTATATCAGTGGTGTATTGCTTTGATTTAAATATTATTTAAGCGTTCTTTTGAAAATCAACCAGATGAATATGAACCTATAACTGATTGTCCCAAACGTATTGTAACCATAATGTCAACAAAATTGCAACTGAAGCATATAGGCTAGCCTTGCATTCGTTTGTCTCACTCCGCTATAAAACAAACAGCATCATGTCTATTTAGCTACTTACAAACGTTAAATAAAGTCGGTTTAGCCTAGTTACCTCTTGAAATGTTTTCCCCGCTTAGCATGCAGAGCTCAAATAGTGCCACCGTTACAAAGTCCTACGCATTAAAGCTGATAAAGTTGTGTCCCTTTATTTGGGCATTGTAACAACAGTGAGTCAATACGTATTTTCATATGGGTTTGTTTAATAGTGTTCAAATGGGTAGATACCGATCCACGGCAAGTAATTCTTTATCGAAAATGTCAAGAGTAGGCATAGCCTAACAGCCCTACTCTTCATTTGGAACTTCGAAACTGAACAATCTAGGCGGTTTCTATTGCAAGCGATATTTAAGTTTTGCTACTTACTTTTAACTCCCACGGCTTCCTCCACTTTTCTTTTTATTCTTGACACGCATATTCCCCTTAATTTTATATTGTCTTTAACTTAAATAAGACAAACCCGTGGGTTTTTCAAATGACAATGCGTCTGAATCTGATCTCTCACTCCTCTGCGTGGCTGGCTGTGCAGCTGCAGTTTTCCCTACTTGACACGAGCGCGCATTCCGCGCACATACGGGTTAGAGGCGGGCTCGAGCAGACAGTATAAGAAATGCGCGCGCCCAAAACAGTGAATCCTGTGCCATAGAGAATAGAGATATTTAGCTGTGGCTCTGAGTGAATCTATTACGGGGATTCATTTACAGTAACTCAAAATATGATATGACCCTTTAATTCAAATATTGAAACAATCAATGACGAATATTCCCTATGAAAATGCACCAAAAATGGTGAGGTAGACGTTTTGCGTTTCATTATATCATTTCAGTCCTAAACGGCCTCTCTTAAAAAAACGATGTAATTACTCATTATGTCATCAGTACATTGGGCTGAAGTCAATTTTAATCATGCGTTAATAAATTATTTATAATCTAAGGGTAAGACTATTCAGGAGGAAACATGTGTTGCGAAAATGTATTTTGTACCAGGTATGTGTTTTGGTGACAGTAATTTAACAACTTTTTGTACTCGTTCATTGGAGCTAATCACTAATTAATCTCAACAGTTTATGGAGAAGGAATTCCGGAACATTGGTATTGGGTGGAGGAGGTGAGAGTCTGGAGTTGACGGTGAGGTGTGGGAATGACTCGTGTTTTTACACATTCCTCGCATTCTTTCCGCCCTGCTCGATCTCCAGACCCAAGGTTTCAGCTTGGGGGAGCACAAGATAAAGGTTAGCTTCAGTCATTTACCCTCCTTTACAAATCTGTCTTGCTTAAAGATAAATAAATAAATACGTAAGAATGTACACACCTGTGTAATTCATGTCTTCTTCGGTCGTTGGAAAACCAATACAACAACAAAAACTTTATACAACATGAAACCGATTTTTAACTATTTGCATTTAAAAGTGAAAACTCCTACCAACATAAAATAATCAAAAACACAAAAAACTGCTGTTTTGAGCATTCTGTAGTAGAGCAACACCAGACTTGGAGAATTGCAGTTTCATGTTATTTGTGCATTTAGTCAATCGATGATGATTTCTCATCAACAATGCAATCAAGCTCAATGCAGAAGTTGTGACAGTGTTTTTTTAAATCTACCGAGTAAGCAGTATCCACACTGCCTGCTGCTGATGCGGCTTCTAACGCTGATGAAAATCTAAATGTAACACATCTAGCCTATCATAGTAGAAAGTGAATTTCATCACAAACACTGAAAATACTTCAAAGCAGTGTCTTCCCCGAAGATGATCAGGAGGGGTGATATACAGCTGATGTGATGCTAAAACTGACTGGGTCAGCAAAGTAGTTTGTCTTACAAGGTAAGGGAACAATAACTAATGAATAACGGTTCATTCCTTTTTCAAAAATGTCAAAGCATTAATATGAATGTATATTAAGAACAACAAAAATCTTTGGTACACATACTGTATATTTAAAGGGGCATAGTTTTGAGAAGTAGTCAAAATCCCTCACTAGACTCGTTCGGGTTGTGTTATAATGAAGCTACTTGCTATTTGCTAGCTCAGCATATGATGCTTCCCCTCTGTGACTCACTCATTCCTGCTCAGGGTCCATGACTCTCCTCAGGATCCATGACTCTCCTCGGGAAACCAGCATCTTTCCTGTCTGTCTTCCAAGCCACTTATAATTCAGCCATTAAAAACCCAAGCTTGCAGCAGCAACAGGAAGCAGGTTAAGGAAGCAAGCAAGCAAGGGGAAATTTGGGGGCATTGGTGGGGAAGTTAGTCATTGTACTTGAGTGAGTAATTTGTGTGCCTGTGTACTTTGTTTTCAGGAGTGGAATATTTTGGGCACAAAACAATACCAGGTCCCTATCTCATTTCACAAATTATTGGGTGTTTGCCTTTGCACAACCTATATGATCTCATATTTATTATTTTCCCACTCTAACTAGTCCCTCAATTTTGAAGTGAAAGGATGGAATAAGAAAGGATTTAATTGAGTATTGAAGATTTAGCTTAGGTACCTCTTAAAATGTCATCAGTGAGAAGAAAAAAAATACCATCCAGAACTGACTTTTCAATTCACTGCTAAACTATCATGTTTTACAAGTACATTTCTGCACAACATGGTTGCACATTTGTGGACACACAGCAGGGAAATTCAGTTCAACACCATTCTCAAACATAATGCAAATCATGCTACACAATAAGCCATCTCTTTTGACTCAGAGCTTTGTAAGTAATTGAGCGGTATAGCACTGTGACCTAGCACAAAGTCAAACAGTGATGGTATTAGAAAGGATTAGCAATGCAGTTCAATTTGATCAAGCAATGTGGTATCTTTAAACTAGCTTGTTCAAAGAATCTCTTTGCATGCTGTGCAATGTCACAAGATGGCGACACCACCTGCTGATAATAGTCAGGGGGCATTCTCTTCAAGCTGCGTAAGGCTGTTATAGTTTGATGTTGCACAAAAGAGAGATTTGCTTTTCTGCCATACTTGCTATTGACTGTCATAAAAAATTATTACTGAAAAATACCCTGTGGAGTCATTCGGACCAGTCTCATGACAAGTGGAATCTTAAGCAACAATGTAGCTATATAAACACATTTTGGAAGTGGAGAACATTAGCCAAAAAGGCTAAAGGTAATAAAAGCTAATTTTTCTGTTAATCTGACACCAGATTATTCATGCATTTTAGATAGTCAGATAGAAAATAGTATTCTTTTATATTTGTTTGAATTAAGTTAATAATCACTTCAAACTCTTATAACAGAGAAACAATATATAGTATGTCATGCATAACTTGACAGTTTTATATATAAATCAAGTCTATTTTAAAAACATCAGCAAAAAAGAGAGGTGCACTGTAGTGTGTGTCAACATACTGAATGTTGAGCAACACATTTATTAATTGAAGACAACAGTTGTTTTACTCACAACTTTAACAAAACATTTATGGACTGGCACAACATTTTTTAAATTAGGTTCAATAATTTTAACCCAATTACAATCAGGTTAATAAGGTTATTGTTTGAAATGAGGTTGAATTAGGTTAATTGAGGAATACACAAGTGCCTTAATGACATACAACTACACAAGGCATGTAAAGATAACTAAAGAATACAACACAAATCTTGGCTTAAAATAAATAAATTCTGACTTCACTCCAGCATATTACTATGTGGAATGGATGACATTATCTTGTCATATACTTGGATGGAACAAATATAGGATTCCATAGTCATACAAAACCATCAACTACAGCTATATAAAAAATTGTAGACAGATAAAAAAATTGTTGTAAAAAAAGACAATAAATAGTCAACACTTAACCACGTTCATAAAAGGCTTAAAAAAAAGCGAACAAGTGACAGTTTCCTTGTGGAGCAGAAGTGTCAGTGATGGAATAATGCTCGTGTTCTCAGTTGGCATGGCCTCCACACAGATCAACTATCCCACGATCCAAATATGCCCGATTACCTAGACGAGAAAACCATCACATGGATTTTAAGATGTATTCCTTTTTATTATTAAGTTTAGTACATTTCTTTGGCCTCTGGTATTCTCTAAATTATTTTGGTTACAAGTTGATTAGGAGTAGGCCAGTTTGTCCAACGCTGAATTGTTTGAACACCTTTTTGTTTCCAACCTAAAGCATTAAAGCATTGGGAACATTGACTAACACAGCAGGTTTGACATAACATAGCCTCTGAGGCCTCAGAAACATTACCTGTCCAGACGGTTGACCACGTCCCGGACCGTGCTGATGAGGTGGTCGTGCTCCTGGGGGTTAGCGAGGATGAGGCCGTGGAGCCGCTTCATGTAGGAGTCGATGGTGTCCAGGTTGGGGGTCTCCCCACTACCTGCAGGAGAAACACAGCATCAGCACAACAGTGCCATAACCTTTTTTGGGTTTTTAATCATACCACAGTGCTATTGGTGAGTAACCTATACACTGTAGTTTTGTGTAATATCACAAAAAAAAGTGATGTTTGTGTATGCAGCGGTGTGTGTGTGTGTAGGTGTCTATTGCCGTGTTAGTGTGTGTCTCACCAGGCAGAGCCACTGAGGAGAAGCTGGAAGTCAGCGCCTGGCGCAGGGTCTCCAGGTGCTGCTGTAGGAGGCCGTTACGGCCCCTCTCCTGCATCACGTCGCCCTCCAGACGCTCCACGGCGCCGCGCATGCTCTCCACATGCTTCTGCAAGGCGGCGTTGCGCTCCTCGTACTCCATGTTAGTCTTGCGGAGCTGCCGCATCTCCGCCTCGCGCGCTGCAACAGAAACACTACAGTCAGACTGGCGCACTGCAGGCCAACAGAAACACTACAGTCAGACGGACGCTTGCTTCCAGGCAGAGATGGGAGGAAGCAGCGCTGGTGGAGGATATCAATAATTCACAAGAGCAAGGCGCACTCAGCTAAAATTTGCAGTATACTATTTTAGGATGAAGTAGAGGTGCTAACTAAAGTACTATGGGGTTGATTTAACTGTTACAGTATAGCAAAACTACGATGGTTGTAACTGAATGCAATAAACTACCATGAAAGACTGTTTGGTACCTTTGCTGTGGTTGAGAAACTCCTCAGTGAAGATGGGAATGTCAAACACAGACCGCTCTTTTCCATCTGTGTCCTTCTGGTCGGGTTCAAAGTAAGAAACAGAATGGACAAAGAGAGGAAAAGACAGTGGAAAATCAGATCAAACACAGTGAATGTGCTGGTAGGGAGCAGTAGGGTTAACACTGCTGGGACATGGCATGGGGCACTGGGACATAAACGGACTTGGAGAACTCTTCATCTATCGTACACATTTTTACTCAAGCTTAGAGTGTGTGTGTGTGTGTGATGTGGACTAATGACAACTAAGAGAGGGGTCATTAATCTTGGATGTGTGAGGTAGCAGGCAGGGGTTGATACCCTGGCCAGAGCTAAAAATGATGCCATCCTTACCTCAAAGCAGGTAAGATGATCATCTACAATAATTAACCTGATGCTACAACAAAGGGCAGTTTGCACGCAGGGTAGAAAGATGCAACAGGCAGCTCTAGTACTAAAGATTAAAGCGTGCAATGTAATCCATCCCTTAGTGCCCCGTTTCAATTGACATTGAGTTGGATGTGTTAGAGTAGCTTGGTCCTGTGCTCCAGGGGGTAGTGTGTGGTCCTAATGCTACCCCCCCCCCTACACAGCAACGGGATTCAAGGATCGCTAAATACGGCTAAGTCACCTTGACTTTCACCCTCCCTGCTTGAAAATTCAGGGAGATTTACACTTGAACCCTATAATCACATCGCTTTACTTCATCAAAAATGAATTATACACTTACCAGAAGCGAGGGGTTTGGATGCCTAATATAAAGAGGGAGCCAAAGCAGCTTAATCTAGCTTTAGTGCCGCTAGACTTCACGTCCAGCAGCCAATGATGGCCAAGCCTTTAGTTGAGCTCTTATGTGATAAAAAAGACTGTCATTGGGTTCATCATTTAAGATCGTAGAAGCATGCCAAAGTTTAAACTGGATGACATTAGGCATACTTTTTCTAGGGAGGAAACATGCTTGGTAAGTGTACTGGATTCATACTGAGACCCATTATATATTTTTTTATAAATGAGTGAGTTTAACACTCAGTAAAAAATTGAGTACAAAAGGATTTTTTTTATGAAACACATTCACTGTCTGTGCCACTAGAAGTATCTGCCATAAATGCAACAACAAACTGGAAGTTGGTTGCAAGCTCATTGATAAATGTGTGTGGTTCAGGACAACCTGGGCATGGAAGGGTTAACTGACCTCGTGAAGAGACTCGCTGGCTACCTGGTGACCACCATCTGAAAACAACAGAAGAAGACAGGAGATGATTCATGCTTCCTCCACCCAGCATGCATCCTGCTACATCTTGAACCTATAAAAGAGGAGTTATCAGGGAAGCTTGCCAGCCCCTTTACAAAAGAGAAAGTCTTAAAGAAATATCAATGACAGCCAGTGGTGGGCTATATCTATCCAATAAATGTCTCAGCTAACAGGTTAGTGATGTGCACCTCCAGTTTACAGTCAAGGGCGTTTTAACTCCTCCGAATTATTGATGCTTTAAGTCAAACGCCTTCAATAGGTCAAACAGAGCAGCTAAAGCGGTGTATCATACTGGACATGGGGGATAGGCACAGCTCAGCTGTAGAGCGTTTGACTGTAGCTCAAGAGTTTGCAGGTTCAAATCCCCCTGTGTATCACTGAGACCACATGGTGGATAATAGCTTCCTTTTCCATCAAACCAAACAGATCAGTCCTGATGTTTTCTTACTCTGGTATACAGCAATGAAAACCTTCCTTTACAAGGTGTGAGTGGTGTATGAAAACCTTCCTTTACAAGGTGTGAGTGGTGTATGAAAACCTTCCTTTACAAGGTGTGAGTGGTGTTTACCTCCACGATGCCTCTTGCCCTTCTGTTTCTCCTGGACCTTCCTAGTGAAGTGCTTGTAGGCCTCTGTCTTCTGGTATTTCTCCAGCTCCCGCATATAGTGTTCCTTATCCCTCTCTGCCTCGTCCAAGTAATGCTGTACCACAGGAGAGACGGGCAGACAGGCGGTGAGACAGGCGGGCAGTAAGACAGTCGGGCAGTGAGACAGACGCGTGGTGTGGCCCTTGGATTCCCAAACCCCAGTGGGGCTGGACTCACCTGCTTGTCCTCGGGGGGCAGTTTGGTCCACTCGTTGCCCAGCATCCGGGTGATCTCTGGGAAGGGGACATCGGGCCTGTCTGCCCTCAGCTGTTCCCTGCGGTCATTCATGAAGCGAACATAGCCAGTCAGGGGAACCTTGGGGGCGTTGCTGTCCTTCACAGGCTTCTTCCTCTTCCTTCCCTTATTCCAGCTGGCCCGTCTGGACTTCTGACATCAGAACAGTACAGATCAGAACAGTTAGTACAGATCAGAACAGCGAGTACAGATCAGATCAGTACAGATCAGAACAGTACAGATCAGAACAGTGACATACAGATCAGAACAGTGAGTACAGATCAGAACAGTGAGTACAGATCAGAACAGCGAGTACAGATCAGAACAGCGAGTACAGATCAGAACTATTTTTAAATGCTGACAGATCATTGAGGTGCACTTCTATTCTGATTTCCCAGTACAGAGGACTGTTTCCTCGCCAAGGAGAGCCCCATC
Source organism: Mallotus villosus (assembly GCA_903064625.1). Lineage (NCBI taxonomy): Eukaryota > Metazoa > Chordata > Actinopteri > Osmeriformes > Salangidae > Mallotus > Mallotus villosus. The sequence continues at coordinate 112,607 of CAEFZP010005273.1, forward strand.
ATCATCATCTTTAAGGAGAAGCTCCAGAGGTGTAATCCTTCCTTACCTCGTCACCATTTCTCTGGCTGCTGTTGTCCGTGTTGCCTCCAGGTGAGCCTGTCTGCTCCTCCATGTCTCCTCAGACTAGGACAACAAAACAGGAACATGCTTAGGTGGCGGCAATACAAATATCAGAACATTTTCTTTTTGCTTTATCAATGGCATAGGGTTAATGTTGCTAGGCCTAAAGGATATGACATGTAGCCATAGAGACTGTTCAACAGAGAAACCATTCAGAGAGGGTCTGGGGTGAGGAATTGCACAAATACCAGTGGGGATGCTTCGGAAGGAAATGGTGCACAGACTGTCTCATTGATTACTCCTCAACACACCAAACTGTTTGTTTTCTCTCCTGCACCAGACCCCTTTTTTTGGCCCAATAAATGTCTTGGCGAGAAAATGTTTCCGCTCATAGAAAAGTCTCACAGCAATCAGTTTCTGAGGCTTGGGGAAACAGGAGCTCTACCTCTTCGTGAGATTATCTCCATATTGTACCTAGTCTGATTTCAACTGAAGGAAGTATTGCAGTGGCATTGTGTGAAATCGCATGTAATGTCAGATAAGGCCTAGCCAGGTTGAACAAACACTTGGCCCTGATGTAATTAATTGGGTGATGTGGTTAAAAATAACCAAATGCTCAATGGACAAAATAGAATAGCTATGGCCTTGGAAAGCTTATCAAAACAGGCGTTCAGTTTAAAAAAAATGGAAGCCTAATAAAAACTGTGACCCATTTTTTAGAACAGTAGCCTGTGCCAATTTAGGCAAATCATCTGAATAGTAGGCTAGTATACAATGCATCAATGACGAGGCCCAACGACAACAGACGAGAAATGGCATTGTACATGTAATATGTACATTCAACTATTTGCCTTTTTAGCACATATAAGTAGCACACACAGTTCGTAGCAAATAGACCACCCAAAAAGCAGATTTGCATGCAGTGTTTTTGTAGTGTTATATCGCTCTCTGCTGGACCACGCTTGCTCCGCATTGGACCTGTCTTGCACCAATGTGGTTTCACCACCACCGACCAGTCAACCGCCTTTCTACAGGGTTCACTGAGAAGTGGGTTAACAATAGCTTTTTTCTGAGATAGACATCTTACAGACTTTCGGAAATTGCTTTATGAGAGCCGGTCTACAAAGACAAACCGAATGGCTCATTTACCGTTGCTTAGTATAGCATATCAATATTATTTTAATATACAAATATATATTATATGTAGACTTTCCGAAAGGGAAAACTGTGAGCTTGGATGTCGTGGAAATACATATTCCAGGAGTTTGCTAAAAATAAGAATGTAATTTCAAGAATTCAATATTATAATGTCACCGTGTGTATGCATAGGAGCAACATGTTTGCTGTAGATCTAGCGTTACTCTGCTCCATCCATTGTTCTTTCTATGCCAGTTCATAGCTACAGAACTGTACTTAATTTTCTCAATTCAACAGTCAATATTTTCATAAAACATCAAGGTGTGGCTAATCTTGACTAGACAGCTGGCAAACTAGTGCTGTCAAATCCAGGTAGCTAGCTCAACATAATTCATTTGTAACTATATCTACCTAAATCATGTGGCTATACATTGCATGCAAGCGCAGTCTACATTTAACAGTCTCTAGGACGCAACGTGTAGCTTTAGTAAATAATGAATACAGTACTGCCAATGCTAACCTACTAGTCTCTGGCTCTGTGCAGCTAGCTAGCTTCAAGCTATAGGATTCAGCTAACTTGCATGGAACCTAAAACGTGGGACTGATACGGAAATGGAACCCAATTCGTATACACTGTCTATTAAAAGCATAAAAATACCCAAATACACTAACCTGTGACGTAATCCTTTATGAAAAAGCCTAGAAACGATTGCTAGCTGATGATTTACCTAATCAAAACAAAAGCTGCAGTCGTTTCCGCTACACATTACCATCATCGCGTCACTACCGGTCACCAATGTTGCGTCGGTCACCAGGTGGCGACATTCCCTTTCTGTATGACTAACACAGGGAATAGTAATACATCTCGATTCTGTAATTGTGATAACAAATATTTATATTGCATGGGGAGCATGACATATCGGGTGAGTGAGACCAAATACTGCACCCACTGACAAGGTCCCAGATAGGCACGGGTTCCAGACACAATTCCAACAGTCTAGATCAGAAAGCACGAAATAAAACAATGCTAGCCATTTTAAGAAGATATAAACTAAACGTTTTCCCTTGGCAAAGTTGACCGGGGGATTTTCCCCGTGTTGATTTATGTGCACAGACATCTGAGAAAAACACAAAAAGACGAGATCAGAAAAGCCAAGCAAGGTTTGTTCTAAAAACCTCCTTGCCACCTTCACAGTAAACGTCCAGACCTACACAGTAGGACCAGCAGCAGCATCCAGTGAGCTGTAGCAACAGTGGCATTTGGCCCGGGTGTGCACATTCCAGATGTGAGCCATCATGGCATCCATTGGGGGCCATCTAAGCAAATAACCTACTTTTATTCTGTAGGTAGGGAGATGTGCACAGAATTTCAACCCAGGTACTGGAGCAAGATCACAGCCAATCACGTCAACAAAATGTTACACACATTGCACAAATGTTGCAAACGGTACTAACAATAAACCCTTGAACGTGGCAGAGAGGGCAAAAGTACACACATCTTTCACTCAAGTAGAAGTACAGATACTCATGTTTAAAACGATTATGGTAGAAGTTGAAGTACTGACTACACTGTTTCACTCAAGTTAAAGTAAAGAAGTGTGAGCTCTGACATACAGGCTAAGTAAAAAGTACCCATTACTATGTAAGAAACACATACAGTGAGAGGAGAGAGAGAGATGCCACCAAATACAGAATACAACTAAAGTATCGAGTCTGGCTTGAAAATGTAAGAAGTATAAAGTACAGATATTTGTATAAAAAGTGAAAGTAATTAGTGGTCAGAAAAATAAATAGTAAAGTAATGATACCAGAAAAATCTACTGGTAGAAAGTACTTCCCATCTCTGGAAAGTGGCATAAAGATCCAAAGCTTCTTGTCCACAAGACTAAACGTGTTTTGTTTGCACAAAGCAACATAAAGAGTTCAGGAGGCTGGTGGATGGTGAGCCTTGCTCAAAGTGACATCTTCTAATGTTGTGGAACAGGAAGCCTACTGTTTGAGAGAGTAGACATTCGTTAGACATTCGTTAGAATGACTTACTGGACTTGAGACTTCTGCAGTTCTGCAGTTTTCAAGGCCACACCCTCTGAAAAAGTTGTCCATTTGAACACATGGTGGCACTGTTATAACAGGACAAACGCTAACCCTTGAGAATGGTCATCTCTCCCCTACCATGTGCCACCCAGGGTTGTCAAACTATGTAGCCTATTTTAAATGCACCCTGGCCTCACTGACAGTACACAACCCTGAGTGTGTCTTCATATGCAGCAGAAAGGTCCACCAGAATCGGTTATCTTAATAAAAGGTTGTCGTCTCTAGACGCTACATTTTCATCTGGTGGTGTGACGGGTGTGCCTTAAATACAAAAACAAACATCAAAGAGGAAGCTCTAAATCCTGTATTCCGTCTTGAGGTCAAATTTCCGATTTCGTGGAGATTTGGTCCCCGTGTTCTCTCCAGCTCTGTTTTCAGGCTTTGACATGCACAGCAGTAAGGGCTGTAAACAAAAGGATACTATGAAAACATGCCAAGTTCAATTTACCCTTTTACATCCCTCACACTCCCAGGGTTGTTTGTCCACAGGAGGCAGTCGGTCATTATGACCCCACCTCCTCAGATCATGTCACTTTCACTCAGCTGGTCGCGACATGTGAGGCCCACTCTGCGAAGACAGTGAGGTTGCCATGCTAACTCCTGGTCCTTGGTGTGTCTCCATATGTGTCCTGACCTGTTCGTCACAGCAGCTGGGGAGCTAGAGGCTGGCCTCCACCGCCCACAGTCCCTGTCTCACTGAGCCACAGCACACCTAGAGTAACTAGTCCTGTCTGGTAAGCATAGGGGATTCATATTCCAGCTACAGAGACAACAGACCAAACATGCACATGAGCACATAGTGGTATCGATCGTAATAGATGGCCAGTAGGTCACTTCCTGTTTGGTGGCTCAACCTTGGGATCCGTTTTTTGTCGGTCTCCATCATCTTAAGTTACCAGGAAACAACCGTAGCGTACGGCAGATCTGGTAGCCAATGTGACAGAAATGTAAAAAGAGCTGGGAAAAAAACTGCTGTATGACACCAGACAACACCTCACAGTGTGTTCTTTTACTGCAGTCGTATTACATTTGTGTCTGCATGATCTGCCATGATCTCGGGAAACACAGCACAGTGCTAATAAGTTTGTTTGCTTGCAATAATTGCTTTTCTACATCACCATGTGAGCGTCCTAAAAATGGACTTGCATGACAACTGTGACTGAGACTTAATGAATTCAAGTGGTGCTCCTGAGGCATCTTTTTAATGATGTTCTAGAAACATCACAGCTGTTGCTGTGTTGGTGACAACTTTCAGACTAACACACTGTCATTTTGCCTGTAGCTATATGAACACACACCTCACCTATATCGCATTACACCGAACATTTGTAGATAATTAAATGTAACAAATACAATAGTTGCTATAATTTAAGATTTAATTCCAAATTAAACTGGTTATAAAGGCAATTACATACTGTATCTTTGTACACTAAATGAAACTACAGAAAGGCAGGTACATGCATGCACATATTTCACACGGACACCTCCCACATAAACACAAACAAACATGTGATTTTCCATCTCTAAATATGTACGATGTGTGAAACCATAACACAAGGACAAAGACTGCAATCGTGTGACAATTGACAGTAAATGTCTCCAATAACAACCCTCTCCTGGTCCCAGTTGAGGGCCTTCTATTCCAGACAGCTGAGCTAATGGAAAGCCTGTGCGTGCTGCTTGGACCTGTGTGACTCACGGCTCCTCCTCCTGCGGGCGTGATGCTTCCTGGATGCTCCCCCAGGATGCACTGCTTCTGCATGCATCCCCCCTCTGCTTACCATCTTGCACTTATTTCTAATGTCCGTTTGGCACGTTCTCCCATTTGCACGTTCTCCCTTTATCTGCCCTGCTTCTCTTCATCTCCATCGCCCCTGTTTCATGGCTCGCAGGCCTGGGGAAACTAGTCTTCCACATTGCGGATGTCGGGAGGCCACTTTGGTTCAAGCCTGGCTGGAGACAGGATTTAATTAGCAAGTCAGGCGATAAATTACCACCACAATTAAGTAGACAGCCCCCTCTTTTCCTGTTTACGCCCAGGGAAAGTCAAACCAAAACAGAGGATCCCAGGCAGACACAGCAGTTTACTGTAGATGAGCACACAGGAGTTAAAGGCTGCCGAGGGCCTCCCTAAATGTAAATACAGTTGAGGGTGGTCGCTGCTCTCTAAAGGGACAAGCTTCCTTTCCCCTCGTCTCGGGTAACAGATATGCGTTTCTGTCCTCGTTACAGAGACTGTTCCCTGGCACAAGCCCAGAACACACATTTTACTGAGTCGACACACAGCGTGAGCTCAGTCCCCAGACTCGGCGCTGAGACGCTAAACACAGATGTCCTTCTTCTCTGTCTCTCTTCCTTGATCATGTTGAGAACGATTCTAATCAGTGAAATGCCGCTTGGTTGTTTCTGCCATATATTTGACTGATGGTTTTTCAGATGTGTAACAGGGACATGGACTTTGAGCATGCTCCCCATGCCTCTGTTACAGTATTTACTCAATAATCATGGGGGGGAAGAATAGGTGTCATCATTATATCTTACACCTGTCTGTAACCCTGACCCATGCTTATGGCTCCAAAGATTTTATATTAGCTATGTCGCAATATGTATGAACAAGATTTTATAGCAAAAAAACTCAATCACTCAACGCATTCTCTTGTGGTGGACACCTGGAAATATATCTTGACTGATTTATTACAGGGGAATAATGAGCAGTATTCAAGCTAATGGCATTTGGAGAGAGCGGCCATCGAAACACCACAAAAAGAGGGGTAGGAGTGGAGAATCAAGGAGGGAGGAAAGTCGTCGCAGAATGAGCCTGGGTAATCCATCACATGCCAGTCGTCATTATGGCTGTGGATGCACCATGAAAAGAAGGTCTTTATCCCGCTTTCCTCCAGCCATTAGTGGCACTCAGGCGAGGGATGGCAGCAGCCCCTCTTGTGCCGAGGGACCCTTAGTGACTGATGGGAGCTGGGCAAGTCTTACTGAAGTCTGGCTACACTGGGTGGCACCTAGGGCCAGGAAGAACAAATATGTGTGTTGGTCCAGGTTTATGTGGGTGGAAATCTGTCAGTGTGCATTCACTGGATAGTGTGTGTGTGTGTGTGTGTGCATATGCGTGCGAAGGTGTGCTGGACAACAACACATAAGGTCTTAAATAAACACAGTTGGACCGTACAGAATCAGTGCACTACTTTACCATAACATTACATTGGAATAGTTTGGTAGTAGTGTGGGGTTTTGCCCAAAAAAATTATATCTAAACTCTTTACATCTGAAGTATAACATATACAAATACACAGATAACACGCAGTGCGTTTACATGATGGTAGTAATTCGAATCTTGCTTAATTCGAATAATGCTACTCTCTGGCGGAACAGGATTATCCGAATGTACATGACAGTGAATAAACCGAATTATTGGCCGAAAGCATGTAATATGCCAGTCCGATAAGTGGCGCTGTTTTCATTACAACTAGTGGTGATACAGCCATTTCCGCTTGACCTCTTCACCACTACCAACAACAACAACCATAGATATATATATATAAAGGCGTTTACATATATTTATGACAACATCAACATTTCGAGAAAGATGGCAAGGTGACGCTACGTCCCTCTACATTTCGTGCATGATGACAATAGGAGTAGCCTACTGCGAATGCAAACGGCGATATTGGCTAGATTGATAAAGTAGAGAAGACGCCGCCGAAAGAACATGGATAATTTAATTCAGACCACCAATATGTGGTTGCACTTTGCCACAGTACCATCAAGGTCTCGACGAACAGTCTTGATGAAGAGCAAACACAAAGTCTTCTGGGTTGTACATCGCGTTGTTTGTTTCTACTGGGCCAGCTCCTGGCAGCGACAACCTTTTTCGACTTCCGTGTCACCACCTGGGAGGGTGGCTCAAGCATGCGCAAAAACGCTGAATCCAGTTCATAGTCCGATTAAGCGTTTACATGCATGCGTTATTCGAATTATCAATCGAATCGGACAGAGTTATCCCGGGGTGTCGATCGGATCGTAGTCGGATCGCAATGATTCGAATTCCGCAATGAAACGAATAATTCAATTTCAATCCGATTAAGCCAGTAATTCGAATGCATGTAACCGCAGTGATAGATAAATCAAATGCCATCTCCAGGAGAGGGCAGTGGTTAACAGTAGATACCTATCAAAAGCCCTCTGAGGAAACCAGGAGATCCTCAACAGTCGTAAAGAGTGACAAGTCAAGAGGAGAAAACCTTTCAAAGAGGGAAAGAGTACAAAAAGGTACAAAGGGAGCAAGTCTGAAATCCCTGGGTGACAGTTGGCTCTTTAAAGGGCTGTCACATTGAAGTTTACAGTGTAAGGGACACAGCATGAGACTGATTAATATGAGAGCTGTATGAATAGTGGCACATACGACCCAACACTTTGAATATTGTGCTCCGGTCATGCAATGGAGTTACCATAGACATAATCTAATATGTATTGCCTTGCACACCTGTGTTTTCTTGCACTCAAACGTTACATTGATAGTGCCAACATGTCAAATATTTTAATGGGTTATTTTAACCCTGACCCTATATATGGTACATGTACATTTAGATTGTTTTAGTGCAGCTGTCCACAAGCACCGGGCCACGGCACATTCTCTACTGGACCGGGTAGCCCACAGTAATGAGGTTATCACTGTGGTCTGCGTGAGTGTTTCTTCAACTCTGCTAGCTAACACTGCCAGCTAGCTGACACGAATAGCACAAACAAACGCCGCTGGAGAGCTTCAGAAGGGGATGACGTATTTTTTGCTGTAATCTGTGTAACCCATAAATTAAGGACATAGGCTACCTTAAAAATCTCATACTATATTTTCTATTATATAAGACAATTCATATATGTATCAGGGATCCGCTCAGTGCAGAGAGAGATGTTTCAGATCATTGTGCAAATATGCTAGCTCGAGTGGTCAGCTTTTTGATGTCTTCGTCTGTCACTCTCCCTCTCTTCTCAAGCCTTGCTCTGGTCTTCTAATCGCAGTGGCAGGCTTGAGATGGAGACGAGCGCAAGGGATGGACGTGAGAAGGGGAAAATGCCCCAGTTCTCTGGCGCCGTCAGCCTTAGAGTGCATGCTCACAACCCCAGTGTGACAGTCCCAGCCAAGCTGTCCCCTGTTCACTGCCAGTCAGGCAAATGACAAAAGAATACAGAAAATACACCTCAGGTGAAGATAGAGGATAGAAAGAGAGAGATAAGAAAAGAAAGAAAGAAAATATGTGGAGGGATGGGAAAGAATGGTAAGATTAAAGAAGATACGAGAGGGAGTGTTTTTGTGTGTGTTTGTGTTTCTGGGTGCGTGTAAATGTCATACAAGCAGTGGTATCAGTCATCTCGTCTCATGAGTATATGCGCACACACACTTGTGTGCGATGGTGTGTACAAAACAAAGCATGGCAAGGAGCATGGGTGAACAGTCTGCAGAGATCTAACATCAGAGACAGGGAGGCAAATCAGTTGACTTTTCTCCAAGATGAGAATGACTGGTGACAGCAGCTCAGAGCCATACACACATACACACACACACCACACACACACACATACACACATACACACACACACACACACACATAGACACGCACACACATACATAAAACGCCAACCCCATCACATCCTCAGTCACATATCCGTTTCATTGAGGTCCTGATGACGTGAAGCAGACCACATCCCCGAGATGAGAGGAACAAAGACACCAGGATATCGCCTGCTCGCACATGAAGTCCACTCGTGATAGGAAACCCCCAACAGACACAAAGTCTCTGGCTTCACTTCTGAATCCCCGATGGACCCTATCTCTCCACCCACACATTTACCCTGAGGCACCCATGTGGATGACATGAGGGAGCCTAATTAGGGGTCGTTTCCATTGGGAACTAAGCCGACTGACTGCATTGCTGTACAGTCCAATTCACAGGCAAGTATTTGAGGCATACACTTGCCTCACTACCAGGTGCTGGCAAGAGAGGTGTGCACACAGGGCAGTGAGAACAGCATGTGAACCCTCTCACTACATGTGGGGACTGCAGGGGGAGCTAGCTCGTCATCTTCAGCTTTGGAGTGCAGTGCCCTGACATCTGATTCTATTATGGAGAAGAACACAGTGATCACAACATCTCACGTTTTCTAATAAATTATTCTACATATTTTTCATATTCGAGATCCTCAAATAATAATGAACGGGATTATTATTCCGTGTATGACGTTCTTGAACTTGTCTATGGAATATGTACAAAAAAGTTGTACTGGCATGGTGATAGTTGGTTATGGAGGCTGCTTGTGGTTTATTTATTAGCATAATTCAAATCAAAAGCAGCTTGTTGTGAGTTGTTGCTACGTAGCTACATGTGATTGATTATACGTATAGTATATTCTGAACTATGGATCACCTTAACCCAGGCCCAGGGCCAAACGCTTGGTAGGTTGATTGTTGGGAAGAGAGAACATGTAGAAGACCTACAGGTCATTAATCAGAAGGTTGCCGGTTCGATTCCCTGGCCGTGCGTAATTACGTTGTGTCCCCAACCAAGGCACTTCACACTACTTGCCTCGGTTCGAAACGCAGACCGGCCCACGACCGTGTATTATTATTGTATATATATATCTTTTGCATTATGCCGCGGTCGTTTGACCGGCCGTTCGGGAAATCTCCTGACGGCCTGTCCGACCCTGCCGACCCTGCGACTGACAAAGGGCTAGTGCGTGAGTAAGCATAAGCCCCTGTGTGTGTGTGTGTGTGTGTGTGTGTGTCTGTGTGTGTGTGGCCATTGTGATGATAATAGACATGTGATCTCCTGTGTCTAACTCTGTTGGAGAACAACATCGCACATTAAGCCCCACAGTAATTGTCTGTAGAGGTCACCCTGCCAAACCCAAGAGGCAGCATTTAATGTGGCAATAGAATGTGTTTCTAGTTTCTATTGCTACACTGGACAGAGGCAGGCACTTTGGGGCCCTGCTGAAATGTGACACTCAGCCCCAACTGTGCCAGCAATGGCTGCCCATCCGGAAATTGCTCTCTCCTTTAATGTGTTCCATTAATAACATTCCATTCTGCCTTTTGTGCATCCAAAGACACACTTTCTTTCTTCAATATATTATTTGTGTGCACCAAGACTTACAACCTGATATTGAGCTACGCAGCTGGATGACTGCCCCTGGTCGTGTTCCCTGTGCTGTCCCTATTCAGGGCTGCTCTATGAACACACCTGGTCCAACAAGATGAATGAGTCAGGTGTTTATGTCACTTTACCAGATCAGTCCAGTGGGATGCAAAGCCCTCTGCTGTATTCATCTGTGAAGGTCGTACATTTCACGTGTAGCGGGGGTAGCAATGATTCTAGCTTGTCCTCTAATTGGCTGGTAAATGCCACGCTATCGAGTTTGATCCAATCAGAACACTGCGTAGGAAGGCAGAAGGGATGATTTGGGACAGGAATAAATGCAAGTTGTTTCCAAACCCAGATTGTAGCTATTCCTCCAAAGTTGCACATTTGTGTAATTGGGATTGTCTAATTAGTACATAAAGCTCTTCCAAACAAGCAGTCTCAAAAAATCATCACTCAACACTGTCATTCCCAATGCTACACAATGCTAATACTTGCAATAGACTACTATGCTTGCAACAATACATCTTTGAAAGCTAACATTTTGTTTAACTCAACTTTGTTTTAAAAAGCATAACAATAACCAGCGGTTGAAAAAAAACCCCAGTTGAATCTGAATTAAATGGGCAGGCTACATCGCCTAGTTACTGTTACTACAGGGATCTCCACCTTCAAATGAATGATGAGAAGTGGAGATAATCACATGGCCTTTGCAGCTCCCTCCGGTTGCCATGTTGTTCCAGGGCCTCTGTTAGAAGTCATTCTGTCATGATATTTCATCCTATCAGAAACAGGGGGTGGGCTGCTAATATATTAGTGTTAAAACCATATCCTTAAGGCAAATCCATTAGCACGCACACGCCGATAGAGGAACTCGAGAGTACAAATGCCACAGAGGATGCAACCTGCTCGTTCTACGACTCTGTATTTATTAAGGCTACAATGACAGCCTGAGGCGCTGCTATGCTTCCGATGTAGCAGTATTCGATGAAAGTTGAATCGCTCTTACTAATCTCCAGAGCATATACATTCGAAGTAACAAATAAATAATTGATATACTTCTCATGCATGCGTGGGATGATGATAGGTGACTTTGTCTACCCTCTCGTAGGAAAGTTGAGCCTTGCGGTGTGTGGTCATGGTCTCCCCATCTTCATGCCCCGAAGGATTGTTGTCCGTTTTAGGTTTGGGCTACAGTTATCACAGACAGTGGTGGTTCTAGACACATTTTACTGGGGGGGCCAAGGTGGGGCCAGTGTTTAATCAGAGGGTCACATTAAAAAACGGAAACAAATGATTAAAATCATAGGAACGGCTCTGGCTCTCCCTCTTCCAGCTCCTCAGCTCTCTCAATACCTTGATATGTTTCTCTCTCACCTCGTTTCATGATGACTACTAGAAGAAGAAAAACAACGTCATTTTATAAATTCAGTTCAGGGGCACAGGGGGGGGCCAGGGACATTTTTACAGGGGCACTGGCCCCTGTAGGTCCCCGTGTAGAATCACCACTGGTCACAGACTAGCTTGTGTTTAACACTAGCAGATAAAGTGGGGCTTACAGATGAAGTCTGATTAGTTCTAATGCCAAGTCGGAATAATTTAGCATGTTTTGATATAGGCTATTAGGCTAATCTTGCCATTGCGAATGAAAAATGCATTTCTGTATCAAAACCCTGCGCATGTGGGAAATATAACACTACCCTCCGTATGACAGCGGGGACGCAGTAAACAACTCAGAACGCAAATATAAACATCCCCAAAGCATGTGCTAGAATGCCATCAATGACGAGTTATTTATTGTGATGAAAATAAAGTACAAGAAAAAAGTGGGCTACAATAATGTGGTTGCCACGGGGGCAACCAGGCGGTGATGATTAGATTGCCACTTGTCATAATTTGGTCCAAGGGCACCGGGCAACCGTTAATGTCGAGCCCTGATAGGCCTATATAGGCTTTTTTACCATATCATTATTTATAACCATTCATGCAATTCTAACCCTATCCCTAAACCCCCCTAGAAATAGGACAATGTCTTGGTGCAAAATATTGGTAGTTATCTGCACTTAGCATATCTACTACAGGTCTAAGAGCCTCACTGCGGTAATTAATTCACCAAGATAAAGTGAACATTTTAAACTTCATTGGAAGTGATAAAAACACATATACAAAATGCTATTTCTGGTCTCTGTCTCCAATGTCCCATGACTATATTTCTCTCCATCTTGCTTAAAATAACCAGGGACGGCTTTGTCGCTGTGTCTCGGCATTTAGAAATGAGAAACAGACAACATTCTTGCGGCTAATTAAGACAGATCTGTTAGTACAGGAGGGAGGGAGGACAACGGATGGAAACTGACACTTTCGTTAGCAGCGCGTGTCTGTTAGCAGCGCGTGTCTTCCCACCAACTGGGAGCATGCCTGGCAAGCCTTCAGATATACTGCTTATCTAATTAGATATTCTGTAAGTCGAGAGAATGTCAGACTTACATAAGAGAGGAACCAATACTATGAAAATAATTCGTTTGGATGCATGCTCAGTCTAAATGTGAAGAGCTTTATTCTCCATTACTTATTTACTAGCTAGCTGTGCGACCCATAAAAAAAGCTAATGAACACTTTATTTACACTCACATATACAGTATACATATTTAGCACCTTAATCACGTATTTTTGTATAAATGTGTGAAATAAACCTACAAGGACTTCTATTGCATATTTAACATTCGATACGATATTGAGTTATAATATTACTACTTTAATATTCACCCATGCTTATCTTATTATGTAAACTAGGCCTATGTAGTGTAGGGCAAACGTAAACACAACCTTCTCATAAACCCATGTCAGTTCCTGCTATCTTCATATTGTACCAATTTGGAAATGTTATGACGTTATGACTTTACATCATTTTAAAGAGCCATGCCAACGGGACAACTTAAAATCAAACTGACAAAATCCAAGACGCCAGAATTCCTAACGTCCCCCTTCATCCTGGCCACTTTGACTCTGTGGAATTAGGCCCTGGCCATGTTCCAGATCTGAACACATCAACCTCCTCAAGAGGCCTGTCCAGTCGTCCCAGCTGCACATCAGTCTAAGTCAATTAAAACTGGTCTGGACGCCCAGTCCGGGGAGACCCAGAACCAGAGTGGCAGCTGGGGTAGAGCGGAGGAACAGGGCTGGAGGGATGAAAAGATGAGGTAGATGGGAGCTTGCAGCTGGGGGATGGAGGGGTAAGGGGGGGAGAGGAAGCTGGAGAAAGGGGGCATTGGGGTTGCAGCTGTAGGGAGAAAGGGCACATGGGTACACTGCAGGGATTGTTCAACCGAGAGAGAGGAATGAAGAAGAAAAAGGGGAAACGAGAGTAGGCATTTTGGAGGGGAGAGGACAGACTAGAGGGAGAGGAAGCTGCAGTTTCAGATGGGGTAGAAAGCTTGGGGCTTGGGTAAGAGAACCAAAGGGAGACCAATTCTGGAAAGGTTAATGGGGGCAAGACGGGGTGGGGGTGCGGTTAATATAACATCTGGGGGAGAAACACCTGAAGGGAGAAGGGGAATAATAATATTTAAAAGGGGGAGGAGGGGAGATAGTTGGACAATGAGGTGAGGTGAGTTCAAGTTAACAAGAAACAAAGGGAAAAGCCAGAGAAGACTGGGAAGATGACAGGGAGGAGGGGTGGTTGGGGTAGTGGCAGGGTGTGGAGGCAGAGAATTAAACAGTCTGAGAGTATTCTCAGTGTGGAAGCACACAAGGTGCTCTTTCTTTCTCCCCAGTCAGAGGCCCCTTTCTCTGCGCCTGACTTCGTCAGCTGCCCATGAGAGGAGGAGAAGAAGAAGGAGGAAGAGGGTGAAGGAAGAGGAGGCTGTGGGGGGTGGGGGGCTGGAGGGATGAGAGTTGGACGCCGAAGACGGGGCTGGCGCACATCCATTCCTCTTTTCCTGCCCGCCCTCTCTGCCTCTCTCTCTTGATGTCTCTCTCTGCCTCTCTCTCTCTCTCTCTCTCTCTCTCTCGATGTCTCTGAGATCAGAGGAGTGTCGATCAAAACGTAGTGTTTGTGTTTTCCTGCTCCACCGGACGAGCCGTGGGGAGGGGAGGCATGGCGACGGAGTCACCAAGACACACTACCCAGCGGTCCTGCCAGCTGTCACTGCACACTGCACTGGAACACAAACACACACAAATAAATACATCAACATATTGTAGAGCCCTTTCAGCAAACTTTCAGAGCCACAAATATGGTATGTGTTTTTATTTGTAATTGTGTGTGCAAGTGTGTGTGTCTGTGAGAGAATTTGACAGGCACAGTTTCGCATCACTGAGAATAATGTAGAATCGATGTGTGTGTGTGTGTGTGTGTGTGTGTGTCAAAAGGCATCCCCTTCCCCAAGCAGACACTGTTTTCCATCCCTGAGAAGGATCTGTGATGATGATGTCTGTTTGTATAAGTGTGTGTCTTAGTGTGTCTGTGTGTGACATGAGAAAGCCCCGTCTCTGAGGTCACTACCTGCCAGTCCCTGTTTACCATCACTGAGGGGTAATCCAGAGGGACGTCCCGCTAGCTTTCCCTGGCATCGTGGATGCCACCACCCATCACGGGGGATTCCACAAGGGGCCCTCGCTCATACTACAGGCTGGGCCCGGAATAGCAGCTTTCCGCATCACACACACTCATTTCCAATTACCAGATAGGTAGACGCTGTTCCAAAACCAAAGTTTGGAAACCTACAAAAAAACTAAATTGCCTTCCCCCTGTACAGGCTTCCGGAGAGTAAACTAACTGAAATATTGAACATTCTAAGAAGAAACCTTGGTGAATGGGAAAAAAAAGCGGTGATGCCTAAGACTATGTTTCTATGGTGACACGTGTGTTGGGTACGCACGTGAATACACACGTGAACACATGTACAACACACGGGGATGGCCACAAGGCCGGGCTGAGGCCTGATATGTGTCAATGCTAATTTATCACAGACATCATCAACAAACCCCTTAAAGGGAAACACACTCGGACATATTCATTTATCCAAGGATGATACAGAGTTACTGAAAGAGCGTGAGGTTGAATGTAAAAACAAAAAGTCAGAAGCTATCGTACGTCGAGCACGTACAGGTGGAAGTGCACACGGACGTCAGATGTGGCCCACTTCTCTGAAGTGCTGCATCCATTATTAACACCAGCAATTCCACATTGGTTTAGGAAAACACAAGCTCAAGGATATCCAGCCTCTCCACTGCCTGTGTTTCCACTTCATGATCTATACACTCTTAATATGTGTGTACACACACATAAGCCTTAACGTTCACACACACGTACCGTACAAATCTCATCATTGCCATTTCAAGCACAATCTCCCCATGTTCCACTAATCTCACTAATACTTAGGCCATTCACTTTTCAGGGAGAGAAATGTAACAAATTATCATCAGATTTCCCTTTCAAGGGGATTGCACCCGGCCCAGTGGAACAGCTCTCAGTGCAGAACAGTCTGAGGTAGAATCCAGGAAGGTAGATTTCAAGAGGAAAAATGACAACTCCCTACAGTAACAGTGTTTCTAAAGTGCTGGTCACCATCACCCTTTGTGCTAGATAATCATTTGCCATGTTCTGTGTATCTTTGGCAAACCTGCAAATTTTGGTTTTGAGAAAGGGGGACTATAACTGATAGGAATTTTATAAAGAATATTCTGTTTTCTCCAGACAAACACTCTTCTATGAACTGAAGTTCAAATATTCTTACTGAGTATAAAAGGATCTTATTGAAGTGCTGACTCCTATTGAAAATAATGGTTTACAGTCAAAATTCCCAAAAATACACAGCAGAGAAGCAGCTTGTCTATAATATTTTTTGTTTTTTTGTCTCGTCTCTTGAAACATATACCCAGCTTGCAGGATGTGTCAAATAAACCCCACAGCTGATCCTGTTTCCCACCAAACCAACACCACGCTCACTCACAGGCACACTCACACACGTTCAACACGCTCACACACAGGCACACACTCTCCCCCTCTTCCTCACTATCCTCTCTCTTCCTCTCCTTCTCCCTCTCACACACACACACAGTTTACATCACATGTCAAGGCCCCATATGGTGTGGGGGGGCACATATGGGCAGGAGTCGACCTAGAAGCTTGTCGCGTCACAGTGGCACAGGCCTCAGAGACACCAGGCCCGGGGGTACACCAGGGCACAATCAGGGCAGCAGATGCAGCCTGCAATGTCTTCCTCCTCTCCCTGCTTCTGTGTCTTCCACTAACTAAGTTGGCTTCAAGGGGAAACTCAACATGAAAGACATGAGACTTTGTCTTGATTTTCATCCATACTTTAGAAAATAAACGTATTCTATTGGGCCAGCAACTGGTCTACCTAAATGCACTTACAAAATCCTCCACATAATGGCAAAAATGAGTTGGAGCAGTTGAGTTGGAGCAGTTTGAGTTGGAGCAGTTGTTTTTGCCTGGGAGATGTATGTACAGTAATACACTGCTGGAAAAGTGCTGCAATCAAGAAGCATTTTGGTTTTAAAAACTATGAAAGACAGAATAGTACATGGAATATGGATGCTTATCTGTGAATCATAATATGTAATATTATTAGCAGGCAGAAAGATTCATGTAAGCTCTTTATTAATTTCATTATAGTTGACATGGACACATTGAAATGCTTAGCTAACACTTAACCTTAAGTGTACTTGCAGTAAATGAATATGTAACCAGCGTTAAGCACACTGTTGCAATACGTAAAGTAACATTGCAATTATGCACTTCCATGTAATTACACGGTACTATCATGCAGTGGTATGCTAACCAGAAAGTGGAATGGGAGGAGGATTGTGTTAAGAGGGGCAAAAGCTGAACACTCAACACAACCCTTTTTTACTACAGCTGTTATTGTCTTTTCTCAAAGGCAAAACATAAAACATGCTAGTATAAAGCTAAATTAATTAATTTGTGAAAGTACAAAAAACTCAAATGTGTTACATGTTAAAAGTATAGGTCATCAATTAATGTGGAAAAGTCTGTCGGTTGTTAGAGAAATAAATTCCACCTGGCTCAGACACACACACACACACACAGACTGGAGGAAGCAGTCAGTGTATTATAATAACCCCGTCAACACACACACACATACACACACACAAAACAAACAGGTGAGCTATTAATATCTAGTGCACAGCTGGAGATTGAAATCCGACTCACATCTGTGACATGCAGAACACTGGTTTCTGCTGTCAGCTGTTAGGATCTGCTACTGAAAGAGAGCTGTGTGTGAGTGTGATAAGCAGTGTCAAACCAATGGAAAGATTCATTAGACTTGCACTCAAAGGAAACAGTGGTCAGTCTTACAGAATGTGTGTTTGTACGGATCTGCCCAATGTAAGTTACTGTCCATGTTCAGATTTTGAGGCTTAAGATGAAAGGCAGTTTGCTGCATTAAGTTTGGTAGTCTGCTGTATTGCCAACGCATCTTACCATCGTACTACAAATCAGAAATCATAATGGATTAGCTGATATATTTCCCACAGTTTCGTCACTGCATCTGTGGTAAACTGCATAAACTGCCCCCCTGCCCGCCTGCCTGTCTGTCCGCCTGCCTGTCTGCCTACCTGCCCGTCTGTCTGCCCGTCTGCCCGTCTGTCTGCCTGTCTGCCTGCCTGTCTAGGTTTGCAATAGCAGAGAATAGAGGACACAGGAGGGACTGAATAATATTCAGATGAGTTACTCTGATCATTAAGTATAGCTTTGCATTCTGTCCTAGTTTCTGAAGATGCCTAGTTAGATTTGTGCAAGGTAGCTAGCAGAACATAATAAACGACCCCACCGGTAACTAGTCATGTGCGCCATGGTAAATGGTACACACTACAAGCCATTCATCATACTAACTCCTGTCACCTCATTGTGCCGTCCATAACACTGGGGATTAGATTGTCACATAGCTGCCTCCCTGCTCAGGCACACACAGGCATGCACACACACACACCCATATGTATGCACTGCAGATGTGCACCAAGACAAACATATGTTAAACACACTAAACACTGGGAACAGACTGATCTCCCTGAAACGACCTTGCTTTCCTATTTTGTGTCCGGAAGTCATCATCGATGTGTACATCTGTCAATCACGTACAACAAACGTGAGCTAGTCTACAAAGGCACACACACACACATACAGTCCCACACGCACATACAGGCCCACACACACACATACAGGCCCACACACACATACACATACACACACACACACATATAGACACACACATTTAATTCTCAAAGGTCATGCTTCCTGGCAACCCCACCTCCCGTTTCCTTCAAACCTCAAGATCAAGAGGTCAAAGCAATCTCACACATTGTGCCCCCACATGTTGCGCTGGTATTTAACAGTGGTGTCAAGTCATTGACAAAGGTAATTGAAAAACCTGAAAGCAATACCAATGGGGGTGAGTCTTATTCGATATCTTTTGCTTTGACGCGGAGCCTCACACATTTTCTCACCTATGTGGTACAGTCTCCGTATCCCTTTAGCCATTCATTTAAAATCCTGAGAGGAAATTGTTGTCAAGCAAATAAGTTGCATCGTATCAGCGGTGCAGTGATATTTTTCTAATGACTGTCAGGAGTGAGGAAATTGTCCCATATTAACCAAGGTAGTTAATAACAAGAAGAAACCTGCCAATACGGCTCAAACTAAATGAGGTGTCTTATGTTTACTAATCCTTTGTATGGATTTATGCTGATGTGTTCCTGTGACAGCTACCAAAGCATTGACAAGAGACTCCCAAGTTGCAGATAATACATTATTTAACACCCAGATGTGCTAAATATATTCAAACTATTTCCTGTAAACAAGGTTAAGCTATGTTTTCTGCCTTCTCGGGCAAGGGAGTGACACCTGGTGCAATATTCAACCAACTAAGAAACATCTCCAAATGTTTATAAATAAATGATGCTAAAGGTGCTTGCAAGTTCAAGTGCTTTTAATGCTAGGCAGGGGTGAAACTGGTTTCTAGATAAGCTACACCCATGTCTGAATCAGAATCAGCTTTATTTGCTTAGTACATTTACAAAAACAAGAAATGCACTATGGCAGGAAGGTACATACTATATGGTGTTTTGTGCATAATATGTATGATGTGTGCATGAGTATCTGTTAATCTAAATCTTTGCAATCTCGAAGATGGTCTTGCTAAAACGCATTTACCCAATTTACACTAGAGCTTTAACACCACCACGTGTCACATGCTAAAAGAAGAAAACTCAACACCTGTCGAATGATCCTTTCATCCAGACGTTTCCCCCTCTCTCTGGGGACCATGGTAACCCATAGAAGGACTAACAAATGGGATCTACATTATTTCCCATCTCCCACATTCACAGAAACAATTCCCTGTAAGGCAACACAAATAAATAGCTGAAATTGATCAAATGTGATTCACATCTTTATAAAAAATGAGTTGTGTAAGTTCATGCCCCAATCGGTTGTATGTGTGAGGGTGCGTGATCTGGCCTCAATGATAGCTGACAAGTCCTTATCAGGTTCTGTCAAAGCTTATCTAGGTACAATTGTCACCTGGGGCCTGTACTACGAATCAAGATCAACATGCTCTGGATTACTCTCAGTTACCCGGCTACACAAAGCGAGACAATCGCAATCACGATAAACGGTATCACGACGGCGGTTATCAACTCTTTAACTCAAGCCAGATCTTTCTAATCTAGAGATGTGCGCGTTCACATAAAGGGGCTGTGTTTGCACCGTATATCCAATCGCAAACACGGACAAAACAAGAGCCGCATATGTCACGGAAGAGGAGCGGACATTCCGGACAATACATTTACAAACTTTGTCTACTCCTCCTGCGTGAAATATTGTTACACGAACATATCAGGAATACAGACATATATATGATACAGGCAAAAATCAACGAATTTGCTGCTGCTAAACTGGTAGAAAATAGCAGACGCTGTAAATGCGTAAACTAGCCTACATGATTTATTGATATCACTGTGCAGGCACAAGATGTGACCATTATTACACGTGTGCATTCCATAACGTTAAACTTTTGTTACTGTATTATTTTAGTTGCAACCCTGGAAGTGGCAAACGATCGTGAGAGCAAATAAAAAAATACAAACATAAGTAAGTAGCAGTAGGCAATACTTACTGGCTTAATTGCCAGTACCTTTTGTAGGATATTGGTATAGCTACAAAGGGCCCATAGAACAATGAACTCCTCCACAGGACTTCACTCTTGCTGAGGAGCTGGCCCTCTCAAGCTATCAGGGTCGCCCCATGATGGAATGAGTGGAAGGGGGCATTTCTTCAGACACTGGTGGCAGCAGCTCGGAAACCCAGGCATATGTATGTTTCAAGTGATCTATGTGACCATGTGCATTCAACAATTATTTATAAATATTGTAGAAGTGAAATGTAGAATCAGAAAGGTATTTATTCATGAAAGTTTGCACAGACAAGGAATTTGCTTTGGCAGGAAGGTGCATACAATAAACACATAGGAACCTTAAATGTAAATATGTGGACCATCTATACTAAGGGTAAATAAACTAGCAATACTAAGTGGAATGTATTACTGTCCTCTGCAGTGACAGGAAATATAGTGGTGTTGCTGCCACCATCCACTGTCGTCCCACTGTGCCATACAGAGGTAACCATGAAACTAATAGTCATACGCCAGTACGTATGCCATATGTGGTTGTTGAATATTGATCAAATATGCCATTTACTTTCTGGGAGGAGTGGAGGTCCTAGATGATCAGGAAACTGTGCATGCCTGCTCAGAGAAAAACATTTTGGGGGTACACTTTTGATTTTGTTTTACTTGCAACATAGATGGTGAGAGTGTGTGAACGTGTGGCTGTGATTGAAGTGTCTGTAATGACTTACTAATGGTGGTGGTCTGAACATAACATGAGACATAAGTCCTTGAAGTGCTCATTTCAAATATAAATCAATTGATTCATTGCTATGGTGTTAAACTCAGCAGGAAGAGGAACTTGTTCCTCCCCCTGAGCATAGGGCCTCCACTTCAAGGCCAAGACAAAGACACAGGCTGTGTCTACTACCGCGCACTTGTGCACTTCGAGCACTTACTTTCAGTGCTTAGGGCGCTTACGCTGAAAAACCAAAATAATTCAGTGCACTGAAAGTACCCGGATGATGCACTGCAAACAGTCCAAAAATGAAGTGTCCGACGATGGACACTACTCGCCCTAAACGGGCGCCATCTTGGCTACGTAGCGGAAGAGGAGTCCAGTGACAGAAATACAAGCGGGTTTGTTTCGCGGGTTTAGTTTCTCGGGTGTCGCGAGCAGATTTGCATGGCTGTGTCTACTACCGCGCACTTAACAAAGTACACTGCAATGTAGTGCACTGCAATGAAGTGAACTTACATTTGCAGTGCACTCAGTTGCTGAGTAGCGCTGTCTAAACTGGAACACTTTACTTACCCACTTAGCGGGAAGTGACACACGCAAATCTGCTCGCGACACCCGAGAAACTAAACCCGCGAAACAAACCCGCTTGTATTTCTGTCACTGGACTCCTCCTCTTCCGCTACGTAGCCAAGATGGCGCCCGTTTAGGGCGAGTAGTGTCCATCGTCGGACACTTCATTTTTGGACCGTTTGCAGTGCATCATCCGGGTACTTTCAGTGCACTGAATTATTTTGGTTTTTCAGCGTAAGCGCCCTAAGCACTGAAAGTAAGTGCTCGAAGTGCACAAGTGCGCGGTAGTAGACACAGCCCATGTGTCACTTCCCGCTAAATGGGTAAGTAAAGTGTTCCAGTTTAGACAGCGCTACTCAGCAACTGAGTGCACTGCAAATGTAAGTGCACTTCATTGCAGTGCACTACATTGCAGTGTAGTGCGCGGTAGTAGACACAGCCACAAGGTATAAGCAATGAACCTTGAAACACAGTATAGTCAAATGGACACCTTCAACTTTCTCCAAGTGTGCCTTACAAAGGGACAATGTTCTTTATTTGTTTCAGGTTGGAGCAGACAATGTGAGGGCCCTGTATAAAAGAACCCTGGAGCTTGATATAGAGTATAAGAGGCTTTTAATTAAAAAAACAAGGTTGGAGATAGAAAACTGGAATATGAGAAGTTATAGTACATGACTGAATGACACTAAACTTAGTTACACTGACATTATATTTCTGTGTTCCTAGGAAAGGGAGAACACATGAGGATGTATTTGTTAAACTTTTTTCTACGTTTTGGTGTTTTTATACCTTTTTGTGGCTTTTTTGTTGTGTCTTTTGTGGGTAGTGAAATTATCATTGTAGGCTACGTATACACATTGTTCTTTTTGGTTTGAAATGTTTTGGTTGAAAGAAACCCAACATTTTGATATGGAAATAATTAGAAAGTGGGTCAAAGCAACCCAAGGACAGCAGAAGGGGTTTTAAGGGGAGACACCCCATTGAATAGGAATAACATATCAACATGACACTACATAAAAGTACCCGTAGAGAAATAACGCAACGCTATGCATTGCATATGCACATTCTAAGCATTGCTAGTCTATGTACTTTTCCTATAGTTAGATCTCATATTATTTTTTTAGGATTCCTATATGTTTAACGACGCACCTTCCTGCCAAAGTAAATTGCTTGTCTGTGCAAACTTTCATGGCGATTAAAACCCCTTTCTGATTCTGATGTTCTGGCTGTTCTGAGCGCAACTCTCAATATCCGCGCGCCAAGCTCCACATCTTCTATGAACGGTAACGCCATTATCCTCTCAAGAATGAGTTAGTGGGCGGGGCTTTTATACCGGTTGATCTCTGATCTCCAACTATAACCTGCTCCCGACCAGGTTAGCCGTTCAGCATGTGTTACCATGGCGATCTACCCCGGTAACAAGTGATCCACCGTCGTAGTACAGAAAACCCTGGGTTAAACCTGAAGTTACCTCGCCAACGCCAAATCTCGATTCGTAGTACAGGCCCCTGGTCACCAGCTCTAAGTAAACAAATCGTTTCATCAAACAGATGGCTTGCACACAGAGACAAACACACACTTTACAAACACACTATCCATTGAGTCATCAGGCCCTTGGGGAAGGGACTGAGTAGGTTCGTGAAGGGTTAGGAGGACATGATTGAGCGAATGGGAGATCCCCTTTCTCTTTTCCAAGAATGTGACTGAGCTGGCTGGAGCACAAACCCAAGATGAATGGGAACACTCCAGAGTGGAAGGCATGAGATTATCCCTGCAAGGATTTAGACTGGGACTCCATGAATCCTGGAGGTGGGAATGAGTGCCAGATTCAAACTAAGCTCCGAACTGAGGCGGATGTAGAGACCCCAGTGCCCAGTGGAGGGAGAGGGCTCCCAGACGAAGGTGGTAGACTGAATGTGTGTGTGAGTGAGGGAGAACGAGGAGAAACATGAAGTTTAAAGCATATTTTCCCCCCTGCCTCTACTCTGCTGTAAGGACACTAGACAAAGTCACGACATGTTCATCGAGGTGGAAATGTCTGTCAAGGGTTTTATTTTTGGCATTTGAATCACACGCTTATGGGTAATAAAGTTCCAAAAGGCATTAGAAGTCGCTTCAAATATTTAACATTTCAGGAAGCCAGCGGTGGTCCATTTGATCTTAAATTGGACCACTCACAACTTCACCCTCATCTGAGCCAAATCTCTTGACAGAAATTAGCAAGAGACAAAAGGCGACGCAAGAGGAAGCAGAGGTGGCCTCTTAATTAGCAAAAAGGAATGGATATTTCATGGCTGTCTTTAAAGATTTATAGTTTGTAAGTCCAATGGAGACAGCTAGAACATGGAAAATACATTATGTAATAAGAATGAAATGAGCTGGGGTTTCCTGGTTGTTTCTTGGCTAGAAGATTCTACCTATTCCAGAACAAATCAAAATATACACAGATGCTCTGTTAAGACTTCTCAGAAGATCCCAAAGGTATTTTCATGACACTCAATATCCATTTATCCTTTATCTCGGACACAGAGAACTCTGAATGAACTTGTTCAATTGAGGGGATTTTTTTTTGCATTGTAAATACAAACAAATAAAGGCATGTCATTAATTATGTATTTGAACAAGATAAAAGTAATTATATGCATTATCACAAAATCTTTTAAATTATTAATTGTCGCTCGTTTTTAGAAAGGGAGTGGGTGTACTTTTTGAATAAAGGGCCGCTTAGTGTGCAGTAGAAAAGTAGAAACATTTCCATATTAATTTTAAAATGAGATGATAAGTGCAGAGTTAAAAAATAAACACCAACCACATTTCTATTTATAACCAGATTTGAATTGAAAACAAACACACTTGACCCATAACTGTAGAGAGGACTGGTTGTTGTGGTGTACAACTCTCTTTTATAGAATTTATTTTACAAAATTGGCTGGATTGAACAAAAACATTTAGTTGTATAAGATTAATAATGACCACATGTATATAAGATACAATATTTTACCCACAAATTAATTATTAACAAACTGGCATGCTGTATAGTAATTGCTAACTAATATAAGTAATAAATAAAAAAAATACATTGAATGTAAACTTTTGAATATCGACTGCTTAAATACTATAAGGTTACTTAAATACTGACACACAGCCAAGTAATTCCATGAAATTCCATCACGTACGCAGTCTATAAACCCTGCACAGTCAGGTGGGAAAGCTTGATGGACAGGTTTGCGGCCACACTGAAGATGTTCCCCATCAGACATAGCAAGACAAATGGTGCTCTCCACAAATTGGCAGCAACCATTGAATCACGTCCTGCCTTGCCAAGGAGATTTGTGCTTTAAATTAATGAACAATAAAATCAATTAGATAGATCAGAACATTTAATCAATGGCCTAATTACAGGTAATTTAATGCCTCAGCTGGAATTGATTCTATTTATTATTCTGCTGTGAATTAATCAAATCTAGACGTGTTTGAAGGTGGCTGTGATATGAGATTGTGTCTAGAAGTTTCTCAAACTAAAGTTTTGGATTTGTCGCCATTTTCTTTTTGACACTGTCAACTTCAGCCTCAAAGGTCAAATCAACAAGGTCCATGCTATGCATTTTCTACTTTTGAAACATCTCTGTGTTCTGTAGGAACGCTGAAAAGTTACTTAAATGGGCCGCATGTTTGAAAAGGAATCTGAAATGTTCCATACGGACAGAATTAACAGAATGTGATTTTTAAAAGTGATTTACGAAACCTTCCTAGAGCCTGTTTTCAGATTTTGTTAATTCTGAAACATACTATATAACATGAGACTTAGTTTCTGAGAGAGCGAAATGGAGCCTGCTGTACTTGGTAAATCTTATGTCATTAAGACAATTGCTTTTAGATGTTCAGTTTAGTGCTTAATTGACTACATTCTGGACGAGCCTCAGTAACCCAGTGATGCTTGAAAGCTTAACTTGGAAAAGAAGCACATCAAAAAGTTGAAATTATAGAAACAAAGTCATTTGAGATTCTAGTTAAGAGTGAGTGAACCGAAGCCATGACTTATTTGTGCTACTTTGACAAAACCTCTCAGTTAACCTGGGGCGCGGTGCCAGAGAGGGGCATGGGGGAGTGCAGGGGGAGGGCACGGGGGAGGGCATGGGGATAGAAGAAAGGGGGGGGGGAAATCAATATTTGACAGATGAAATTCCCTCACCTCCTCCTAAGCAGTTGTCTAGCAGTTTTGAAACTCTACCACACCCCCACACACACACACACACTGTGATGTTTGATCCTTTGTCCAATCCTCTCTTTATCATTCTGACTGAGACCAGAGGGGATCATTTGGGGCTTGAATGCTCAGGACTAGGACATCTACTCTTTTGTTTATCTCATCATTTAACTTTAAGAGTTGACCTTTTGTATTGTATCTTATTAGCACTTCTCTTTGTGTGTATGTGTGTGTATGTCCAGTATTTGTGTATGTATGTGTGTGTGTGGGGGGTGTATGTCCATTATGTGTGTATGTGTGTGTGTGTGTGCGGGTGTATGTGTGAGTGTGTGTGTATGTCCAGTATGTGTGTATGTGTGTGTGTGTGTGTGTGTGTGTGTGTATGTCCATTATGTGTGTATGTGTGTGTGTGCGTGTGTATGTCCAGTATACGTGTATGTTATTGATGTATTGGTGTCCCAGTAGCTGTAGCTGTTAACCTGGAGCTGATAAATGGCAGCAGAGTCTTTCTCCTCCCAAGCTCGTTTTCAGCCTCTGGCTGGTCTCTCTGGCTGGTCTCTCTGGTGTGTATTGATGTGCAGACCTCAAACTAGTGTCGCTCCTGCCCTTTAACCCCGCCCCCCAGTCTGTCTGTAGTACAGGTCTGTTGAGACTACGATGCTCAGAGCGTGTGTGCAGACACACACACC
Organism: Mallotus villosus; assembly: GCA_903064625.1. Lineage (NCBI taxonomy): Eukaryota > Metazoa > Chordata > Actinopteri > Osmeriformes > Salangidae > Mallotus > Mallotus villosus. The sequence continues at coordinate 139,405 of CAEFZP010005273.1, forward strand.
CTCTCTGCATGACCTTGCCTTTTCTTTGACAAAATGTCCAATAAATCAACCCCCCCCACTGCAAAAGCTACAACACAAATACATGATTTAACCCCCCACACCCCAAACCTGATACTAAATACAAACCTAAACTTCATCCACAGTCTCTTTGGAAACATCAGTGTGTCACTGTATGGACCCCGATGTCTCATCGTAACCCATCAATCATGACCGCAGGCTTCGTAGAAGATGAGGCAATCAGTCAACATGTCACAGTAAGCATGTGTCAACCCGTGGCAGTGATGGAGAAGGAAGAGGGGAAGGGTCCGGGTCTGCATACCCCCGCTGCTCCCTCCCCATGCAGGCTCTCAGCAGTCACCAGGACAACCATCGCTATTTTCGATTGGTCAGTGACAAGAATTAGCCTGCTCCTTCTTGGTACACCTGACTGAAAACAAAGATGTATGTTAGAGAAAAGCATTTTTCAGTTTGAACTTGGAAAGCAGACACGTCTTCCCTCAAAAGGGGCTGAGGCTAGCCTCATCAGCAGCCTCAGCAGCAGCCTCAGCAGCAGCCTCAGCAGGTGCACTCCTCTTTGGCAGTGTATCATGTGACCTCTGCCCCGCCGCTCGTGAAAGATCACCTGACTCACCGCACACACCCCTTTCACACCTTGCCCTTTTCCGTGGGGTGGATGTCGTTCTCGGCATTGGTGTCTCCCCAGCTGGTGCATGTACCACCTACCAGATGGCTTGGTTTGCCTGTGAATAAATCCTCCTCAGAATGTTCTGGAGTTTTTGCCAAAAAAAGACCCCTTGTCTTGGTGGGGATGGAGAAGCTGTGAGTTGAGTAGAAGATTGAAGTGAACTAGATACTACTAATGTATCAGTGTTCCAGACATGTTTCATTTGATGTGAGATTATAGCATTAAGAGACCAGTGAGGAAGATAGAGGTTTCATGTGGTGCAGCTTTGATGAGTTTGAAGAGAATGGCACTTCCATACTCTTACTCAACTCTCACACAGAGTTATAGTCCTACCGGGACCCCCCTTCTATTAATGGTACCAAATAAAACAGCAGAGCAGCCAGAAATCAAGATTTTCAGTGAAGTGAACACATTCCGCACGCCATCTTGTGACTCACACAAAGTAACCCAGAACCAACTGCCGCATCTCTCCCACATGGCATTAAAAAATGGATGAACCTCAAACGTCTCCGAAGGCTCTATTTTCTATCAGTGTATTATTGAGGAACCCAAACAGGGTGTACAAAAAAACCCTGTTTGTCCCAATTAAACAGCCCTGTCGCTTTAAAACGTCTCAGGGGGAGAGGAGTGTGGGAGCTCAGGGAGCCACGCGCTCTGGAGCATGGCAGATGCCTCCAGCTCGTAGGTGGCATTCTAGTTGGAGAAGGGGCGGGGGTTCAGTGGCGGTGTTCATTTCTATAGTGCACCAGCACCACTATATAACATCACTATAAAAAGGTATCCCTCTGTGGACAAGCCCCAGGATACTGTCCCAGTTTCTATACACCACGCTCCCTATCAAGACCTAACAACTCATAACATGTGGCACCAGGCCTTACAGCTGGGACAAGACAGTGAACTAGGGGGAGGAATGTGATCATGTGTGCATTAAGACATTCCAGAAAACGCTCTGGATGCAGATGGAGCTTGTGGCTCTGATGACTCATCACTCTGCATAGACTGAAGCAGAGGAGGAACATTCTGGAACTGTCGCATTGTGAGTGTTTTGCCGACTCATTGTCAGTTGAATAAGATTCCTGCATTGGTCAGATTGATTTTCCAGATTGATTCTACAACCAAAACCAAACTGCCCATCAGAATGGTTATCTACACACCCATACAAATCTACACACCCATACAAATCTACACACCCATACAAATCTACACATATCTACATTCACAACCATATATGTTAAACCAAAACATCCCCTGCGTTTAACCTCAGGAGTCTCACAGAAACAAGCTGCAGGTTGTAGACTCAGTTCACCACTATTTTACTCCAATCACCTCACCAATGACAACAGGAAGACCAGGTCTGAGCAGATCAAGGAGGACTGATGGTCAGGGCGGCAGCATGAATGTGCACTGGAGAGGATTATAAAGCATGAATCTAATTCCACAGCAGTTGTGTGGAAACGTACACAGTTGTCTGAGTCTTAGAGCCTGGGGCATGAAACATCCAGCTGTGAGCTAAATGGCAGTTAGGGTTAGTGAGTCTCAGGGCCTGAAAAACTGCACTCTTTTACCGCCACATAGATTCCCTCTCAGACCTATTCATGGTCCTACGCTCTTTAACCCTGTAAAACTCGGTTTAAAATCACTTTTAGCTCTCCAAAAAACAAATTTGCAAATAAGACTAATTTTTCTTTAAAAAAAAGAAGAAATTAGTAATTAGAGTGCTAAAAGTGTTCGTTGTAATTTTTTATCAACCACAACTTTTCTCTTTGCGAGTGCTTTCTCTTGTTTTTCTTGTTCAAAATGACAGTAATTCTCTCTCTCTCTCTCTGTGCTCTTTTGATGTTTGTTACAGCTCATTGTCTTGCTCATTGTAGATGTCAGAGGTACCTTTGAAAGTTTGAAGCATCTCCTTTCCTCCCCAGAGCTACGTCTCCTCTCTCCTGAGCAAACAACTGTGACCTTTAATCTTTACTATACAGATAATTACAGTGCCTCAGGAACGAAGCTCTGACAGAGACAGAGGGAGAGAAATAAATAAAGAAGAGGCAGAGAAAGATGGAAAGTGGAGAAAAGAAGAAAAAGCTGTTACCTGCTTCTTGAATAGGCTCTGCCACCACTCTGCCTCTGCTGTCTGTTCTCCCTCCCTCCAATCTTTTCTCATCTATTGAAAGCTAATGCTTGTACCTTGTGAGCCAGCAGTGAACAGGGCCTCGGTTCCACCCTGCAGCGGGAAGCCTCCCCCTCATTTTGGAAGGGAACAAAAGGGAGCACACAAAACAAATGAAGAAAAGGTTAATGTATTCCACCAGTCTTATCTGGCGTGAGAGGCGACTCATCGTCGGACCCACAGCGATGGAGCTCAGTGCGTCCCTGTGCTGTAGGACAAAACACCGACTACCTTCACCTGCTTCCTCAAGCATTTGGAAGATAACTTCAATGAGCTGAAACTGGCTAATTGTCCCTTTACCCCCAGACCAAACCTCTGTGCATTTTACCTAGTAGCTTTCACTGCACAAGGCACAGTGTTTTTAAGGTCTGTGGGGACTCTAAATTAATTGTATTCATGATGCTTACATGCTCAATTGGCCCTTTATAACATCCACTTACCTCTGACCTCTGAGTGACATCATCTTACAAGACATTGTAGCTCCAGTGTGGGTATGTGCAGAATGCCCCAGGTAGGACAGTGCAGTCTGTCCCATGTAATTCGGGTCATTTTCAATGGACCAGAAATAATTATAAACTGAATGAATGGACAACGTATAGACATAACATGTATGTATTCTATGTAGACTGTAGTAGTAAGTTTAAATTTTTACTTGACAATCTTGTTAAATCATTAATGTGGGAATGTTACATCCATACAGAACGGGGTTTCCTTTATTCCATCTCCCCCAAGAGACGGGTCTCTTACTGAGCAGAAACTGGAGATGTCATTAAGATTCTCACACTTTTAAATCTCTGCCTACTTTTAATCCTGCATGGAAATGATAGGCTTAATTTTCTGAGCATTATCCTGGCCTTGGAGCTTATTAGGTATTAAACAGGAGTTATATTCTAAACAAGATATGACTCTGCATATTTCATTTGTTGTCAGTCTACTACAGATATATCTAAAACAGCATTTGGTTGCCACCTAAAAAAAAGGAATTGTTCCACAATGTTATGCGATTAACTTTTAATTATGTCTGTATCCAAGATGTGCAGATTTATTGTACTCTTGACTTAACAAAAACAAAAAGTGATACATTGACTTTGTATTTGCATGACCAAACTTTCCCAGGAAGACTAAAGAAAATCCCTTAAAGTTGAGTCATTGCACCCAATAGATAATTGTATTGACGGTGTCATTTAAACCACTGTTAGAACAACTATTACTTCAACAGTGTAGGTATAAATCAAACTGTTCTTGTCACATTTACATATAAATGATTAACAATATCATCCTCTTGTGATTTTCATCTAGACTGGAGGGGAGGACCATGTTGGATTTCATTAAGTGGGTGGACATCAACACAGCAGACTAAGGTGCACAAGAGAGATCGTTGTGGCAATTCTAGAGCCTCATTGTGGATGTCATTGACCTTATGAAAAACAGATACACAAATAAATATTTCACTTGACAGTTAACCGAGCTAATTTGCAACTCCCACTAGAGCAATCATGGCTGTGATACGAATGTATAGCGTGTGACGAGAGAGGTGATTAAGAAGACAATGTCTCTGCAGTACCCTGGGTAGAGGCATCCAGTGTACCAGAAAATACATTTTCTAATCAGTTGCAGGACCTTCTAAGGATCTCTAACCCTCAGAAAGAAATTACGTTTTTAGAACACCATAGATGTTCTCTGAGAATATGAGACCAGCTCCACGTCTGTATATCATGCTGTCCTGGATCCTTCACCACATGTCAGTGAGTGATTTAATGGTGCTTGTCATTACGTTTGATGTCAAACACAACAGAAAACAGGGCCTCTGAAGAGACAGGAGGATGCAGATGCAGATATCTAGCGTTGTAAATGGTCTCGAGTCTTAGGTGAAGGAAAAAGTAATTCAATTATCATAAACCCTTCTCAGGAGGATAGACACATGATGGAAGACGTGTTAAAGTGGCACACAGTCTGGATGACCGAGCCAGCTGGCTGTGCAGCAGATCCTCCTGAACATGGAGGAGGAGAAGGATCGCTGGATGCATGTCCCTGTGCCAGCTAACCACATGGGCTACAAGGGACATCTGATAACCTGATTAAGTTCTGTATATAATCAGAGTATGGTATTTACACTAACATACTTGATCTCAGCAGTGTTGAATGGATACAATGACTTTGAATTATTTTGTTTGTTTTAATATGATCCTTAGGTACTCACTATTGAAAATAATTATGAAAACTACCCTCGCCATCTTGGATCTTCTCCAAGAAGTTGATCAAACTAAATGCTTGAACTCTTTTGGGTAACGTTTGGTCACGTGTGTAAAATATCTGTCCCTTAACATGGAAGACTTATGAGATTATGAGACAACATTATGAGACAACATTCTACCAAACATGATTTTGACTGGTTGAATAACTGTCAGCTGTGTGTATCTAAGATGTTCAAGGGGATTTTCACTGCCAACACTGCAAACACTTGGCTGCTATGTGGCAGCAACTTTCATTTAGTTATCTCAGATTTGACCATTGAATCATTATTTGTTCAGAGACAAGCTGTGAAGACAAGTCAAATACAGAACATTTAATTTGCATAGTTGCACCTCCTAACTCTCTAAATGATTAATATTCGGAACAGAGTAAAAAATAAGACATTTAAATGCTCTGGGTGGTTAAAGAAAATTCATTAATCACCTCTGAGACAAAACTGGAGAGATCTCCTTAGAATTTAATAAAGAAAGGCAGGTTTATTCCTGGTTTCAATTTATTAAATAGAATATATTTAATGGTTGTAGAAACTATTGAGGATCCAAGTTTGGAATAACTTTGTTTAGAGTAGTTAGGTAGAAACTATTAAGGATTCATGTTTAGAATAACTTGGATTGAAAATGTTCAACAAAAGGAAGAAGATCCATTTGAAAATCACCACAAAAATAACAAAGTGTCTGTTGGACCTTTAACCCTCTGACTCTGACTTCAGCTGGAACCAATAAATTCAATATAGAAACCGAAGAAAATGCCTACCTCCCTGACAAACCTCTGGTCACATTTCTAAACCCGGACCTAAATAACAGCTTGAAACAAAGGAAGTGATTTGTCTGTGGCAATAATGCGCTTATGTCAGGAGGGTTTTGTCTGGCAGCCTAATAAAGATGTTTTAATTGTGACTCGCTTTATTGTTTCCTCCCAAGTAAAATCCTCTTTGACAAATCCGGAGGAACCACATATTTCCCCTGATGAAGGAAAGCATTCTCTCCCAGCTAGAACCACCAAAAGGCATGACGTCCCCAAAGTGGTGCACGTGTTGTCATACCAACCGACATTGCAGATGCTGAACTTTCCCAACATGGCCACTGAGAAGGGAGAGAGATGGCTGCCGCTGTTTCTTTGACCCACTGTGTTGTTTTGAGCGTGTGCCATGTTGAGTAAAAAAAAACACAGACACATGAAGTGTCACTACACACTGCAGTCTACACTTTGTAGACTCCAAATTGAAAAACATAGTCTATGCTATAATCTTAACGGAACACCATCCACCCACCCTTCTATCAATCCACCTCCTCCACATCCCCATGCTGCCCCCCCCCCGCCCTCCCACCCTCCCCTGGCATCAGTCATAATTAAAGAGTCTCCCTGACAGGCTCACAGATTAAAGTCGAGTGGGCCTCATATAAATGTGCACCTCACCTTCAGTAAAGGGTAGTTCACAGACGTGGGAGGGGGAGCAAGCAAGGGAGACAGAATTCCCAAATTCCCTCAACCTCCCTCCTCTCCTTACCTGATCTCCACCCCCCACACCCCCTCCTCCTCCCCACAACAGTCAGATCCCTGAGTCGGCACACCCAGAGGATTAACTGATGTTAATGAACAAGAGATGCTGGTTTGCTCTCTCTCCCTCCCTCCCTCTTGCTCTCCATCTCTCTCTCTCCTGCTGATCGTGTTCTTACTCTATCTATCTCTCTCTCTTGCTGATCGTGTTCTTACTCTATCTCTCTCTCTCTATCTCTCTCTTGCTTTCCCTCAGTCTCTCACTCTACTTCTCCTTGCTCTGTGAGTCTGATATCCACATGAGGGCTCTTCAGAGGGAATAATTAGTGGAGGGGTGGACCACGCAAGCAGTTTTAATGAGTGCTCGATTGTACGCTAGGGGTTACAGTGGGACTTGGCGGTTGCTCGCTGCAACGCTGTTGAAGGCTGACCAAGGTCAAGGCAATCAACCTTTGACCCCAGGTTTCCCCTCATGTGTTTCGCATGAAGAGAGACGTTTTACTCATATCGTAATATACGTTTTTTTGTCAAAATATTCCATCCTGTCGAAGAGTGTTTAATAACAATTATTATTATTTGCTGTAATCATCTAGGTATTTTAGCTTTATGTACTCTGTAGTGGAAGGTGACTTGATAATCTCCTCCATAACATCTGATTTATATGTTTCGCCTTTCCATTGCATCCCAAAGCTTTCGTCAGCTTCCATTTCAGGAGTATTTCAGTATTGCATCTAGTCAATGCAAGTTGTTGACCTCCATTAGTAGACAACATTCCTTGTTTTGAAAGCATCATGAATTATTGCCTCAATACTTCCAAACGAAGCCAGAAACCAGAAGCATCAGTTCACTTCCAAACGAAGCCAGAAGCATCAGTTCACTTCCAAACGAAGCCAGAAGCCTGAAGCATAAGTTCACTTCCAAACTAAGCCAGCCATCAGTTCTTTTGAATAGAGGCGTGATATCTGACTGGAGTTAATTAGGATTTGAGTTGTTAATGTACTCCTGGCTTTTAGCACCATTGAGGGCCACAATAAGGCTTCCAGACACCATTATGGGCCAAATCTCCTCAACTTCACTGCCACAACATCACTAGCTAAATCACTACAACGGTGTCTACTAAAACTACATGTCCCACATTCTGTTTCACAGCTCAAATTGCCAACATGTTCATTAGTACTATAAAATAAAAGATGGACGCAAATACATTACATGAGTGGAACATGAAGGAAATTGTTGTGAACATGTTGTAAAATGATCCCTTAACTAAAATGTTGATAACAAGGAACTGTCGATAAATGGATTCAAATGTAAAATTAGTCAATATGGAAGTGTGAAATTAATCTTGAAATTGGCTAACATCCTTCATTATAATGCATCCATAGATTTAGTCAATCATTTGTTTTTCTTTTCCTCTCCCTCCCTCCATCATCCACATTAGAAAAAGTGTGGAATATGCAGAACATGAGTCTGGAGGCAAGCTACATTTGCTTGGCATTCTGTTGAGCGCATATATGAATGCATTACCAAACCAGAAACATATATTTTATGTGACCTTAGGCCAGCTCAGGACATTTCTTCGAATTATTACAGTGATCTAGAGCGAAGGTTATTACTGTGATCTAGAGCAAAGGTTAATACTGTGATCTAGAGCAAAGGTTAGTCTTTATTCCTTTGCCAGCAAAATCTTGTCCAAGGTGTCATCTGTCAAAGTAGACAGCTGGATATTTTCTGTGTTTGTTTAGAATCAGGGGAATTATACCATGCAAAATTATAAAGGCTGACTTACCCCTTTTCAACTTCTCAGGCAACACAAAAAAGATAGTGTACTGTGTAAAAACAAATATATTTGTCTATTTACGTCCTAAATTTGAGCAACTGAACTGCATTATTACTAAAGCAAAAGATGGCTCAAAGTTACAAACAAATACATTTGTTGTAGTATATATTCATTTGACCTGCCATACCAGTGTCAAAAATCAGACCTTGGGCGAATTTGAAACGTGCAAAACCTCCAATCACCACCAAATGGGTTTGAACTAGCCTTGGCTAATTTGGCGAGGATCCAGTTCAGTAAATGCTGATGAGAAGTGACTCGTCCTTAACAGTGTGCCGTACAGCTATAGGGGTCGGTCACAAAGGCCATGTGACTCACCCTCCTAGGGAGGAGCCAATTACGGTTCTGAATAGCTGTCCAAACAAACGCCCGTGGGACCCACACCAGCTTTGGAGAACTCAAAGGGAAAACTGAAAGAGAGATAGAGAAAGATAGAGAGAGATAGAGAGAGAGAGAGATAGAGAGAGATAGAGAGAGAGAGAGAGAGAGAGAGATAGATAGAGAGATAGATATATATATATATTATATTATATAGAGAGAGAGAGAGAGAGAGAATGATATAGAGAACAGATAAAGATAGAGAGAGAGAGAATGATAGAGAAAGAACAGAAAGAGAGAAAGAAGAAAAGAGAAGTGGGAGGGATAGTCAAGAATGCGGATATGCAATATTTGAGGAAATAGCAGTTATTATTGAATCAGGAAAAAGATATCCATTATTTACGATCTACTGTCCATTTCCCCGATAGAAAACAATAAAACACGAGTGAGATGGAAACTCTTATATTCATGGTTTCCTCTGAGAGTTCCTCTCCATATTAAATCAGAGCTGCGTTCAACAAGCAGGGGTAGTCCTGACTGATGTGTTCTACATCCCTGTATTACTCAGGATCTTACATAACCACGGCACAGTTCACTCTCCGGATTCACTGAAACTTCAAAGAAACTGCTTTTAATCACATAATAAAAATCATGATTCTGTTTTCCTATTGGAAGAGTTGGTAGGAACAATGATGCAAGCATTGGTAGAGCATGCTTCTCATGGAATTGGGTTCTCAGTAGCAATGTATATAATATGTATAGTGTAGAAGACAGTATTCAGAGATGGGGTAAGGACAGGTGGTGGGTTGAGGAGGGTGTAGCCTCCAGCATCCCAAGTTTACTCCCCATAAACTCACAATAATACTTTCACCAGCAAGATTTCAGTTTTAACACCAGATATAGACACCAGCTTTAGCTAATGGTTATCAGTTGTTTTGGAACCTTGTTAAAAAAGAGATTTATGCAGGAATCAAAGGCTGGATACATATTTCCTGCTATGAAGGCAGAGAGTACAAAGGGTCTTAAAATATAAAATGTTATTTTATTAAACCTTAGCATTTTCCCCTCTCTACCATACTGCGCAAGTCTTTGACCTTCCCACTCTCATACAGAGAGCACCGTTGTCCTACTGTTCAGTGTACCAAGCAACCCTTGTCTAATATGGCTGTCCCACCAGCTGGGAGACCCTACGGCCTGTGCTCCCAACCTCAGCTGTGGCCTGGCCTCAGAGCCAGCGGGCCAGCGGTCCATGAACAGGGTCATTCCTGTGTTCTTTGTTCTTGTTACCCTGGTTTTATCACAAAACGAGCCAAAGTTGTCTCATGCAGAGAACCATAACCACTGGTGCACGAGAACGATCATGCAACTAAATAAAAACACATGTAGGAACAAGGACAACACAGTAGTTACAGTACGAACAGTAAAGGAAGAACCGATGCAATTACAGTTTAGCAGTGTACTGTATGTTATTACAAATGTATGAAAAGGTTCAATATAGGGGGGAAACTGTAACAGCATATTAGTGCTTGGAGCCTTTCAACCATGCTGGCAGTGTTGCTGAGACCAAAGCCTGTAATCGTCAAAGCTTTTTGATGGGAAGGTGACATGTGTCACCTGCAGATGGCGAGATGTGATGGCACTGTTCTCAACATCAATACATCAAGTTTGGATGACATGAAGTAGTCATCATGCCCCTCCTGGATGAAAGCCTCGCCGCTCCTCTTCTCTTCTTGGACATTATCTGTAGCTGCAAGGCTGGATTAGAGTCGCGTTCACCAGCGAAGTGCTGCTGCAGAGTTTCAGAGCTGCAGCTGCAGCGCTGCAGAGCTGAGTCTCAGTATGTGACCTGACCTGCAGCAAATTCCCCTGCACAAACTATCTTCGCTTTTTTCTACAATTTAACTCTGGTTAGCTACACAGTGTGACTGGTTAAGAATTCGGCTACTTCAACAACATGAATCAGTGACACAACAACAATGGTTGTTTATAAAAATCCCTCAATGTTTTTTTGAGGTAAAGAAAATGTGATCCACAGACTCTTCTCTCTCTCTAAGCTAGTAGTGAGGTTCTACAATGTGTTCAGGACATGACTAGCTGGTGGGAATTCATTCTGACAAGTCAGATCATCCTTAGTAAACACAAGCCCCATTCCGTAGGGGAGCGAGAGGCAAGCTTCGCTAGCTGCTTCTACTTTGCCGTTATTGTGACCTCAGGCCAGTGTGTGTGTGTGTGTGTGTGTGTGTGTGTGTGTGTGTGAGAAGCGGACTCGTCTCAAATGAAAACACGTGTGTGGTGTGCCGTGGCACAGCCCAGGTGTGAAGCAAGCTGGAGGGACCTCCAGGACACCCTGCAGCAAGGTGCATGTGGTATGGACAGCCTGCAGCAAGGTGCATGTGGTATGGGGTGAGAGAGCAAGGTGCATGTGGTATGGGGTGATAGAGACACGCCGTAATATGTGGCTGCTCAGCCTATTGGTCTCGCTTATAAAATATGTTTTCAACCTTTGAAAACTTTTATTTTCAAAAATAAATTAATAATAATAATTCAACCTGTTCTTGATTAAGACTCTACTAAACTGTAAACCTTCAATGGACGTGAGAAAAATATTAAATGTGAAGGAGTGAGAGGAACTGGGTGTAGATGCTCATAGCTTCAGGTTTACCAACGGATTCATAGACATAACACAGAGTATACTATACAGACATACTGGGTCATGTACTTTCATATGTCAAAACGCATTTAAATCAATGTTTAAATGCTCTTGAGAAAATTAAATTTCGCCGTCATTTTTTATGTTGAACTTCCAATTGCTGAAGAGGCACTGTCATTTTATAGGGGAATTAAATCAATCAGGAGACTTAATGGAATAATTCACAGCTTGAATTTTAAACAAATTAATAAAGACATTACAACGGCAGTTGCACTGCTGCATAATTGTATATTTCATTTTGAATTCCCTTTAGATGTTTGTTGACTCCCAAATAGGTTGCGTCCCTAAAGTATAGTCCTGTCTCCTACCGCCTGAACATCCAGCAGAAGGGCTGCTTTGATCTGCCGGCCCCTGTCTTTCAAGTTTCCACCTTGTGTAAAATGTGCCTCATCACAAAAAGAGAGACAGAGAGAGAGAGAGACAGAGAGAGAGACAGAGAGAGAGAGAGACAGAGAGAGAGAGACAGAGAGACAGGCCCCATTGAGTTAGTGCTTGGATGGCATATTTCAAGCTAATCTCTTGAACCCTGCAGAAAGCTCAGCCTCATCACTGTTTCATGGGTTTGACAACTGCTTAGGTGTCACTGCCAAAGAACGAGCGTCAATGTATGTTTCAAACTATTCATCAATAATTTAAAATGATGTAAAAAGTAGTTGATATCATAAACTGTAAGCCGTAATGAGCTGTAAAGAGTCTTTTAAAGGAAAGCCCCTTCATACTGTACTATGCCTTCTTCCAGTCCCTCAGGGATAAATGTACTTACAAAACCACTGAATACATGCATTCTGGAGTGAAAAAGTAAATATGTTTTCATGCTGTGGGGTTGGTTCCCAAAGTGTGGTTCAAGAGGAAAGGATGGACTTAATTTCAGAAAAAGTGTGTCCTACCTGTGTATATACAGTATATCTAATGTCTGTCTTACCTAATGTCACATTGCTCTAACACGGACACCATGTCACTAGCTCTACACCAAAGTAAATAATGTTGTAGGTTTTAGACTTCCACCGATTGAAAAATTATACAGAATTTCAACCCGTTACTTACAACCTGTGAGATGAATATCAGCTAGCAGGAACTCCATTCCATTATACCCTCCTACCACGGTACACAAGAAGACCCTGCATTTCTCTGTTCTAGCACCAATGAGACAAACAGTACACTGCGTGATTTATAGTAGTAATCATTAGCAGCAGAGAGGGGGATGTTGGAGAAGGGGGCAGAGAGCTGCTTGGCTTGATGGAGTGCGTCTGGAAATGGACGCCAGCTCTCTGTGGAGCCGCAGAGATTTTTATCAGCTTGTCCCCTCTCCCCTCCGCCTGTGCCAAGCCTTGGTCCCTGAGCAATGAGCCAGCGAGCTGGTGGTGTCAGATGGAGAACGTGAAAGGAGAGGACAGGTGCTTTCGCTGACTGAAATAAATGTGTGCTCTGTACCTAACGTGTTGAATAGACATTTCTTTAGGGAATTTAACATATGAGACATGCACAGTCATGAGAATAGTTAATTAATCAATTATTATTTATCTCTGAATTCCATTATGCCTATTCAAATGTACAATATAAATACACATACTATACAACATCAACGTGTGTCTAAAGTCCGTGCTTATGTTCCCCTGCTAACACACAAGCACACACGGCTACAGAGGCGTGAGATACTCTGGACGCACATGTCTACAGTCTAACACAGGTGCCAGAACTAGGATGTTTACATTGTAAGGCTTAGAGAAGTGACACTATCACATTGTGACTATTTCTCACCAGGTTTCCCACACACACGAGGGAGAGCACATCCTCATCCTGATGTCAACAGACGTCTGTCTCAGTCCAGCACCCGCCTGCCAAGTCCTTAATAGCAGAAGACCTACAGTGCACTAAGTCCCTACACAGAGGGCTCTCTCCATCTTGAGAAGCCCACCTTGTTTCCCCCCGTCATGTACAGGGAAGGATAAGCCTTCAGGATGGAAAACTGAGCCGTCTTGTGTGTCTTGACAAAGAGCAGTGAGTGGAAGGAGCAGAGGTAGTGGGGTGGGCTTCACGTTGCAAAAAGCTGTCAGTGGGGGTTCAAAAGAGGGTTCAAAAGAGAAGTCAGACTTCACCTGGATCTGAAGCTCTGGTGCAAACAGACCGCAGTCTCCGCCTGACCTTTTAGATATGCCAATGTTCCCCGCCAGTCTCTCTGACTGGCAGGCCAGACTGCCCGAAATCTTCCCATCGGATGACAAGTTTGTGTTTTCCCTCAGACACCTTTGGCTTCTTCGATCAAGTGTAATGTGCCACCCCCGACTCCTGTCTGAAAGGATATAGCGTTTCATGAGAGAGGTCGTCTGGGCTTTAGGCAGGGTTTATGCAGTATGAATGATGGTTTTACATGGCCAAGCTGCACTGTCACCATTAACCTGAGGATAGTGTCTTCCACAACCACACAAACTTTATTCAAAATAACAGGTTTTAAAGATGTGTAGATTCTTATTTCTTATTGGAAATCTTGATCAAGGAACTCAAATGTTGTAACCCTAACCCTCATATGATTTGTCTTCCAACAAGAATTATTTTCAATGATGCATGTTGTAACAACACTGACTCATGCATCATGCCAACGTTGAATGTTTATATGCCGAGCTGATTGAGTTGTCACATTCAACAGTGGGGTTTATGTCAAACAAATAACGATCAACGTATGTTTCTATTGTGTATCAGAGAGCAATGACTGGCATGTTTAGTAACAGGCCACGATGAACTAGTCAGTCACAGTCAACTGACATGTTTGAACAGGAAAGCATATTAACACAAACACACAGCTGACTCATCAGCGTGTCTCCCTGTGTTTCTGACCGGGTCAGCGGGGAGACCACAGCCACAGAATACGCTGTGTAAGCTCCAATAAACACACATCCAGGTCTCTTTTAATGATGCTCACACTGAAACAATCACGATGGGCAACTCTTCCATCTACGGCTCACAGACAGCGTTCCTGCACTCACCGGAGCCTGTGATGTCCCTCAGCTTCAGAGCATAACTTGATATTAGCACTAGCACTTTAAGATTAAGCTAAATATAAAGTGCATTACAAATAACATTATTATTATGTCTCTGTAAGGAGACTATTTACTTTCAAATTCAATCAATGTATTGTATTGAAGAGTATCCATTGATATTCATATCAATGTTGTGTTATTGGTGAAAGCTACCGTGCCATCGTTTTCCAGATGTATTTCACATGGCACCGACAGCATTACTCAATCAAATGTGTCTATGTTAAGTATTTAATATAACATACTACTGATGAGTTGAGAGTTGAGAGTTTTCTGTAACAGAGTAGTGTTCAGTCACCAGTGGGGATATCCTTCCACCTGAAGAGGAACAGGATTTTGCGAGCTTGATTGCCGATTACAGCTTGATTAGGAAGTGCAGAAGAAATCTGATGATGATGTGTGTAAATCTGATGATGATGTGTGTAAATCTGATGATGATGTGTGTGGGCACGCGTGTGTGCATATGAGGTGGAGTGTGTCTTGGCACTTGGCTATGGCACTGTCTGTTATACGATCTCAAAGCCAAGCTGCCCAATTCAGGGCTTTAAACAGGTTGGCAGACAGGCTGCCAGCTCCAGACAGCGGCAGTCACGACAGGCCCTAGGTAGTCTCAGTTGTAGCGATATGTCATGAACAGGCCTTCTCTAACGGAACACCAGCCTCTCTGGATGACTGTGGATGAGACATGTTGTTCTGATCACCTCATGATTCAACATACTAAAAGGGAATTAGTCGGCCACAGGCTGGGTTTGGATGAATATGAAAAGTCAACAAAGGAACAGAACGGCTAAAAAGAATGGTGTTTAACTAACACGCACAGTCCCACACATCCACAACCATACCTGTGTTTATGAAGCCCTGCCGCACTGCCTCCAGGCAGGAGAGAGGACTACGGGCATGTATGTTTACAAACTGAGATTTGATGTCCGTTTCACCTTCAGGGCTAGATTAGGGGAATTTACCCGGTGGAATTGGACAGGGTGCAGTATCTTTAAACTCTGTATGACCTCAAATGAGTGCACTTGACATGAAACCTTCCCTCAATAGCATAGTACCTGACCTTATACTAAAGGGATATAGTATAAAATAGTTTTCCTTCGCATTTAATGTGCAAGAGCTCTGTCCCTTAGGGCATGCGAGCAATTGATTCAGTGCTTGTCATATATACCCCTAGCAAGGTCCAGCAACAGACGCATGAAACAGGATAAAAAAGTTCTACTTAGAAATAGGACTTCATCAAATTTTCATGAGCTGCATGCTTTCCTGGCCAATCCATAGTTGCCATTTTGTTTGAACAGGAAATGGAGCCTACCCTGTCCCCAGAGTGATATCCTGTTTGAGTCATCTCCTCAACAAGATAAGAGAACAAACAGCAAAGAACCATCTGCCAATCAAGGTCCCACCCGGGCGTTCTACTTGTCATCTCCAGTCCTGGGAGCTTCTCCACTGAGTTGTGCTCTCTCTGCTGTTCCTGTCCCAGTTCACATGCTGTCATCGGTTAATCTTCTACACTTCTGTTGTTCACTTAGGGTTTGGCTGTCATGTCTCACAGACACATACTCACACAAATATGTGACAAAGACAAGGCCACCAATGTTATGACCATCAACTTTAACACCATGGGGAGGCAGAATGTGCCTTCATTAGAATGTCCACGCCTGATGTTTATATGCGAGGATGATGCGAGGATGATGCTAGCATGATGCTAGCATAACGCTAGGATGACGCTAGCATGACGCTAGGATGACGCTAGGATGATGCTAGCATGATGCTATCATACGGTAGGATGATTCTAAAGATGACGCTACCATGATGCTAGGATGATGCTAGCATGATGCTAGGATGATGCCAGGATGACGCCAGGGTGACACTAGCATGACGCCAGCATGACGCCAGCATGACGCCAGCATGACGCCAGCATGACGCTAGGATGACGCTAGGATGACGCTAGGATGACGCATGATGCTAGGAAACATCTGGAGATACTTTTCGTAAGCACTTAAATTCCACTGTCTGAAGCCTTTTAGGCGCAAGTAACTAAGTGCCTCAGAGAGTCAGAGTGAGTTAGTCATCTCTGCTAGCTAGCATGATATAAACATATGTTGTGATTTAAATAATTCAGTGTTTTCCTGGTCATTTTAAAATTCTGAATTCAATAGGTGTGGAGGAAAATTCCATAACATATTGCAGTTTTGATTCTGTAGTTATAGTCTAGATATTAGGTAGAAAATCAATAGGGTTATTTCTCGGGTGACATTAAATTATCCTAGAGAAAGAGGGTGTCTTATTTTCAGACTGAATCATCCTGTTCCTGTACTCCTACAAACATACTAGAGAGGATTAATGCCTGGCTCCATAAATAAGCCTTAACTTAAAAATAAGGTGACAAAAAAAGAGTAACGACCCTTCGCTTAGTATTCTGCAGATATTGATTCACAGGGTGGGGAATGCTGTCTTTGCAGAGTTTGTTTTTATGTGCTTGCCCAGGCGCCTTGCCTATGGAGCGCCGCTGGCTTTAACCATGTTGGGCTTTGACAGTGAGGTTTTAATAGCACATTTTTCTATAACACCTAAATCCATTCTAGATTTGAAGTTATTGTGGATGGGTAAAGATTTTTTTTTAAAGGGCAGGAACATTTATTTCAATGGAATATAAAACCACCAACTGGCAGCAAACGTTAGGATCAACACAGGTCTTGGGGGGGGGAAAAAGTATTTAGTCTGCATCCAACTGAAAATACCAGTAAGACTGTACTAGAAGGTACTATTGACAACCCAAAATAATAGTAACTATTTCAACTATCCAGTACTGTGCGCTCGGCAGTAAAGTTTATTCTGAAGTGTCACAAAGACGTATCATTGGCATTCAGCTTGATAAAGGTTGGTCAATAATATTTATATCATTTTTTGTTAAAATGTATAGATTAGTGTTCTCTCGCCAAATTAGCAGCACTGACCTTTAAAATTGTGTTAGGCAAAGCTAGTTCTGCAACACAGACACAGACGTCACTTTGTCAAGGTGTCCCACTTGACATGTATTCAAGTGCATTCTGTTTATCCATTATACAGTATATTCACCTGGAGCTGTGTGCTTGTAGAAAGAAGCCATTTTAAAAGTCTGTATTCCTTAGACTGCAGTACTTCATATTGCAGCAACACCCAAAAATATATTATACTTTGTATTCAGTAGTGACCCCTCTTGACGTGTGTGGATGCGTTTCCAATATGAGATTTCAAACAAGAACCCTCACCATGGTGATTCTCTTACAATAACCAGTTCACTGAGGCGATCGATACATCTTTTTTTAGATAAAAGGGAGGGATACATAGGTCAAAAGAAATGCTTTTGACTTTTGTGTCCTCTGATTCACACAAACAGCTAATCGCCACTAACAAATGTCAGTTAATCCAGCTACGCCACCAAAAAGAGGGAATTGGATGATGCAGGTAGTTGGCATGAGTTTGTGTCATGGCCACTGTGATGTCCTAGTGTTTCCCTGGTGTTTCCCTTGTGTTTTCCCTGGTGTTTCCCTGTTGATTGACTGTGTTGGTGGCGTGTCTGTCTCTCTCCTTGTGCTTTTCCCTGCAAGCACAGCAGATGTTCTCGTGTGTCTTCCTCGTACAGCCCAACCCTCCCAATCTGGGTCTCACTGTAATCCACCCAGCAGTCGTCAGTTGTCATTAACCCCACGTGCCGCCCTGGTTGCTGTTCGTGTGATGGTTAGTTAGTCTGTTATCTTTTCCTGAGGGTTCCTGAACGTATGTGCTTCCTGTGGATTTAGGCAGTTTATTCCGGTCTTGATTCAAAGTAACCGAGTATGTATGAATTTTTTGGGTTACTTATTGATAAAGTTATTTTGATCCTGTCTGCCTGTGTTCTTCTGCATTTGGGTCCACTTGCTCTGCTACCCATTACAGTTTGACCAAATAACAAAATGTGGTTACATTACTTAGTATGTCACAACTGATTTTAACATATAATACAGAATTGGCTATCAGAAATATCTGTCTGTCTGTACAGTAATTTACGATTAGGTTGGGAAATTGACACGGGAATCAAATCAACACTGGACTCCCATAAGACACTATAAAATGAGCAGCAGATGTCAACAGCAATCTTGTAGATCTGCTACCCTACGCGGGCATGCTCAGTACGGACTAGTTGGCCCACTGCCTGCTTCATGGGTTTTGATCGGCCAGGCGATGACAAACAGCTGTGACTTTTGGCTCAGCTGGTTGCCACTGGCACCCCTGACAGAGCGAGGGTATGGAGCGCCCGCTTATGTGGTCTGTTTTTACCTTCACCAGTGACAAGGTAACTGCTCATGTAACTGATGTGGACTAGCAAACTCTCTCCTCTATGTATACAGGCCACCCGCACCGGCGATTAGCTAGCATTTCGTAGGCGTAGCTGATAAGGAGTCCCGCTAGCAAGTGATCCGTTTCGACTGCCATTGTGGGGGAAAATACCGAAAGGAAACGAACATTGATGTGAAGCTTACTTTTAAGTAAGGGTTTGTCTCGTAGGATGAGATCGGAATCTAATGAATAAAATGAATTCCAAGCAGTGATCAGGGCAATTACAATAACTAAATGGGCGTTTTCTGTTGTTACAGATTTAGTTTTGGATTTGTTTCATAAAGATATGAACCCAGATTAATAAACAAATTGTAGATGACATTTGCAAATCAACATTAAATGAAATACATGATTCAAAACACATTTGAATATTTGATTTGACACTGAAAATACAGGCATAAATCATTGCAAATGTGTATCTACTTGATGACAATTTAATTATTCACCTAAGCACAGTATGCTTGTAAAATGACACTAGCTGTTTCCATAGCGACAGAGAGTTATTTTCCCTCGTGCTAAACAAGATGCATCTGATAAGCTATTCAAGGGGCTAATGACAAGCACGGGGTGCCAGCAAGGTTCCACACGCATGTACGACTTCTTTCCAAAAGCAATTTATCATGAACTGCAAATATTTCCTTTAGTGTCATGGGAGCAATTTCTAACATAACTAAGATGATGAGTTCAATTAGGCCATAATGTAAAATTAATGATATAAACACTGTATGTACGTTATATGCCAAATTCACACTTAGGAGAGTAAAAAGGCACTAATATTCTGTATAGGAAATGTGCATCACTGCAGGCATTTTGAACAATATAGTCCATTTGAATTATTTATACGTGAGTAGGCAACGTGAGTTCCTCAACAGTTGATAGGCCCAACACCTTTCATTCCGGACGGAAATCAGTTTTTATGGGAGGGGCCAGACACATCTGCCAAGGAATATAATCCCTATATTGCAGGTTGGTCTGGTTCACAGGCAACAGAATTTGACTGCTTGGATGGAAAATTGCACAAAACATGCCTCATGATCTGGAATCATGCAACTGGATATCCCAACATGTTAGAGCTTATGTGATCATTATGATCTTAAAGGGATCGGCATACAGACAAAATGAAAGTCAAGAATCCTATATGTGGGTGTAAAAACATCTAGAGCTGCTTCTATAAAGTCGGTGTCCAATGACCCCGATAGAATTGCACAAGCCAGCGCTGGGCTATCGGAGAAATGTCAGCGAGAACAGAAACCGCTTTGGAGAAGTATGGCCTGGAGGCCAGCTGTGTGGCTTCTTTAAAAGTTACCATTTATTTCTCTGATTCTTGTGCTTGGAGGGAAGAGTCATAACCTTAGTTGGGCAAGGAACCCTTTTATTCTTTCCCCAGGATTCTTAGCTTGGGGATCTGTCAGACGGCAGGGGAAGACATATAGCGCAGCACCCTGCCTGGAGTTCTATAGAAGTCTTAACCACGTCTTAAGTACTCCATGTTACTCCATGTGTTTGCTTGGCTATCTCTGTTCTTACATAAATATACTTGAACAAGAACATGTATGTACAGTGTTACCTTTGAAGCATGACTAAAGTAAAACACTTGCTTTGTTTAGCCTCGTGTCCACTGGTTTCACAGTTTAATACTATTTTAATTCCTGATATGAAACAGAGCTGAGTGATTAGGAACCAGCTGTCCTTTCAATGTTTTAATCAGCAGCTTATTATTTTTCATTGACTTTAGTCAATCAATCATTTAAATTGATGAATTAAGTTCCAAGGACACTCAAAAACTAGGTGGCAATGTGGCCTCTGGGGGACATTGTCTGATGACCCTGAAAGAAGGGGTTGTCATGTATTCTGCTGTTGTAGCGCTGCCCTTATGTTAACCATTCACATCTACAGCGTAAAATCTAATAATCTCCCCCCTTGAAAATCCATACCCTGTCATTCAGGCAGATGTTCAACAGATAAATAAATAAAATATCTCTTTGGTGGGGGTTTATGGCAGACGCTCCTGTCTGTCCGTCGGCAGGGGGGGGGGATATGATTTGGGCTCGCTGGAGAAAAGCCTGTAATGTCAGCTAATCCCACTCCTCTCACCGTGGTTAGGGACACGGAGGGAGTCTGGCTCGCTTCAACCTTAACAGCTGGCTAAATAAGCACCGGCGCCGGGCTGGCTATTTACACAGACTTATTTAATAGCATTAAAACCAACTGGAGGAGCTGCCTCTGCTTTGTCCTCTAAAATGTTGACATTGTGATGATATTTAAGCTTCTTGTGCGTTGAGGCGTCAGGAACTAGGAATGTGTAGTTGTTTCCTTAACTCTAATCAGCTCTTGAACATAGATAGAAATCACCTTGTTTAAGGTGGTCAACTGGGGGTGCATTTTTTGTTTTAAAGTGGAGAATGGAGATAGTGAAGTGTTTAAAAGTATTGGTTTCAAATAGGTTATGTCATTAAAGCAATATATGTTGAAACTGGGTTGGTAGTTTTATTAGAAATTTATAGAACGAGTGGAAATAGAATACTTTCATCATTTTGGACACTTTGTTTACATTTTTGTCAGATTTCTGTCCACAATATTTAACATTTAGATGATGAAGTTATTCACAATCACGTCCTATTTTTCACCATTACAAAAACCACATCAGGTAAAAACAGGGTATCATCAATTCCCCAATCGTGTTGGTTTAGGTTGAGAATTTTAACAGTCCAACATGGACAACATGGACATAACAGGTGGGTGGATTAGCGATGCCTGGTGTATGTGTGTACAGCCTTGATGTGTTCTGCATGGTGTGTTCTACTTCAACTGGGAGAACAGCTGTTTACCTGCTTCCCTGCAGATTGGCTGGATTAAGATTAGTAACACGGTCAGTCAGCATGAAGATGATTCCATCGGTATGGCTCCGCTAGCAATCTTATTAAAACACTTCACACTTCTCCTCCATTTACAACAATAGCAACAATGTACATTTTGTTGTAGTTCTAAGGAGTAAATACGACCTCAATTTACACAGTGATTTTCATACTATTGTAATGTAGATACAATGTAAATAAAGAGACTGATATGATTAAACATATTTGCTACTAGTCTGGATTGCATGTTTACCCTGAAAGGATTATGTTGTTTTTTACATGACAGAATGTCAACGCATTAGAACATTTATTCACGTGATTCTCAGAAGACAGATGGTCTGTACCCATCACTGATGTTCAACCTGCAACCTTAACTTCCCCACTGGCCTTTTAAGAGACAATGTCACCAATAACTCTGTTCTGTGCTTAGCTACCTCAACATGAGAGAAACCTGCCCATCTTTACCGTCCTATAGGATCATCCTGCTCCCCTTGCACTCTGCTCTGAACTCCCTCATCGCCTGACCACTTGGAAGCACCATTAAGGCTCTGCAGCTCCTCCACAACACTGCAGCACTCCTGATGTTCCACCTTCTACCATCTTTACCCTGAGTCCAGCAGGGACTTCACTAAGATCCAGAGTATTTAATGGAGCAGTTATGTTACCATTCATGCTACATGGATAACACCCCAGAGGTGGGCAAACTCAAGGGCCCACACTAGAGGCCCACACTAGAGGCCCACACTAGAGGCTCACACTAGAGGCCTAGTCTACAGTTTTGCTCTGAGCTGAACCTAAGCCATGTAAAAGCATGATCAACAAATGACTGTATTTCTCAGTCCGACCATGTAATCCTTATTTTAAGTGGACCCGATTGGCAGCCATTTACCATATGGACACCACACACCATCCTGCTCGCACATCCGGGAGAGAGGGGCGGGGGGAGATTCATTCAACAGAGACAAAACAATGAATTAATTAGATGTTTTCTCAAGCTTGATTGTGCTAGACGTCAGACTGCAGATGAGGTGCGGACCCTGATTTGTTAATGAAATGCACACAGATCATACTGAAAGTGTTTTACCAATTTGTATCACATCACGCTTAACTGTAAATCTACACTAAGGATGCATGTGTATGACATCATATTTTTTGAGAGCTTTATATTACGGACCTCCAACAGATTTCTTGTGATCTGATATTAGATTAAGTTGCACAGGCTTTGCAGGGTAATAGGTTGCCAATATTTGCTGTTGATTCACTGCCTAGGGAGCCAGACAAGCACGATGCACATCACTCTATATCTTCCAACATCAAACAGACTGGGCCCTTAAATGTGAGCCTAACACACAGTTTCCTGATGCATTTGATCATGTCTCAGCAGCTGGGAACGGCTCCAGGTGCCTCCCTAGCTCAACTCACATGTCAAATTAAAGAAACCGAGAGAGGCTCACAATCACACACAATGGCAAGCCCTCCATCAGAGGGACTTTGATGGCAGAGTGGCCCTGAAACGGTGGGCCTGGACTTCTGGACTCCCTCCTTGGGCCGGGTTGCCGCAGACTTTCTCGTAGGTCACAGATAATACCAAAGCTATGGCTGGAAACCCTCTGGTTATTCGGACAGATGACAGGAGATGAATGATACATGTAGAAGCGTATTCATTTCATGCATCCAAACGCTGTACTGTGTGCACAGTACTGTCCAAATCTCACGAACGTGATTGGATGTGACAAACACGGCGGTAAACCATGCGTGTTTCACACCTCCAGTGTCAGACATCTCCTTCTTAAGGATTCTCTCTGGCTTACATTCAGAAGTGCCTAACCCAGCAGTCTACTTGGCCCAAGGTTCCATCAGTACTTAATCTATTTAAGCGCTAATCTTTATCTGTCAGAATAGTTTTGTTGGTCAACCTCCACTTTGGTTATCTATCTCTGGACCAGAAACTTCCTGAGACAAGCTTATGGTGTCTACTAGGGAAGCACTAGAATCAAAAACAATAACATACAACATAAAAATAACACAATATCTCATTGCTGAATATTGAGGATCACTTGAGGGATGTTGCATTTTGCATGTATGCACATTCTGACTAAGATCCATTTACTGTATTTATTCAGGATAACCCAGTCTTGGACAGCAGAGACCTGCCAGCCAGTAGCCATCTGTGGCTGCTCTCCACCCCTTGCAGAGTGAGTAAAGCCCAGCTGCTTAGTTGGCGGACACCCTGCTCACCAGGAAGGGTATTTAAAAATCCCTAATCTATCACTCTCCTCAGCCAACCCCACGGCTGGCACAGACCCTCCACTGATCTGCACTGTCCATCCCCCCAGACGCTCGCCTCTCTCAGCAAGTTCATCTATCACTGTGAAGAAGCAGCAGAGAGAGAAAGGGATAGGGGTCATCCATCATGATGTTCCTCTTGAAGCCACACCAGCACCATACAGTATGTAAACAAGCCATATGGACAAGTGAAAGTTTTTTTACTGGCATTTTTCTTTTAATTGTTAAGAATCTGCATCCTTGGAGATCCATTGTATATCCTCAGGCAACAAAAGATCTAATAGTTCACCTGACATGCGAATAATTGAATAACTTATGGACATCAATGTACTTTCAGTACAGCAAGAGTTTGTTGATGTACATTTGATGTTTTAGTGGTTTAGCTTGGTTCAATTATCTAAATAAAAGTGCTTAACTGCAGAGTCAATCCTGTCACAACCTGATTTAGTGTTTGGTATTATTTTAACCAAGAGACAGAAATGGCAATACTACCACCAGCCAAACCAAACACATCAGCTCAGAAGAAATAAAGAAAATCAATGAGCTCCGTTACCGGAAGGGTAGAAGCACAAACATGGACACGAGTCATCTTGTTTGCACGATTTTGACACAAGAACCCCAAAAAATTTGAAAAAGGCTTTCACTCACCCGCTGTCCCACTTGGCATACTAACGTTTAACATTGATAAGCCATAACATTATGACCATCTGCGTAATATTGTGTAGGTCCCCCTTATGCCGCCAAAACAGCACAGGTGACAGTGAAAACATGACAGTGAAAACATGTTTTTAGAAGTAAATATAACCTTTGCTGTGGCGCTCCATATTATGGTCAGGTGCATCCTGTTTGCTTGACTTATTCTTGAGATGTGTCTAGAACTTGATTGGAGTCCACCTGTGGCAAACTGAATTGATTGGACATGACTGACGCATACACCTGTTCGGTCCCACAAGTCACACTACTTGTCAGGACAAGAACCAAGAAACAAAATCCAAGGAACTTTCTCTTGATCGCTGTGATATAATTTTGGCACAGGTCTTTATTTTTAAAGGTTGAAAAAAAACCTTTTTAAAGGTTTAATTTTTGTTGGTAATAAAAAAAAAGGTTGAAAAACTTGTTGTTTCTAATGTTTCTAAAGGGTTGAACAGTTTGTTTCTTCACGTTTGATGGAAAAAAGTTTGGAAAGATTGAAAAAAATCTACTGTTAGGCTTTTGAAGGATTGTTAAAAGTCGGTATACAGCCTGTAGACAGAATGCATACTGGATATATTTATATTCATTTCTGGGAACATAGCCATTTCAGAGGAAATCCACTATTGTGGCCTCACCCTAACCTGCTAAATGGTCTGTGACTTAAAGCACTTTTCCTTAACAAAGTAATGGAAGACATAATTCTAACGCCATCAGCCTCAGAAAAGGGCCTCTCATTAAACACCTGCTTGAACAATATTGGGTGGATATAATGGTATTAGAGTGACAATAGCTCTTGCACTGGGACATTAATCCTCATCATGAGTGCATGATGAAGACAAAACAGGCTTCTGCTGGGGTCTTTGAAGTGTTTCTTCACAATGAACTATCCTGAACACAAATATATCTTAGTAATAAGCCTTCTCCTTAATGTAAAATGATCTGATGAGAATGGTAATGTTGTTCAAACAACCTACTATGTTCTGGCTCTGTTTTGGGGTCGAGAGATAACTAAATACATGTATTAGTTTTTGTTACGTTCCTCGTCTTGTAATGGTGGTCTTCTTGTCCATGTCTCCTCCTGTCACCTGTCACTCAGCTCCGCAGGTCCATGTCTCCTCATGTCACCTGTCACTCAGCTCCGCAGGTCCATGTCTCCTCCTGTCACCTGTCACTCAGCTCCGCAGGTCCATGTCTCCTCCTCTCACCTGTCACTCAGCTACGCAGGTCCATGTCTCCTCCTCTCACCTGTCACTCAGCTACGCAGGTGTCCGTCTCCGACCGGCCCATCATTCTCATCTGATCTCATCTCAATGATTGTCCTCCATCTCCCAATTTACGATTTCATGGGGCTATACAGATCTTATAATTACATATTGCTGTGATGTCTTGTGTCATGTGACTTGGATTGTGATTGTACATCAGTTACTTGACATCTCTTTTGTCAACTCTCCCACAAGTCCTGGGATTCGTTCAGTAATATCAGTATCACCTGACAGCAATCAACATTGAATATATTTTGGAAATAAACACTCCTATCTAATGCTCTTTGTGGTACTTGCAGTGTCATTAGGAAGGCAATGAAGGCATCCCGCTAACAGGAGTGGGCCGGTAATTGCTAGTGATTCCCAGAAGTTCCCTCGTCCTTTATTTTCAGCATCAATGCATTATTTTCTAATTATCTCAGTTTGCGCTTGATAGAGTATTTGGACATGAGTCTGGCCTCAGGCGGAAGAGTCACTGTTTCTCTTTGTTTCTGAAGACGAGACGTCGTGAAAGAACCAGAAGATGTGACTCCTCCTCACTCTAGAGGCTGCTGTGACATCATTCACCAGTTCTACACAACTTACTCTTAACGACTGAGCCACTGAGGATGGTGTGATATTTAATCAAATTCTTCCTCACATCTGAAGATGTGTCAGTCCTTTGAATGTATGAGTGCTAGAGTACCAACGCTCATATTTCCAAGTGAAAAATAAGAGAAAAACTTTTTAAGAGCATATTTTTAAGGCGATAGGGAGAACGTTAAAAATCTTGTAATCAAGAGGTCACAAGTTAAATTGAGTAAATACCCAAGCTTACCTGTATGGGAATTGCGCATTTGCAGGAAAGCGTTAAGATCGGTGAGGCATTTTCAAAATCGAAAAAAAAAGCGATTTGGAAATGATCTACTTTTAAAATATTCTTCGCCTTCATCATTATGACAAAATGCTCACCTGCATATACATTTAAATACATGTTTAGCAAGGATAGTGGTGACTAAAACAGTCTTTCAAACTGTGAATGTGACCACCTGGTTAAATAAACTTCACCAGGAGAGAGCTATTCAGCTTAGCAATGACATATTACATCAGGCCCATCTGCTTGTATCAAGGCGAAGCATTTATTTTTAAAAGTATTTATTATCTAGTACAAAGGCTTCTCGTTGTAGATGCTCTTTGCACAACATGTTATTGACAGAATATTCCTCTTCACATAAATAGGTTTTAATGGTCCTAAAATGTTGCCAGTTCATAATGAGCATCACAATGAGCTTTACGTGATGCTTGTAATGTATTCATGAAATAACAAGCTTGGTGCAGGTCAGAATCATGTGACTGAAAATTGTTATTTCGATTCATCTCACATCAGTTTGACATCCCCCACAGAGGATCATGGGTGCCGTGTGATGGTATATGATGACGGAGCAGGAGCTGCAGGAGGCTGGTATTGGAGCCTGACGCTTCGCTACGTTGACACATTACTTTAGTGAAGTAGCTCCACAGAGACACAAACACAACTGGCTCATTTAATTACTCATTATCGTTTTAAATACCCATGGTAATAAGTGCAAAACCTATCTTATAACATAAAAACTTGCTCATACAAAGTTAATGTGTATTTATCATAATTGTCAATATAAATATATACACGTTACTAAATTTGTAGTAATGCCAGATTAATGACAATAAGGAAATGAACAGATAGGTCCAACATTCTACAAACACAAGGCATTGTTGGAGGATTATGTCAAGCTAAACGTCTTCACAGAGTTAGGCTTACTGGCCCAGTTAAAAACAAACTAACTGTGATGTTAATCTTTAGTAAAATACATATATAATCCACATTGCATGTCTTCGAGCACTCATACAGTTCAAGGGTTGTTTTTGTTGCTTGGTTAGATAGACTTAATAGAAAAGGGGTTATGGGGTTATTTTGATTTGATGTGTTACGGAAGTGACTGAATTATTGAACGTTTTTCAACATTATTGTAACCAAAGCTTCAGAGTTAAAAATAAAACATGTTAACATTACAAAACCCTTTAGTATGTCAGAGGACAAGACAAACCCAGGCAAGGTGAAATAGATTTTCTTAGACTGTGCAAGAAAGAAAATTGTGTTTTCATGTCAATAACAGCATGAAAAGACAAGAGAGGGAAGAGTGTGTAAGTAGTCTCTAATAGAAGTGCCTATGGGCAACCGGCACATTAGACCATGCCAGTTGCTATGACTACAGGCTGAATTCCAGGCGTCGTAAGTAAGTGCAGTGTTGTCTCATCCTCTGCAGACTGACGATCTGAACTCTTCATTTCACCAAGCATGTTCAACAGGACAGCTAAGGCCTCTGTGGTCCATATGGCTTCTTATGGACACACCAGCTGCTCAGGGGCTTCAAGGCCATAATCTTTATTTCACACCCTCAGCAAGGCTTTTTAATTTCTGACAGGGGACAGAGGAAGGAAGAATAGTAAAGGCTAACCACCTGTGCTCGCGAGAATAAAACTTCACAATCTGTCTTTGAAATGTTCTAGGTAATATGGATTATGTGTTGGCAATAAGGGGGAGAGTGTGATTGGCCTGCTGGACACCACCCTGGTGAAATAGTTGTGGTTATTTTGGACTGTGCTCAAGATTGCCTCAGCATCAAGAGAAGGGTTGGATACAGAGTAGAAATATTGTTATGAATTAATAACTGTAAGAAAGTGAAGTGCAACACTTAGTGCACCAGCACTGTGTATTTAGTAAGCTACTCTGTAGACTCAGTGGAAGACTGGCTATATGGTTTCTAAGTTTCTGAGCTGAACAAACCACAATCTTCAACTGACAATTAATGTGTTTGTTATTGCATTGATGTAGCTCTTTCTAGTAGTTGCTCAATGACAATCAAAGCGCTATTCTACAACATAATGAAATACAAGTATTCAATCAAATAAAAGCATAAAACTGTAAACTCTGTAGTAAGCTTTGCAATGATCATTTCTCAGTGTTCAGGGCATAAATCAGCAATCTTGTAATTTAGCAGGACCAGGACATTACAGATTTTTGGAAGCACTAGAAATGCATGGTCTTTTACAGAGGTCATAGGAGGTTCAGGGAACTTCCAGGACAAGTTAATCCAGGGCACAACTTAGATAATTAGTTCTGTGAGTCTGCATTTCACAAACGATGTGAGATACTGTCAGAGGTTTCTGGATGATTAATTTACATGTGACATGAAACCCCTGCTGAGTTCTGCTGAAGCTGAGGGCCAGTCACTCCACAGATAACTAATATATTAGCTTCAACATTTGCTCTCCCCAGTGCACTTCTCCACGGTTCTTGTGGCTTTAACCGCCATTTATACCCACACTCTTCCATCCATCCATACCCACACTCTTCCATCCATACCCACACTCTTCCATCCATCCATACCCACACTCTTCCATCCATCCATACCCACACTCTTTCATCCATCCATACCTACAGTCTTCCACCCATCCATACCTACACTCTTCCACCCATCCATACCCACACTCTTCCATCCATCCATACCCACACTCTTCCATCCATCCATACCCACACTCTTCCATCCATCCATACCCACACTCTTCCATCCATCCATACCCACACTCTTCCATCCATCCATACCCACACTCTTCCATCCATCCATACCCACACTCTCCATCCATACCCACACTCTCCATCCATCCATATCTACACTCTTTCATCCATCCATACCCACACTCTTTCATCCATCCATACCCACACTCTTCCATCCATCCATACCCACACTCTTCCATCCATCCATACCCACACTCTTTCATCCATCCATACCCTACACTCTTCCACCCATCCATACCTACACTCTTCCACCCATCCATACCCACACTCTTCCATCCATCCATACCCACACTCTTTCATCCATCCATACCTACACTCTTCCACCCATCCATACCCACACTCTTCCATCCATCCATACCCACACTCTTTCATCCATCCATACCTACACTCTTCCACCCATCCATACCTACACTCTTCCACCCATCCATACCCACACTCTTCCATCCATCCATACCCACACTCTTCCATCCATCCATATCCCACACTCTTCCATCCATCCATACCCACACTCTTTCATCCATCCATACCCACACTCTACCATCCATCCATACCCACACTCTTCCATCCATCCATACCCACACTCTTCCATTATTTTAATGAACAGGCACGGAGCACGGAGTCAAACCTTCAACACTACTATAATCTGATCACCTTTTGTTTCATTTATCAGCCCATCAAACTCTTACTAAAATATCAAGAACAAATATATCCAGTATTGTTCATTATATTTCCATTTACTTCAATAAATCATAATGTATCATTTGAACTGGTGTTATTTATATCCTCATGTTATCTGATCAGCTCTACGATGGGAACCGAGTCATTCCTTCATGATACTGATAAGATGCATGATAACTATGTTTCCTCGATCTCCCTAAACCAATATCGAGGTGGTGCCCCGATTAATAAATACTTGATTAGAAATTGAGTATATCTATTCTTCAACGACCACACCCCGCTACAGTATCCTTGGTTTTGTAGAGGCACCCTCAGCACTGCACACAAGATGAAGTAGTTATGTGCTCAGCGGGGGGGAAAGATGATTGGTGCTTTTCTAAAAGGAACAATAGCCAATCAGAGACATGGAAGAGACCCTACCACCGGCAGCTCTGAGTAAGATCAAAGTGTGGTGTAGTAATCTTGATCTTCTCAGTCATTATTCAATTTGGTGCCCATTCTCTTGCTAATGCAAAAAATACATTTATGGAAGGCAAATTGCAGTGTTTAATAGTGCAATTAATCTGTCTTTTGCTGATGGCTTCCCTTGGGACCAGCACAGCAGGGGGGCTTTAGGATGCAGCGCTGGGTGGATTAGCCACTTCCTGATTCATCTCCATCGACCTTCACCTTCAATTGCATTTTTATGTTGCTATTTCATTTGATGTTCAAGTTATTCCCAACTAGTGACTGCGGCACTTATTGTTTGTTTATGTGGATACAGTAGATGTGCTAAAACACTAAATTAATGAACTGAACAGTTTGCTATTGGTGGAACCCCCAAATGCAAAGTGCAATCATATGAATTATGTTCAATGTAGGTTACATAAACACACACAACGCAGTGTTCTATGAAGCCATGCAGGTCCTACACATACATACAGTACAGTATGACCCAGTCAGACACACAGGCATTGAAGCGTTGTCTCCCAAGTTGAACATTCTAATGATGCCATTACAGGAAATCCACTGATGCTATTGTGAGAGAAAGAATATTCTCCTTCTTCTAATGGAATGCCACACAAACACACAGGAAGAATCCCTCTGCTTATTAGTGACAGGTTTCTGCTCTCAAGTGGGAAAATGTTGTTTTGCTGTCAAAACATCCTTCGTCTCCTGTCTTAAATGTGTGGAGACAGCTCCAATTAAACACAGCAGCCAATGACACATATCAAAATCCTTGGCTGAGAACTTCAAATATAAATATATAGCATGACTTGAAACAAAATCTTTCATTTTGCCTGTTATGTGAACAAAATGGCATACGGGGGAAGGGAAAACCCAGCAGTTAGAGATGCAAAGCCTGAAAGAGATTATGTGAATATATTTAATGCATAGTCGTGGCCTTATGCCTTTAGAGGGGAGCACAACATTTTGGCACACTGACCTTTTTAATTAATTAGGCCTACATATCAAAATGCTTATGGCTCCATTGCTCAGGTTTGTCGATCAATTTATTTAAATTATTTACATGTAATTACATTATTTAAATGTATTTAAACAATTCATACATGCAGGCCAAGGACTATTTAACGGGAGACGAATCAAATAAATGTAATTATTAATCATTTTCAATATTGGTTTTACATTAGCATCAAAGCTCAGACTTTCCACCCTTCACCAATCAACCGTAAATAAACGATCAAAAAGTGCCGTCTCAGAACCTCGGCAGGAGTGTGTCGATGTAGAGGCACTTTAGATTCAGTTAGAGTTGGTGTGTCCCTCCAGGCATACATTACAGGGACACACTTTGGGTGGGGGTGGCGGGGAGGGAGGGAGAATTAGACATTTTCACAATGTAAAATCCAATAAATAAAAATATTAGTAAAGGGAATAATTGCTGTTGGGTATTTCACTAGCAGTCACTTTCGAAATAAAAGTCACTTATGGAAAATACCTCCATAGAAATCTTCCAGCCCAGATTCTTGGGGGAAAAAAAGGGACCAAAGTATAATTTGCCTGAAAACTGATTTGCAATTCATGGAAAATAAAATGTGTCTCCCATGGTAAGCATAATGACGGCTAAGAAATTGAAAGCAGACTTCATGTACTGGAGGGAAAAATGTATTTTAACTGATCTGCTGGGAAATGTGTGCTACTGTGGACAGACAGAATCTAGTAAAACTCTAAAATGTATGTGTACCACTATTTGCAATCATTCATACTGTGGTAATTTTGGATCAAGGAGTTCTATAACAGGCACAAATAACCGTGGTCTGACTTTAGTCAATCCTGCAAATTCACCCACCATGAAGGTTTGATTGTAAGTGTTATTAAGTGTATTGAGTAGCTTACATAACTACCAAACTTACCCTGTTAGCCAATCAATGACATTTGCTGTGATCCATGGAATGTGGCAGAGTAGTTTTTGCTACTGCCTTTATGAGTTGCGTTAATCTTGACATTTACATGTAATAAATCAACATTAACAATGTTCTTCTAACCAATGTAGCAGTGCCGTGGGTCTGTGTTCTTGCATCTGAGAAAGCCTCTTGAAAATATGAGCCACCTCAAGGCTATTAATAAAAACCTACATTTCCGGTCTTGCTTCACTTGCTAAATCATCCTTCACTTTTTCTTTTCTTTCGGGTCATGGCTGCTACCTTGGGCTTTCATAGCCATTTCAATGGCATTATGTATACCCATTGTTAATATCCTCAAAGCTATTGGACCATATTTATTTCGACAATTTGTGTTTTTCAATAGACCCAAGGGGGTTGAATGACAGCCTTTTCCTTGTTTTACATTGTGCATAAGAATTGAATGTGAAGTGTAGTAAAGCATCAACTGATGTAACTTAATTGTAGGTGTTGCGCATTTATCAACAAAGAGCCTTGTGCATAATCGAATAAGAAATGCAGTTTGGCAGTGTTAAATGGGGTTAAAATGGTTGCTCTTGTAACGTATGGTACCATGTTTAATCCCAGCAATGTGCAGATCTTAATGTACAATTTTTCATGCAACCTTAGGTTATAAAACAAATACAAACATCAAATGCTTACAAACTTGACAGCTGCATTAGACAAAAGCGGGAGATACCATTTTTCCTATGAATGTGTGAAGGATTTAATAGCTAAACTTTGTTTAGAAAGTGGAACGTCAGTTCAACTGATACATCAATTAGCCAAAGTTAGATGATTCATTATCCATGGCATGATGTATTGGAATTATTGATGCAATATAAACTTAAAGGAGTAGCAGAGGTCAGGTCTGATGGCTGTCACGGGAGCTGTAAATGGCCGAGGGATATGATTCTGCTCCTCTGATGTTACTGAGATAAAGGACATGAGCAGGAAACTATTAAAAAGTCACATTCTGTCTCACATAGGCCTGGATGCCAGTCATATATCCCAGATTTGTTCACAAAAATAAATTGAAATTCCAGAAATTGATCAGTCAGAGTCAATAAGAAAGCAGACTGAATCCACCATCATTTTTTTATGTGAGAAATACAAAGTTACAAAGAAAAAAGTCTGGGAATGACTTAAAAACTCCATATTATATTGTCTTGGTGCACTGTATACTTTTTATGGGTCGATTGAAACTATTTGGGAATTAATACCTATGTAATACTTGTTTTGGAATCCCCTGGGTTAGGCAACAGGCATTTAACTGTAACTGTGGTTAGGACAAAGAAAAAAATACGGAAAGAAACATGTTACAGTCGACGACGCACGTCTACATGTGGTGTAGTGGCACCACAAACTCAACTACTTGTGGTGTAGTGGCACCACAAATTCAACTTTTCCGTCCAAAATTATCAAAGGACATCAAAGGACAAAAACATCACTAAAGAGACAAGCTATTTTGCAAATACGCCCAGACACCATGGCCCAAGGGGAATGGTCTGTTACACAGAGATAATACATTTATTCAGCTTTCGTTTTTAGTTTTTTTTGCCAGCAAAAGAAGTCGTGACAATAACTCACAGTTCCAAGCATGTAAAGCTTATACTGTGGTTCTCTCAGTGACAAGATACTGTAAGCTGTTTGGAAAAGGTCTGGCTTGAAAAGACCTTTAAAAAAATAAAACACATTAAGACATATGTACAGTATATGATGAAAGGAGTGTATTTTGCTGTTGTGATAGTAACTAAATAGCCAGTGCAAATGTTAAGTGTTTTATAGTTTTAGGGTTGGCAATCTTTCTGCTGCTTGGCTGTTTGTACACCAGGCATCCATCTTTTCAATTAACGATACAACAATACACGGACCTCACAGGCAATATAATATTCTACAAATAAAAAAACGTCTTCCGTCTTGCAGGGTGAAGGGTTCCACAGTGGGCTTCGCAGGTAGCCACTGGCTAGTCAGGTGTTGCCCTCCTTTCCTGTGGCCTATTTTCCACTTGGGATGGGGGGGTCCTGGGGCGCTCAAACTCTATTCCAATATGGTTCTGCTTCAGTTCCCACGCCTCACACCTCCTAATGTGGTGCTGTGGCTGTAGCTACATGCCACAAAGCACTTTTCAAAGGCACTGCAGATCTGTCATAGCTGTGATGCCATGCAGGGATCTGCTGGAATAAAGCTGGTCCTATTTTGGTTCGTGCCACTGTGTAACCTGAAACCTGAATCTCTGGCCAAGCAACATGAGAGGCGTTGATTAGGCGTTATGTATTTCTGAATGGCACATTAGTCTTATTACAATTATAAATTATAAAAAATCTTTCTTTTTAAACATCATGGTCACTTTCTGTCTCTGGGCACACAATCAGAATATACAGCTTTGGAACGTATGCATTTTTAGACCCATCCTCTCCATACCTTTCTACTACTATCGATGGAGGACAAGTATTACATTTCCCTCACAAATACTTCAATTTTTAATTTGTCAATTTGCCTCTCAACTTTGGAAAGCATACCTATGTTTCCATTTAAGGGGGTAAAAAAAACCAAAACGGTCCTTCACCATGGACTGAAATTGGCAACAATTCAGTCAATCATACAGTATCAGCTCACTTTGCAAACCATGCTTGCCACTAATAAACTCACACCAAATAAATCAGTGAATCATTTCAAAGTGGAAATATTTTGCTGCAAAGCTGGATGATTGCCACCCCAATAACCATACAATGAATATATTCCAAACCTTTTTGGCGGATGAAGAATTTAATCAATTGTGAAAGGGTTGGGGTACATCTGAGAGCTAGCAAGCAAAGCCCCAGTGGTAATGACCCGATTTTTCAGTTCAGTCAGGAATTCATAAGTTGAGTAGCCTAAAACTGACAGCCCCTTTGAAATAAGATGCCAACTTTTCAAAAAAATAAATAAAAGCTGCTGAAGACTCAGACATTAACTTAGACATTAACACACTCACAGTGTTGATCCTGGAGAGTTTCAGGTCTCCAAACTTATATGAATCGTTATATCAAGTCAAAGTATAACAAACTTCAGTGTCTCAAACCAGTCATCTTTTTACAATATAGCCTAGGTGTTTTGGGAAAACAATTTCTAAAATAAAGTAATCTCTTTCTACGATAGAGATTAATATACAATAGACCATGTATTGTAAGATGCAGAGAAAGTTCATGTCTGTTATTCTTTAACCACATTCTTCCCATGGAAGCAGGTTCTTATTACATTCTTTGGCGATAAAACCTCAAGTTTGCTTAAATGAATTTCCACTCCAATACCTTTGAGGCTTTTTTCATTTGCTAACAGGAGGCATATTGCTACATCAAATTTGGCGTGTACCTCTAATAAAAAAAACGTCCCTACTCTACACTTAACCTGGTAACAAACAGCCAACCATTTTAGCAAACTGACAGTATAAAGTAAAACATGTAGAAGGATTAACTTATTTATGTAGTGCAGACATGGTCATTTCAAACATGCTCCTGTTGTTTGGCAACTTCAATTGATCCGGCAATTTTAAAAAACAGCTTCTTTAAACATTTTTTTTGGTAGGAATAAAGCTCTGGGACTGGAACTGTTGGTATTCTTTAGAAAACACAAGTAAATAGCCTGTCCTGACTCCATTCTCTATTTGCTGTTAATTACACAACTGTTTCATGGAGGCAAGTTAGGACAGTAGGAAACCATTTTTTTAAGTGCACACTGAAGGCAAAGTTGTGTATTATCTCCCTTATCATGTGAATCTTCTAACAAGGGAGAAAAGTGATTGTAACGTGCAACAGCCTGCAGCGTAGGCCATTTACATTTCATAGTCTGGCTAATATCCCTACAGCCTGCTCTCCAATTGAATAATACAATACCACTCATTATAAACATAACATATTCATAACGCTTAATTTAGCTTGAAGAGAATTTTGAGAAACTGGTGAGTTGTAGAGAATGAATTATACTAATGAAACAAGCATCACAGAGCTTAAGATTCCTTTTTTCCGAAATCTTGGTGTGCATTTTATAATCCTCTAAGTGAACTGTAAGAGTACCAAGTATTTGCATGTAAATTACAAATGCATTGACTGTATTGCAGAACACTTTACAGGGGAACCAAATCCATGATTTAGCAATTATGAGTAAAAGCTCTGGGATTGTTTTCTTTGTGTCTTTGTAGTCTTACACCAGTCACAAGGAAACTAGGACTTACGGGTTTTAAGCTTTTCAGGTTTGATCCCAGAGAAGTTCAAGCAGCTTTGTTGTGCTAATGTTTCATCTCTGTTAGTTTTTAGTCACTTGTGGCAGAAATAAGCTCTATATTTTCAAACCTGAGAGTTTGATTCAGTTCTAAATAATGTACTCTTTGGCATCCAATGCATGTTTATTTTAAATGATCTCAAACTGATACTGTGACGGTTAATACAGCAGATGTATGAGCTGTGACGTGGTGGTGCTCTCAACATGCGGCTGCCACAATTTCAAAGAGTTGGTGGCTATGTTTAGAATTTCCCGTTGGATTTGAGCCAACGACACAACAAGGATCCTCAACATGAATATTACAAGAATTAATATGAATCATCAAACTGGCCTCAATCTGAAAGAAAATGTAATCATCCTTAACATTGATTCAGAATGTTATGTTATGTTGAAGGACATACAAACCAGGAGACCGACTGCAGAGAAAATGCGATCAAAAGCCAAGTTACATGAAGACACACACCAGCAGTCACACACGCGCACGCACAGACATCCTAGCACATGCGCACACTCACACTGACACAACGATTGTTTCTCTCTACCATCACAGGCTGATTTGATGAAGCATGAATGCTGAGATGGAATCTATGATCCAGAAGTTCCTGACAGAAAATCAGCTGAAGCTACCTAGAAGCCTCTCGTCCTGAGTAACTGCATCCGAGTTGCCCTCTACAAGCAGGTCTTTGACAGCAAGCAGCTTGATTGCCACTTTCAGGTGCTTATGGAAGGCTGCAGTCTTTAATAAATAATGAAAACTGACACAAGCCTGAAGTATAGGCCAGTCAAAGATAATATAATGTACTTTTAATTATCGACCAATTTAAATTGAGGAGCTGTATCTTCATGTCACGCAAAAATCTTTTAAGGAGCAGGACATTGTCTTGCGGTAAAAGCATACAGAATGCAGGTGTATTGAAGCCCGTGAAGGCCGTATTTTGCATTTCAAATTACATTTATGTTCATTTATCTTGATATAAAACCAGACCCAGACTGAACAAGCAACACACACACACGTTCACAGAATCACAGACACAGTCTCAGAATGCTAAGTGAGGCTTTGCAAGGCCCAATGGTGTTTTAAATGTCAAGCAAATTTAAATTGACCTTGAAGCAGTTTAATAACAACATTTCTAGGGCCAATCTTTTTGTATATCTTTAAGTAAAATTACCCTAAAAGATTTCCCAAAAAATTAAAATTATGTACACATTATCCTCAACAAGGGTTCAATAAACTTTCGGACTGTTATCCCTATCCAGCACTTATGGTTAAATAGCAGAACATTCCCCACAGGGACAATCCCACATCCCAACTGGTTATCTGTGTTACTATAGTTAAGTAGCGACTAAGTCAATTTATAAAATATGATTGCATTTATACAGTAATGGAATGCTATGCCAGCAAGCCATGAAAGTCAAATCAAATGGAAAACTAACGTCCTCCTTTCAGCCAACATCACAGAGGATATCTGGGATAACTACCACAGAGTGATGCCCCCGATCTCAACAACAGCAGTTGACTCACATCCTATCTTATTATCCAGTCAGGCAGCTATAGCTATTCCCATTCAACAGTGGGGCTCAATTGACTTTTGCCTATTATCCCTTTCCACAGAAACATCTCACGTCTCCCCTGCCAACCTGACCGACCTCCATTCGATCACTTACTCATGGTTGATGGGGTGGAGGAACAAGCTGACTCTTTTATGGATGTCAACACCATGCATCTTACAAGAGGACCTCAAAATCCTGTCAATGACCGTGTCTTGCTAGACAACACAAAGATGTTCAAAGATTTTCCTGTTTTAGGCCAGGAACATCTTTAAATGTTTAAACATCTTTAAAACGGGGAGAGTGACCGGGAGTGCCTAGGGGATGTTTTGTTATTGGATTTCATTTCTGAGATAGAGGACGGTCCTATCAATTCATGATTCCAAAGCAAAGGTCAGTGGTCTGATTGATATTTGTCAGATAATCAATATTGACCCTGCCCACCTTAGACTCCATTTAAACTCTGACTAGCACAATATTATAATATATTATAATATAACTGATCTTGTATTCCTAGTAGCCTGTGGCTCTTGTCTGGTCTGCATGATAAGACATGATGGGAGAATGTAATCCCAGGGATCTATCTCTTCTATATTCTACAGTAGGCTCTGGAAGCATGTCCTGCATGATGTCAAAAGGTTTAAAAGGGTTGATTTTCTTCTCTGCTGTCCTCTACCAAGGCCACTTCTTCCTACTAAGAAGAGAGGGGAGGATTTATTAATGTAAACAAAAAGGAGAAGGAGAAGAATCTTATTAGAAGAACTAATAAGTTATATTAGTAGTAAATACTACTTTCCACCAGCATTCTTTGACACCACAGAATCCGAGATAAATCTATTTGTGATAAACTGTTGGCTGACCCCTTATACACACAGAAAACACTTTTAACCATACATTGGAGGCTTGAAAGGGTTTCTTCATTGAAGAGCTTTCAAACTGTCTGGCAATGACACAGAGAGCGTTTTTTAATCTAATAGAGAGCGTTTGAGCTGTGAATTAGCGTGTTTATGTAAAGGAGGCAGTAATCCCCAGCCTGGCATGAGCTGTGCAATGATTCCCCTCCTACACAGCAGTCCACACTGCCACCTCTTCCCCTCTAAAGCCCACAACACCGCTGCCTAGCTCACTCAGCAGTGTTATAGAACGGCAACCAAAAAAGTATTGAAAACTGCATTTTTGTTGCCAAAAAGGTTGGTTCAGTTATAGGACATGGAAATGGAATATGACATGTATGGGAAATAACAATACCTATTGTATGGCAGAGAAGAAATGTATACACATACAGTGCAGAATGATATCCACAAACACGTAGTTCTCTTTTCAACCTTTCCTATCCCTCCTAGAAATGCTTTCAATTTGAATGCCACAGGCTGACTAACCTTTTCTTCCAATCGTTTGAAGGTTATTTAGTTCCTCGGAGAAACATCATCAAGTATTCACGGCGGAATAAACATTCTCCCTGGTGAGAGGAACATTTGAATCTGTAAAAAACAAAAACTATATTTAGTTCCTCAGTGGGCTGATTCGCTGTGTTTTATTTCATTTCCTCAAGGCTGCATTCCAACAGCAGCACGGGCAACTAATGGAATGATCTTTTACCTTAATGCATTTGAATAGGTAACTTTGTGACATTTGATTATGACCATAGCCTAAAGGTGGAAGATTGTTGTTTAACATTGTAAGTAAATTGTTTATTTCCATAAGTTAAGACAGTCTGTTTACCAAATATGATTCATATTTATAATAAGACTTGAATATGAATATGGTATTGAGTAGGCCTATACCTAGGCCTATATGCATGATTCAAGCCACCTATCAAATCTTATATTTAATGTGAAGTTTGACAAGACTTGCACCTTCATTTCATCAAATTAATGAGTGCAGTGCCCAGGTGAATGGTCCTGTGCTTTGTCTGCAGCTCAGCCAATCATCCTGCTTTGTCTGCAGCTCAGCCAATCATCATCCTTTGCCCCCCATGTTGCCCTCAGAGATGATGTGAGGAATCAAATGTCGAATTGGAGTCTATGCCAGTTTGTACGTTGTCAAATCCGTTCTGTGTAATAGAGTAGCAGTTTCTGAGAAAATCATATTTTTGTAGTAATATTTTGATTTATCAAATGCAACTTTAGTTTTACACACATATGCGCTACTGCTCTTGCGTAACCCGCCATCACACTTAGAACTGGAGTCCCAATGTTTGCTGAATGATTGAAGGGCTAGACAACAAACATTCTAATGAAATAATCACCAACTATCAACACCGAAATGAATGACAGATCGACGAAGGCAATTCGATTTTCCGACCATGCCATTTCTCTGTGCCATCTAGCGATCATGGTCAATAACAACATTCCTGTCTGAAGACTCAGGGGTCATGTGACCGGCTATCTGCGCTGTAAGTAGGGAAAGTAAGGAACGGTAAGTAACTTGAACAGCTGAGCTAAGTAGAGCTACTGCTGTGAGGGATTTAAAGGAGTTAAAAGAATGAAAATCCAGGGTGCTGGTATCACAGCCTGGAATCCCATATAGCTACATAAGATGTTATCACCCTGGCCTTTACCAGCCGATACAAGCAACGCCATCGGGACCAAGATCGCACCGACATCTATGTAGTGCAAAAATGGAGTGTGGGAAAATAATAATGAATAAAGAATAATAAAATATATGAGAGAGAATATAGGTTGAACCTTGCCAAAGGCAGAAACACATAATACAGGCTAGCCTGACAGGAATCCAGCTTAATTTAAGTCAAGGCTCTAACAGCAACAGATGTCAAATCCCAAAATAAGTCTTTATAGCCGTAACCACCTGAAAGGGAAAGCCAGTAGCCTTCAGCAGAGTTCGGGGTAAAGGTTTTCAATAAATGCAGATGGGAAAAGTTTCTTTTTCCACATACAGGATGTTTTTCTACCTGACACAGGCAGAGCCCAGAGCTAGGGACAGTTGTAAAAGGTGTAAACAAGATCTTTAAAATGTCGGTAAAGTTAAGGAGGCAAGCAGATGGTTGGGAGCACGTTTTCAGTCTTTATGTTCTGTCAGACGTTATCATTTATCTAGAGGCAACGTACAAAAGACTTAAAATTCTAATCAGGGAAATCCAGATCTCTATCCAGTACCTATCTATTTACTAAGCTCAGGGAAAATGAACATTCATTTTAATTACACCTAAATGCAGGGAAAGGCGAAAAACACAGTCCAGATTTGGCTTCTTCATTCAGTTCATAATTGTATTAGGTTTTGAAGTTAGGCCTTCCCAACTCTGCAACCATGTTAAAGAATGGCCTCATGGCCTCCTGGATTGTTGACTGGGGAACCTTTCTCACAACTGTCTTTCTTGTACTGCGTTTGATTCTGTAAAGGAGATGATTCACATGAATATGAAACATAATAACTTATTTGCTGTGTTTGGGTGGCTACTTCAATTTGTGTGTCATAATCACTGCAGCGCTATACTATTATGAACAATTCTATAACAATATGAGAATTTGAAATTGAGATTTGTTATGCTACAGTGCACATCAGTTCACACAAACCAGTATTTTTCCTTCAATGGATTAACAAAAAAAAGGCAATATATGAAACACAGGTTTTTAGGAGCTGAAGAATTGTTATAACTAGATCATGTACAGGATATATTCTGTGCAGCAACACCAAATACATTGATTCAATTTGGAAGATCTGAAATCTTAGGATTTGCAACACACACACTCTTGCAACAC
This sequence comes from Mallotus villosus, assembly GCA_903064625.1. Lineage (NCBI taxonomy): Eukaryota > Metazoa > Chordata > Actinopteri > Osmeriformes > Salangidae > Mallotus > Mallotus villosus. The sequence continues at coordinate 181,531 of CAEFZP010005273.1, forward strand.
CTTTTACCACACGCAGCACAGCTATTCATCTTGCTTGTCTATATCCAACCATTTATTTACTCCCACAATGAATGTAATAATGCACATCCATCTACACTGTACCCGTTTTTTTAATGTAATCACCGACCCACACAAGAGTTTGCCGTTGAAAGGTCTATAATTTTCTCTGACACATCTCATTGACTTGCACATATAAACGAACCTTGATTAAAAAGTCCAGGTTTAAAGAAGCAGCTGCCCAAGATGGATTCTGTTTGAACTGAAAGATAAATTGGACTCTTAGGACAGGTCAAGGTTACCTTGTGTATTCTCTATATGAATTATGCATTGGAATACGTTGGACACAGCACTTTTTAGTATAGATGCAGTATCTGTGCTAATCTACCATAACCTATACCAGTGCAATGTTTGCATTTAACATATATTTGTGAACATGCATTTGTCATTGATATTGTGAAGATATGTGTGCAATTTTGTGAAGCTGATGAAAGGCTCATTGATAAAAGAAAATAACTCTTTGCTTTGTCCCGAATTACCAACATGGTGGAATCCAACAGTCATTTATCTTGAGCAGTACTGTTCAGTTTTATAGATGGAGGTGGTTAAAGGCTAAGTTTATTTTAAGAAACATACTATTGCATGCAGTAGAGCTCTACCTCCACTTTAATGTGCCATTTGTGATCTGTAACACATTCAATGCCTAACCCAACCTCTATATATGATGCAATAACCTTCTCTCACCCACCTAAAGAGGAAGGACTCCTATGACAGATTGCTGTTTGCTGTTGACTTGAACTCAGCAATCAACTCAATGATGTCTTCAATGTTCAAGTTATTCAAGTTACATGCGCAGCCATACTGGGTGGGAATATTTGTATCTTGGTGCAGTTATTTATAACATTCTATGTCCAACTGCAGCAGCTACACATAGGGTGCTATCTGCAGGCTGCTGATGAACTATTGTTGCAAATTCAATGAAGACTTTTGAAGACATTTGTTTCGTCTTTGCAGAAGTCAGCTGGTACAACATGTGATTTACCTGAATGAAAGGGCCAGTAATTTCTGTCATGCCTCTGTATTTTACCACAAACTGAATATAAACTAAGATTAGAGGAAGGGCGGTTAAAAGTCTCACTTGGGATGAGTACTGAATCTGTAGAACCTGGAGAACAGTGTGAGGTTGATATGTAAATCCCTATTTACATCTTCAAGAAGTTACTATCAGGGTTATCAAAGAGTACCAGGCAAGGTGGAGGTAAAAAGCTAAACAAACATGATGTGAGATATTTAGTTAATTACAATGTTTAATGACAATGAATGTAGTGTTACTAACAAAAACGTATTTAACGTAAAAAGCTAAAGCTGCTTCTTAATGTTAGAAATTCAGAATCCTGTAATGGGCCTTTCTATTCATAATGGGCTGATAAAGAAATAGTGTGGCTGCAAAATCATAAAATACTTAATTTATTTCAATAGTAATTACAATAGTAACATCCTCTGATAAGAACAGACAGCCTTGCCCAGAGTTTGGCTTTATTCATGATTCAATGACAATTATAGCTCAGAAAGTAATTCACACTGGATTTTCCAGGGCTCTCTTTCTGTACTATTTTGTGGGACAACTGAGGCATTTAAAAAGTCTCTCTCTGTAGAGAGTAAACTGAAGAGATTCTCATCCCAGTCTCTCTCTCTCTCTGTCTCTCTCTCTGACTCCTTTTTAAATAATTGAGACCCTACAGTACTAAATCTAGACAATTGCACAACATTGAATGAGTAAGATTCTTCAGAACTCTGGCAGAGCGATTGATGAAGAAGCCAAAACAGCTTAGAGTTGTAATATCTGTAGTGGTTCCTTGCTATGGTAATGAAGAACATCCTTCTCTCAAGTAGAAGTACAGACAATCTGGTAAAAGTTGAAGTGCTGCCTAAACCTTTTCGCTAAAGTTAAGTTAAAGAATTGTGGGCTCTGACATATACTAAAAGTATATGTAAAAAGTAGCCATTACCTGTTTTAGTGTCACGCTGGTAACTGGACCTCACATCATATTAATACATTAATACAAAAATAATTGTATGACTCTGTTTAGCCTGTGTTCTGCACCTGTGTTCCGCAAAAAAAGTATCAGGGTGGAAAACTTAAAGTTTGAAAGGTTGAAAAAGTATTTAGGAAAAAAGTGGAGACGTTTTGAAAGCTCGAATTCTTAAGAATTCAAGGTCGAATTGTTTAGAATTATTTTTTTCCTTATTTTTTGTAACTTTCTTTTCACCCACACATTGCATGAAAAAATATTTTCAGGAACTTCTTGTGATCCTGGCCTAGTTCCATTCATCCTATTTCAAAAGCTTCATGATTTGCAGAAGCTACATTATGATGTCTTCTAGGAAATTAGTGACTGTTTAATAATTTTGTCACGTGTTTCATTCAGTGATTATAAGATAAAGCAAACTGCATATGATGATTATGGTGTATCTAATTGGACTTAAATGGTTTCAATGCAGAGTTCTTTTTAGAGTATGAAATGCAATTAACATGATATTTCCAATTCCCTTGGTTTTCTGCTCTGGTTATATTGAAAGACACCTTACTTGCAGAGCGTGAGAAGAGTATAATCGTTTCCACAACAGTGAGAACAGATTTCCATTTCAGTGCTGCCGATCATGTTTCTTACATGAAGTATATATATTAAACCTATTGCTAAACACCAAAATAAAAGATGCCTCTGGCAAGTGGTCTGGAATACAAAAGCTAAACATCTGCTGTCCGATGGCAAACAAAATAAAAAAAGAAATTCACACTCACCTGCAAAACTCTTGGTATAGTGCTTACAAATGGGGCCAGCCTTGCTAGGCTGTTTTGGCCCAATCACATCGTACAGCTCTGTGCCGGCATCCATCTCTGCTGCCCAGTGAAGTTCAGTGGCCTTGTTGTCCTTGAGGCAATTGGGCAGAAGCCAAATCATTGGACAGCCGTAATTTACTTCAAGGTGAAATAGTTAAATAAAATAGCACTCAATTATTTTGGCGTGACATATTCAGGCCGTACAGAAAGCAACTGGAAACTGAGAATGCTGCCATTTTACCTTGAAAGTTTAACATTCAAATCACCTTCCCAACATGCTTGGAATGAATCTGTTGAAGGAACATACAGAGTTGTATATACAGCATTAGGACCTCTTTCATGTCAGCGTGCAGCCAATTACTTGGTTTTAATAATCAAAAAATAAATAGGGTTATCATGACTCTTTTATTGTGATGTTGAATAAATAAAGAGTTTAGATTACAGTGTAGAGAAGCGGGGGGCCGTGGCTCAGCCAAGAAAAGTGCAGATTGACTTTTTAAAATAGACAGCACGGCGGGCTCTCGGCCAATAGAGCAAACACAGAAAGCAGTGAAAATATATTTTGAAAGAGGCAATGGATTGTGCATTATAGGTTTTTCTTCATGGACTATGTACCGCTGTACATGAGGCAACCTGACAGGAGAAGCAGTAGTTACCACCCCCCCCCCTCCATCTACAACACACATGAAATCCTGAATACAGCACAATAAAACACTTTGTCAGATGGATTTTTGAGATCCCACCTCTCAGACTACATGCCTTAAAAAAGAAGACAATATTGGGACTTGATGGCCTTTTAGTTTTTCTTGTAAAAAGAAAAAGTGTAATAGCTCATATTTACTTACGAGTTTCTGGTACATGCAAAGTAGTTTTAGTGTTGATATTGGCACAAGTGTTGGGAGTGACTTAAAATAATTGTTTTATGATTCCTCATCATAGGTTTCCATTAACATTCCCCCATAAACCACATCAAATTACTACTGTGTAATGTGCACTGTTTTGGCTGTCACAGACTTGTCTTGTAACAAGCCTTAGTTAGGGGTGAGAAAAATCTGGATAGCCTCCAACAAATGTACCACAGGGCTTTGAGTGAGGTCAGGGAGGTAATTGGGGTCTTGAACAGATATCTGTGAAACAATACCCAGGCTAAATTATTTAACAAAGGCACTCACCTTGCACGGTCTTTCTGTCTAGACTGTTTTGTATACCGTCATACCCATGGTCAGATTGTAATTTGACGTCATTCTAAAATTACCTGACAAGCTAGAGCATACAAAATGCAGATTCTGGTGCATCCACCTCTTTGCACTGTGATATTCATCACATTCAGACGTGTAGAATCACATTCTATATAACACACAACGGTGTCAACGGGGTCTTTTTGGGATATAAATGACTCACCTTGCGTGTTACCATACTGCCAAAGAATTTAACAAGAAAAAGTTTCAAAATCATGACCAACTAGTTTAAGATAGCTAAGAATTACAAGGCAGTTTGTGATCATTACTTTGTAGTTCAGTTGTGCAAAGAACATTAAAGTTTAAGAGCAATTCACTCCTGTCCAGATCTAACTCTTAACCTTTAATTAATTCAGATCCTTGTTAAAGATTCAGATCATGAACTTCTTCAGCAGTGAACCTGACCGAGCTGCTGCAGTGCATGCTTTGATATAGGTATATCTCTACATTGAAATACAATGTCGAGGGGTTTGAACATGGATATTGCATTTCTTTTCAGTAGGAGGATCATGAACTGCAATGCTGAGTCTTTGCTCGTTGAATAGGCCACTGAGTACATTCAACAGACCTTCAAAGCACACAGCATGCGATTTGAAAGCTGGCTTTGTGTAAGCAAATGTCAAACATTGCAAGATGCATGGTGCGCAAACAATGTAAAAGGTTAGAAAGGTACTATGAAGTATTTGTGTTCAGTGCACATTAGTACCCCATCCCCATGTATCATTAACATTAACTATAACAACATCAACTATTGTGCAGCACCTGCTAGTTCAGTTACATTTAGGAATGATGACGACCACAGTACTAGATGGAGGATCCGTAGGTACGTCTGCATGTTCTTGCTCAGCTGAGGAGAACAGACTGCTGTGTGATGATGTCAGAATCCCTCTGCTTGTTAGTCCTGACCTACAAATCAAGCGCATCTCCAATGCATGAGGCATGAAAACAATGGATTCACCATTACTCCGACAAGCCATGGGACTTCAGGAATAGCTTTGCTCGCCTTCTATTTTGCCTGTCTATTTTCAAGTGAGAAGATAAATGAGTACACTTTGATACTGCTTGAGGGAAGAAACCGTGTCCCAGTGGGTTCTTTGGCAGCCAAGGCAGCAAAGATATAAAATACCACTGAAATCAAAATTCAACGTGCCATTCCGGTGTGTTTTACATAACTCAAAACGATTTCATGTAACCTTAAATGGAATTTTGCTACAAGATACTACTAAATGAAATCCTGATTTGCTGTTATAAAGCTGTCAGTCTGCACTGTGAGCCTGGTCTCGGCTTGGGAAGACCTCTGAGTCACTGTTTGACTTAGAAGGTAGCCAGTGTCCGAACCATAACCCTATCCCTATGGCAACAGTTCTTAACACATAAGGGTGCTCTAAGCCTAACTGTATCCTGAACTCTAATTATAACCCAAGCTCTAACCCCTCGCAACAATATAGTACGCTTTTGGCTGCAGTCGACATCATTATAGTTATTTTCTTTCTTTCAAAGTGTTACTGAATGTGTTTTGATTTAATCAAGATGGGACTATCAGGTGTTTAAAAAACTCCATAGATTGTTTAATACAACATACCATATGCTCAACAATATAACATCAATAAAATGTTAATAAAAAAAAATCTGCATATTACTTTTATTGCACAGAACAATTTGAATGTAGTTTTTAAATATATTTTATAACTTTTTTTTTAATAAAAGGTTGGCTTGGACTACATGTACAACATAGTCCTGGGTCAAAATAAAAAAAGAAACAACATATTCCCATTAATTGACAGGACCAGAAAAGAAGGCTGAGTACAGTAGCCACAATGAACACAGAGAGCATTCAGCCACAGAGAAACATGAGCCCGAGCCAACGGCTTTTCTATAAAACGGATTACGTCAAAGCTGCTTCAGATGGCTCCATGGGTGAAACCATCTGCGGCCGTCCACCATCTGCATATTCCATCCATACATCCAACCCATTACCGTTTTGGTCGTCCATCATCATGTTATCCTTGCACACACCCGCAGAGCCCATCTGTACACACACTTGCAAAGGTAGAGTCCTGTTCTCTTCTTCCAGAAGCTGAATGAACATTTTGTATCTTTTATGCTCAAACTCTTCACATAATGTTTGGAAACATAACCGCAAAACGATCCTTCTCTGGAACATTTTTGCACGGTTTGCAAGGGAAGAGAAAAATAATATCTGCAGTTGCAATAAAAGATCAAGTCTCACTAATGTTAGATTAAAAATAAACATTTTACAGGTTGTTGAGCACATTATCCAAACCAAGTAGAGCTACTTCCATCTTCCATAATCATGTTACCCACTAACATAAAACCCTTATATAAGATCATTTGGTATGCAGTGTAAAAGGTAGAAGGTAAACAGATACTGAGTATACATGCACATTCAGGGGATGAGAAGCACAGTATGGTTGCACTCTCAGTCGTTCTCATGTGCAGAATAGAACCCATCATGTTACCTTAAAATGTACTGTCTTATGACTCATCCTCTGAACCGAAAGAGGATGTTAATGTACTGTGTTGGTTTACTGAACTATGGAAGATAGTCCTCACAAAGCTCTTTCCGCCATAAATGATTTATTTCTAGACGGACCAGTACTTGGATGTAAACATTTTTGACATAAAACACTCTTTCATCCCCATTCATTTTAAACTTAATTTTGATCAAGTGACAAAATAATGGTTTACTGTCCAGTTTGTTTCTATCTGTTGATGCTGTCACAGTTATGTTGCTGATATTATGAAAAAGCAGGAATGCATGTTACAAAATTCATACTTGAATGACACAATGTACAGTACAGGTAAAATTATGGCGTTTTGACCAGAAAATACAACAGCTATTACAGAACCAAAAGCTTTGGTAGAGCATGTTAATGTCAGGTTACTCTTACGTACACACTATGACACTATGTTACTGAAATGACATTCTATCAACACCCACTGTCATGGATGCACTTCATCATGTGCTTAGAATTCTGTTACTGTGCTCACCAACCCATACAAATCTACTTTTTACTCTTTGATAAAACAACAATTCCATTATCCTTGATAGCAAGAAATAAACTAAAAATGACAAGCAAAAAGATTTCAAAAACCAAAAACATGGTCTGCCTTTTGCATTCTGCCTTTAGTTACGAACATACAAGTGTTTCTCATAGGTTTTTTTTATACCATTTTTTTCCCAATATAAATCCACAGGAATATGAACCGTTTACAACAAAATTAGCTGAAGTCCTCAGAGAATGTGCCAATGACCTGGAGTATCTGCAGGGCTCTCATCGTTCTCACGGGCGCATCACAAAAGCAAAAGACCCTCCATCTCAAGTGCTTCAGTCCAGAAAAAAATTACTCTATGATTCCCAGCTTCCACAGGTTTGTAAGGGAGAAGTCGACATATTTGCCTTTTTTTTTGTCCCATCATCACAATCGTCCACCACATAGCCCCCCTCTAAATCATTTTCATATTAAACTTGCGGGGAGCGTCTGCTCCATTGCTGCTCATGCCAGCATCTGACTTGCGTGGCACGTACTCAATCTCTATGTTGTGCTTAGTGTTCCCCTTACCCCGGCTCCACAGAAACAGCAGCACCAGACAGAACAGGACGACACCCAAGAAAGATATGAATCCCATGGTTGTGGCGATGATTAAGGTCTTAATGTCAAAGGGGAACGGGGCGTTGGCTCGCGTTCCATTGAAACCGTTTTCGTTGGGCTGGTTGGAGATGAAGGCGAATGTCTTGTTGGGCTGGTGTGGCCAGTCAGGTGAGTAGCTGTGAACGTGGAGGTGAGCCAGGGATGTATCATTGCCACCTGCGTTGCTTGCTATACACACGTATGTACCATTGTCCTGGATTTGGGCGTAGCGCACCTCAAGGTTACCGTCAGAAAACACTGTGAGCCTTCCGATTGTTTTGGTTGTGATTAACTGCTTCTGCGGGGAAAGCCACATGATCACGGGAGCGGGGTCTCCATCCGCCTGGCAGCCAAACTGAACGGTGGTCCCCTCATCTACAAATTTCTGTTGAGCTTTGCGATCCCTTATCCTGGACTTGCGACACGTGAAGTAGTTGGGCTGCAGAACGTCTGGGAAGTCCTTGAACTCTTTCCCCTGAACAAACTCAGGGGAGGAACAGGTGGGCTGCTGACGGTTAAAGTTGAGTCTCCAGCGTCTGCGGAACACCCAGAGCAGGCGGCAGTCGCAGGCCAGGGGGTTGTCATACAGCGCCAGGGTCTCCAGGTTGCCAACCGAATGGAACGCAGACTCTTCCAACGTGCTCAGACTGTTTCCCGACACATTCAGGATCTTCAGGTAGTTAAGGCCCCGGAAGGAGTAGGGCTCAATCATTGCCAGCCTGCCTCCAACCAGATGAAACTCCTTGAGCCTCAGAAGGTCGTGGAGCTTATTCCCTTCAATTGTGTGGATAGGGTTATAGGACAGATTGAGAAAGCGCAAGTAGACCAAGTGCCGCAGAGCCACATAAGGAATCGTGGTCAAGTTGCCACTGGCAATGGTCAGGGAGGTCAGGTTCAATCCATTGAGACAATTGGAAGTCATGGTATCCAGGTAGGGCCAATTGACTATCTCCAATACTTTGAGTCGGTAAAGCCTTTTGAAGGAGTAATCCCTGATGACGTTTATGTTGAGGTGTCGGAGCTTCAGGTTGATCAAGCTGTGGAGGTGGGTGAAGGCCTCTGTGGGCACGGATGTCAGATTACACTTCTCCAGCGTCAGGTTCTCCAGGCTACTGAGGCCGTGAAAGGCCCTATGGGAGATGAACACCAAGTCGTTATCACCCACTTCCAGGGATCGGAGGTTGTACAGGTCTTGGAACATGTAATCCAGCAGGATGACGATCTTGTTCTCGCTGATGTCCAGCTGGGTGAGGTTGCTAAGGCCCGTGAATACACCCAGCTGGATGAGCTTGAGCTTGTTACTGCGCAGGCCCAGTGTTCGCAGGCCGTACAGGTTATTGAAGGCTCCAGGCTCAATGGCCGAAATGGTGTTCTCATTGAGCTCCAACTCTTCCAGGTTGGGGTAATTGGTAAACTCATCTGGGCCGATGGTCTTGATGCGGTTCTTGCTAAGGTCCAGCAGCCTCGTTTCGATGGGTATCCCTTCAGGGACAGTCATGAGTTTCCTACGGTGGCACATGACAGAGCGCTCCTGGGCGTTGCATTCGCAGCGAGAGGGGCAGCCTGTGGTGGATCCAGACAGAACCGTGCCAAGCATGAGAATCAATATGGGCTGCCAGCACGCCACCAGGTAGCTGTGCCCACTCGCTTCCCCGACCACCATCCTATCGGTTACCTGGGGAAAACAGAAGAGAAGGACAAGGGTCATTGAAAGACAGGAGACCTGACAGGCTCTGAACATACTACAGACACAATCCAGGAACAACACACTCCAAGGGATGCTAGTCCATGTTGATTTCACAGAGAGCACAAAATTGCTATAATCGACCATCTTGTAAATGGTACCAACTGTGCATTTCCTACATATAATTTCCACATCCATGGGTTAACGCTTTTGAAATGTCAATTAGGATTACACACAACTGCATGACGTGCCATTTCCTCAAGTTCCAGAGGATACACAATGATGTACGGTGTAGGATATCCATTTACCAGAGGACCATGATACTATTCTCCATGGTGCTGACTATTGTCAAATAGAAACATCTCAATAATTGCAAGCAATCTTGTGTAACATGAGAGGTAACCTTCACGATTGAAATAGAATCAGGAGTATAAGATCTGTTATTAATGCCACAAAGGACTGTGGATTCTTTTTTTTTAAGAAATAAGGCCAGCATAATAAAGACCTGACACATTACAATGCTACTACGTTCAGTCATCTGAGTGAGGTGCTTCAGAGAGGGAGAGGCTTTGTGAACAGATGGGCTGGGGAGAGATGCATGGATCCACTGCAAGGTTACAGGCGCACTTTATTACACATATTTATGATTTAGGGAAATGCTGGGCTTGCACAAAACACAACGTGTAGAATATGAATCCTGTTCACTAACATGTCTGTTCCTTAAAGTCTGTGAGTGTGGTGTGTGTGGTGTGTGTGTGTGTGGCTCACACTTTCCATCCTAGGGGATGTGCCCAGACACATGCACAGGATCAATCAGGTGATGTCAGATGACTAATACTAAATGATGGCACCTTTAAAATGGGACCAGGTGCTGGAGGAATTAACCACATTTTTCAGAGGGTAATCAAATTCACACTGAGCTCATCTGTGGTGTGTAGAGTTTACATCAAATCATTTCCCTCCTTTTCCTCCTTTCTTCCCCTACATTAGAGTTGAGAGGGAGGTTGGGGGTAATTGGCACAATCAGAGATGGATGATGGCAAACGTGATGAATGTGCCATGTCTAATATTCAGCTTTTCCCCCCATTATAACCCATCCAGCACAAGTGCTGGTGGTAACAAGAAAGCTAGGTACTGGGCTTAAGTGTGCAAAAACAAACAGTATTTAATTTTCCTTCCTATAAGACTCAGCCTCCCTCCTGTTTAAAATGAAATTAGGAATTGATTTTAACATTATACCATTTTTACGTTGTATGCTGCAAAATGCAGGGGGGTAAAGTGATTCCTGCTTTATTTATTGAAAACCAAGCACATCAGTTTGTGCACAATTAATGCCTCGATTTGTGAACAACTATTCATCAACAACTTAAGTTGGCTCTCGCTCTACATTAAAGAAAATCTAGAACATTAAACTTCTACATAAATGTGGTATGTATATGTGTTCAATATATCTATAATAATATATCTATTCATAATCTGTAACATTAGCCGAGTCATCTTTCACACACTGTACTATTCTTAATCTTTGTTTGGTTAAACTTGCCTAAAGCATCACTTGAAGAAATTGCCAATATTTGACCTTGGTCTGATACTGATAGCCACCAGTCCTATAAATTAACCCACACATTGATTATCACACATCAAACTTTCATGAACATCCAAGACCTTGGAACTTAAGATACATGATTAAATGTGTATGAGACCTGTCATAGGCTACCTGCTGCACATCAAGTCCACCCGGGGAATCCCTGTAACCTCTTGGGAAACCCTGTCACATAGTGACTCCGGGTGTCAACTTATAAAGTTCCCTCAGTGCTAAGCAGTTTAACCTCCCCTCATGAGTCTGTCTCTCAAGTTAACGTACTACCCAGACACTGCTTGATGGAATGTTTGTATAGCTGGATAATGTCCACTTTTGAGCTTCAGCAGTTTTAATTGGGTCAAATTGCATGTGACATAATGTGATTGGAACGAGTAACAACATTTATATTGTTATGGTAGACAATTTTATTAGAATGCATAACTACAGATGTAGCTATCGCTAATATCTGGCGTATTGTTTCTCCTTCCATAGAGACACAGGCAGATGTCCCCAAGGTCAAATATCATCATCAAATCAATGAGGAGCAACCGGGTGACAGGGTAACACAAAACAAAATACGTTGAGTTGAAAAAACAGCTATTGAATCCAACCATCACATTGTCAGGTGTCTGTGCTGTTGGACAAGGGCTAGTTTACTGTGTTAATACACAGAATGTATAATCACAGCATACCGTGTTAATATACAGTATGTATAATCAGATTGCTAAGATTCACTAATACCTACGTTGCTCAACCTGCCCACTCAGCTGGTGAGGCTTTCTAAGGAGTGCTCATCCCTGGGCCTTCATCAGCAGCTGGTGCAACACACGACCAGAGCCAGGTGGACCTGCCAGCCTGTCCTCACTCCATCTCTCTACCACTGCACCATGTCTATGGGGGATATTTTAAGAGTCTCTATGTCCAACTGCATTATCACTGATACCAGACCGTAATCAAGGGAGCACATCACAATCTAAGCCCTTGATGGTCAAGCTCCCAGAACCGTTTTTTGTAGCACGGTATTAGCATGATAATGAGTACTGGCAGTCCTTCACTTCGCTACAGGGGTCAAAATAAGCCTTTTGACATAATACCCTGGATGATTATTTCATCGTGCGTGTGACACATCTAATTATTAGCCATGGGTCATTTGAAAGAGACAACACTTGGTCAGTTAAAAAGATTATAGGTCGCCATCTTCTCATAGGGGTACAGAAACTGTTTTCAACAACAGATAAGCAGTCATATGAGACATGCATATCACATGAACAGCTACACATCTTTAAGTGGTATATTTGTCCTCTTCTAGGCAGACGGCATGAATGCAGTATTTCACTCCAATCAGCTGGCTTGTGGGTTCTCAGCAAGCAGCAGAAGTGAAGAATTTTCTCAAAGAAAATGAATGTGGCGGAAAAAAACTGCAAGCACTTATTAAATGAGGACCCCTTGGTCCTGCACCAATAATGATCAGATCAATGACAGCCAACTGTGAAGCCGATTGGACCATGGGAAGAAGACCAGTTGGACAGGGTGTGCAAATTGTGTTGCAATGGTTTTACAGCTTTACTTACTATACTGATGAACTGAGCTGAATTGTCCCAAAACAATTTATACAAGTGCACAACAAGAACCTTTCTGAGACCACAAATGGGGAGGATGGTGGAGTGGCAGGCGCTTCTCTTATAGCAAGTACAGCGATAGCTAGTCCCTTGTACCTGTCACAATATATCACAGCCAATCCTAGCTGAATACTCAGGTTAAATACCGGTAAGCTCCAGGAAAATCCGTCTGAGGTAACTGATGGATCAATCCTGCAAAGTGTTAAAACGCTCTAAGCCAACGCCTGGGCAGTCTGCTTACTCAGCTCCCCTGCTTAATCCTGAGGAGGGGCCCCACTATGTTGATTAGCACTTCATTTGCATGACTTTGATAGCAGATCCCACAACCGTTTGCATTATGTACATACAGTATGTACTAAGTAGGACTGACAAATTCATTTGTGGAGAATGCCTAGAAATGAATTTCCCTAGCAATGGTTTAGCCAGGCCTAAGAATATTAAACTACAGTTTATAGAAATTTGCGCCAAGAAATTACCTTTCCAAAAATAATGTACAAACGTTTTACTGACCAGGTTTTAGATTTGTGCTGATGTTCCATCTCAGTGGTATTGTACACACAAAAATTCTGATGACTTTGACCAGTACTAGAGCTGGAATGAAATACAGTACATATTGTATAGAATATCCACAAGTTCATTTGTAGAGAACACTGAAATCAAATGGAAAGCTGTTACTGTTTTACATATCCTGCAGTCTTTGATTTCCCTCAAATGTTCAAATGTTAGACATGTGGATGGCTAAGGGAAGGTGACCTGCTTGTCATTAGTGAGTAAATCACATGGGGGCGGGGAGGGTCACTGAGGCTAGCTCATGATATGGCGTAGCTTAAACGTGGGTCAACGCCGCACAGAGGGCAAGCTGAAGCCATAATCCAGAGAAAGATGCTGGTTTCACCGAGTCCAGTCTGCACTGATGCAGCCTAGATCTTCACCTCACAGAGTCCAGTCTACACTGATGCAGCTTAGATCTTCACCTCACAGAGTCCAGTCTGCACTGATGCAACCTAGATCTTCACCTCACAGAGTCCAGTCTACACTGATGCAGCTTAGATCTTCACCTCACAGAGTCCAGTCTGCACTGATGCAGCCTAGATCTTCACCTCACAGAGTCCAGTCTGCACTGATGCAGCCTAGATCTTCACCTCAGAGTCCAGTCTACACTGATGCAGCTTAGATCTTCACCTCACAGCTGTCTCAACAAGCACTTACTGTGTATTAATACTCATGAGCATATGGCTTAGGGAAATACAGTATGCAAGTCTCATTACAGTGTGATAAAAGCTTTTTTCTGAGGGGAATGAGACTGCTTAGTGAGAGTAATGCTGAAAACACTATAACACTGCAGTTTAGTCCAGATGTGCATTTGTGTAAGCACTCAGAGTAGATATGAACCTGAAAGGGTACACGATGTTACACTGAGTCATGTGATAGTGGGACTGGGAAGGATGGTGACGCACAAACAGAAAGCTCGTCTTATGTAACAGTGGCTTCATATTCTTAGGCAAAGTTGAATTTCATCATGAGGCACACATTCATTTAAATGTTTTAGTACAGTAAAAAGTCCATGGTCAGAAGGCTCCAGTGAGTCAGTGGTTTGGGGTGAAGGAACAGTCTGTCCTGACGCACCTGAAGTATCCATGTCTCCACTACCAGGCGCATTAATACTACAACACTATCAAAACACTACAGTAATACCACAGTGAAAATAGAGTGCAAAAATAACATTGCTTAAGTTGTAAACCTGTTGGCAAGGGAGTAGACCAAACGGATCCTCAGTGATATCTGTGTGAGGAATAACGCTCGCTAAATCTCTAAGCCACAGAGTGAAAATATAATTTCCAGGTTGTCCCAATATAGGGTCCAAGGCAAATATCCCTCATGTCCACTTTTGAATGCAGTGATATCCCTGGTCTCCCAAACCGTAGGAGAGGAACAATACGCCTGTAAAGGATGATCAAATGCATACCCTAATGACGCCGCTTGTGAAGACAGTGCAGTTAGTCATATTCCGTTGCCCTCATGCCCTCAGGCTGTAATTAGGGCAGCCCGTTGCTCCTTTAGCACGGCTGCATTTGTTTGAGGAGGTGCGGTCCTTGTGCTTCTCTCATTAGATCTGATGAGCTCATTACCCTCTCTCTCAAACTCTCTGGAATAAAAATGAATTAGACGGTGCTGCCTCCTTTTCAAAGACAGAAAAATGTGAGTTCAAAGAGTTCATCTCTTTTGTTATCGGTCTACAGAGCTTTAAATAAACTCACTAAACCGAAAATTGCACATCACCAATGACGTTTCTTAAAACACTAGTGACCAAAGTTCATAATCATTTAAATAAAGTATATCTTTTGATATTGCACATTTGTTATGAATGAAAATATCAACAGACCCTAATACCAATCAAAGACCCATGGTAAGTGGCCTCTGATGATTTTGCAACAAGGGGCGGATGACCAGAACAACCTAATTATAGAAGAATCATGCTGAGCTTTGGAGCAGCAGTCATTTTCAAGTTTATTTTAGTGGAGAAGCGTAATGATGGCATGGCTGGAGGTCTAGCTCTCACACAGATAAACACAAAGCAGCTTTATCCCATTCCGCTCAGCGTCTGTGGGATGAGGTCATCTCTCTTCCACGGAGGATCACATTTGTTTTGTTTTGGGCATGCATCTGAAGGCGGCTAAACTTGAAACAAAACTGTGTAATAGTCACACAAACACACTTCTACACACACAGTCAGAAAGATCCAGAAGCATGCACAAATGCACAAACACTTTTCCAGCCTCCCCAGGAGCTAGTGACCTTCAGAGCTCCTTTGTGCCACTTGCTGCTAAACTGGCGAAAATAAAAACCGCACAGCCATGGCAAAAAAAAGAAAAAAAGAATAATTGATTGGAAAGGTCACCTTTCCTCATATTGCACACGGACCGTGACCTTGTCAGAGAGTTTGATCCTTCAGGCAAGGCCGAGCCAGCGTATACAGCCTGCTCCCACTACTTATTTAGCAGGCAGGATCCAGTGTGAGATAACAAGGCCCTGAGGTGCTCACTGGAGTTCCATTTCAAAGCTAAAGGGGCCAAGAGAGAGGCTTGGGTGTGTGGTTAGTCACTCGCTTCAAGCTGGCAGTAAGCAGGCATATCATGACCTTTGTCTCAGTGGCTACTCTCAAAACAAAGTCTTGGGCACAGTAAGGGCTCCTTATCAAATCACCCAAGTGAACGCAAACTAGTTATGACAACTACACTAAAGGGGATCTTGTCTTGGTCACACTTGAGCCGGTTAATTATCCCAATAATTAATGTGGGCACAGTTGAGGTTGGCATTCACTACACAACGATAATCACTTACCACATATTATACAGAAATACAAGGGAGCCGAGAGAGTGAATGGAGAGCTATTGTCATTTTGCCACCACAGTCAAAAGAAACTCTCAACTCAAGCAGTCTCCAGTCTTCATTGAACAAGCATTTTCCTATTGTTGCACACTTTAACATACAATTTTCCTTGGCAGGAGAGAAGGAAATATAATTTAGATTTGGAAGAGGATACCACAGCTCCAAAAGACGTACTTGAAATATTATTCTCATACAATATACATGAAATGCTGCACTGTTGTACTTTCAATAGGAATTCGGAATATGATTACATTGATAGAATAAACATTTTATGCTGATGACCTTATTGCCTTGCTGGAGAAATTTAATATGGCACAGAGTTAAAAAAATAAAAATAAACAACTGCTACTGCATATAAGAACATGTCTGGTTCTAACCCCAGACTGAGATTGGTCATGACCAGCCTCTCCTTCAAATCCATCGGTTGAATCTACAGTATCTGAGCAAAATATATTTCATCAACATAATATTATCCAGTTTATTCAAGTATTACAGAATTCCACTTGCACATTTACCATACAAAGACCATTATGTACATACCGGTAAGCATTTTTATGATGAATATGTAAGCTTTTGTTGAATTGTGATGAAAAACATATTTTTAAGTTAAACTCACAACAAAGGTGGACTTGGAACCAATAAAACATACTGAATCAACAGAGTAAAATTGTCTGTATAAAATTAATGTTGGAGGGTTGTATTGTGGGCTAAGTACATTGCTGTTTGCATGTGCATAAAAAAAATCTAAGTTGGAGGCGGGCAGTTCTCTGGGGTGCCTATAAGTCACACGCTTGCCTACAGGGCCCCACTGCATCTCAACAATTAATCTGCTCTTTATGCCACTATGTAAGATAGGGACTTTGATACTGCAGAAACACACACACACACACCACCACCCTAACCCTCCCAACATGAGAAAACAAGAAAACATCCCTTCATCTTACAATGAATAATTAAGATGCAGCTTATCGTCTGCACGAGTGCAGGAAGTCCATAGCATGGTGCAGGTGCAACAGGGCGATATTGACTTCAATCACGACTGGCATTTAAAGTCTTCCTCCCACTGAACTGAGAAACACCTCCCACTCGCTTAGCTGGCCTGCAGATCGTGGAGAGGCATTTAACGGTAAAATGAGCAGTAATTAGTTGAGAAAGAGGTGACCCCCGGTGCAGAAAATGCCACAACGTCCCCCGGCCACAAATGCTGTTGGGGGGTTGGTGCAGCCCCTGGTGCGTAACCCTGGTAACCCCAACGGAGAAGCAGTTTAATAACATAGTCGTGCCTTCATCTTAGTGGCATTCCATAGGAATGGGATTCTATACCATTGTACAATAATAAGTTGTCTTTTGAAACAAGACTTCAATCAACCCTAAATATCTCACTGCTACATTATCACTGAACATTTCAAATGACAGGAAATACAAAAGGCAAAAGAGAAATTCATGCTCCTACAGTCTCTGAAAAATAACCCAATTTCCATGTCGAGGACAGATGTTTGTGAAGTGAACCTCACTGTGCTAGATACTGTAGGAAACTAAATCACGTTTTCCAGAGGCTTCCAAACTACTAGGGTCACCTTCAAGAATTTGACAAACATTGAAAGGTTCAAGATGCAATTTCATTCCAGCACAATCCATGAATACAAAAACAAACATCCTCTGACATTCTCCACAAACAGTTCTTGATTTATAGCACTTTGAATGTGCAGACCCTTGAATGTTATATAAAACTGCTGAAGCAAAGACACTGTTTACCCATTTAGAATTGATCTCCTCCAATGCGGAGGGTTTAAAAAACTATTTCTTAAAAATGCTTCATAAAAAATGTGTGTTGCAAGAAGTGTTCGCGAGCCAACGCATGCTGTGAGGCACATTTCTTC
Organism: Mallotus villosus; assembly: GCA_903064625.1. Lineage (NCBI taxonomy): Eukaryota > Metazoa > Chordata > Actinopteri > Osmeriformes > Salangidae > Mallotus > Mallotus villosus. The sequence goes on from CAEFZP010005273.1 coordinate 199,417, forward strand.
CTTAGTTTTATAAAAACTGGAAACAGCAGGAAAGATCTGCTGGACATGATGTTAGTTTCCTCCAGGATGACAATGACTCTTAATTAGAGACTTGCTGCTCTTGTTGGTTAGCTATACTTTTGTAAAAAAGCTTAACATTCCTTCCTGAGTTTTATCAAAACTGTGCCGGTTTCCCAAGAACCGGAGCACCGGGAGCCACTGATTGGGCGGGAGCCAAGTCAAAGAGCTTAATGAAGCTCCCGCCCAATCAGAGGAGGGGTTACGCCGCACAATAACCAGGACTCTATATTTTCCCTCCGTTTAAACAGCCTGGTATACTAGGTGTTGTTTTAATGGCTCTCAACCCTTGCCTTTTGCCTGTTGACTTGGACTGTTGTAATTTAACCAGAGTTGACTCAGGACAACAAGCTGTTTGAAATTCACACTGTGCTGCCTGCGGCATAGCCCAACCAGTGAGTCAGTGTCCCCCCCCTCAACCAGAATGAATCACCTGATTATATATGCTAGCAAAACACGAAGCCTGTGGAGGCATGTGGAACTAATTGTAAATGAATTGTGCAAAAGATTCAGTCTAGCAAGTTATAGATTTAAATATCTTTATATGGGTTAAAACCAGGCCAGGATCACTGTTGAGGACAATATTAATATCGTTGGATAAAGAAAAAAAGAGAGGAGAACGATTGAGACTATTTTGACAATGTTTTGCGTTGGGTGGGGGGCCAACGTCATACAGGTTAGCTAGGCCATGTAGAAAACGGACCAGGGTAGACCAGGGTAGCAGGGTTAGACCAGAGTAGCAGGGTTAGACCAGAGTAGCAGGGTTAGGCCAGAGTAGCAGGGTTAGACCAGAGTAGCAGGGTTAGGCCAGAGTAGCAGGGTTAGACCAGGGTAGCAGGGTTAGGCCAGAGTAGCAGGGTTAGGCCAGAGTAGCAGGGTTAGGCCAGAGTAGCAGGGTTAGACCAGGGTAGCAGGGTTAGACCAGAGTAGCAGGGTTAGGCCAGAGTAGCAGGGTTAGGCCAGAGTAGCAGGGTTAGGCCAGAGTAGCAGGGTTAGACCAGAGTAGCAGGGTTAGACCAGGGTAGCAGGGTTAGACCAGAGTAGCAGGGTTAGACCAGGGTAGCAGGGTTAGGCCAGAGTAGCAGGGTTAGGCCAGAGTAGCAGGGTTAGGCCAGAGTAGCAGGGTTAGACCAGAGTAGCAGGGTTAGACCAGAGTAGCAGGGTTAGACCAGGTAGCAGGGTTAGGCCAGAGTAGCAGGGTTAGACCAGAGTAGCAGGGTTAGACCAGAGTAGCAGGGTTAGGCCAGAGTAGCAGGGTTAGACCAGGGTAGCAGGGTTAGACCAGGGTAGCAGGGTTAGACCAGGGTAGCAGGGTTAGGCCAGAGTAGCAGGGTTAGACCAGAGTAGCAGGGTTAGAACAATGTGACTTTCAAAAAGTATCTGCAGGGTAAAGAAACAACAGTCCTCTCTTGACTACAGACAATAAAGATGAGGCCTCTCAAGCTATCATCCAACTCCAATTATATGTAAGAAGCTTACAGGGAGGAAACTGACCTTTATATATCATCAAAGATTACAGGAAACAACAACAGTCTTTTTAAGTGATTGAATGACAGAAGCTCATGGGAATTACCAGTAATTAGAAGCAAGATTAAGTTTCTAAGCTGTCCTTACATCCTTGAGTCCACTGCAATTTGCTGTCTTTGTGAGACCAGGGGTCATACAGATGGTGAATGACATCCATATCTTATTATTATTTATTAATAATGGATGGTCTCAGGGAGGCCGAATCTACACTTTGACCAAGGAAAATCCATTTCACAAATTTGAAGCACGTGGATCAATGACAAGGTGACCTCATGTGGCAATACAAAATGGCTTTGCTTTTGATACTGCAAATCCCTTGCCACCACACTTGTGAGATAAGGAAAATCATGATGTGAGGTAACCTTGCATCCCCCACAACATTGTCTATGCATAACAGGACAAATATGACCCTCACAAAAACCTTCCCATTTCAGACAAATCAGAAACGCCAAAAATGTGTGCGTGTGTGTCTACATCCCTTTATTGTGGAGAGAATTAATTAAATCTCAAACACTTCAGATCAAAACAAATCGAAACACCCATCTGCTGTATGTGCCACTCAAGCATGAATTAATGACTCTCGCTTTTGTTTCTTTGGAAAGACATGTCTTCTCCAAGACTGTCTGTGATTAACCTGAGCACCCCCTCAGTGTCACATGCGTTTTGACACACACTTGCGGATGAAAGGGCTTGTCTCCAACCCAACACCAATTATATAGAATACTTCATCATTATCTGCAGGACCAGAGGCACACACACCTGGACTGAGACCCTGCTGTGGCTGTGAACTCCTGCACAAGGCATCTTCAGGCATTTCCAGTAACAAATTAGAGTAAATATGACCACTTGGTTGTCTTCATCATGTTTCGAGGCAGAAGTGAACGACCAGTTACAGCTTGACTATAAAGCAGAAGGTTAGTTGAAAAGGTATGTCCCTCAAGGGCATGTCCAGAGTTGCCTAAGGTCTGGGACCTGAATCTATTCTTCCCTAACCGGAAGCTCAAGGCAAGGTGAATGGCAGGGCGACAACCTATTCCCCTTATCATCTCTTTGCTCCTTATTAACAACGTGGCAGGCCACGGAGCCTCGAAATGCTAAATAGACGAATTATTTATCTGACATTTGCATATCTCGTAAAGGCTCAGGCTGGGGGAAATTGTATTAGGGGAGAAGATTAATTCCGAGGCTTCTTTTTAGGGCATAACACCGGCTTCACCCAATTTACAGAGCCCATTACTTGTCATCTTAAGTAAAAATGTAATGCATAAAGAGTTCGTCGGCACACCAGAGGAAAAGTCATTTCATCACCTGATATCCACTCATAATGTCTTGCTGAAGTTATTTCACTTCCACACTTCCAAGAATGCGTGATTGGAGCCAACTGCCTGGTAATGAGACAACGAGGTTAAAGTAGGAGACCCCTATTCACACATCCGTACCCCCCAAAACCCGTTCACCAAGAGTCCCTCAGGTGCCCGACTACTTTGCACTTCTGTGGCCGGGTGTCAGTCGTTAGAGTCTGACAAGGTCAAAAGGCATTTCATTTTCTCGCCCTTGATCCCCCCCAGCTGCCCCCCTCTACTCTTTCATCAATTGCACCACGGCACCCACTCTCCTGTTAAGACTAGCCCTCGCTCACCCCCCCCTCTCCCGTTAAGACTAGCCCTCGCTCACCCACCCTCTCCCGTTAAGACTAGCCCTCGCTCACCCCCCCCTCTCCCGTTAAGACTAGCCCTCGCTCACCCCCCCCCCTCTCCCGTTAAGACTAGCCCTCGCTCACCCCCCTTCTCCCGTTAAGACTAGCCCTCGCTCACCCCCCCTCTCCCGTTAAGACTAGCCCTCGCTCACCCCCCTCTCCCGTTAAGACTAGCCCTCGCTCATCCTATTTGAATTACAGCATGTGACTGGAGGCAGCTGAGGCACACCTACATGGCCAGACCCTGCAGTTCAATCACACTGACGCATCCACATCCTCCGACCGGCTCCAACACATGATTTAGCTTCACCAGGACTTGTGCAAGTCGGGCACTGTATGCTAGAGACGCTTATCTGTAAGCATGTGCTGCTTTTACATGAAACAAAAACTGCTAATATGGCTCAATTTACAGGAATAAGACATGTGCAAGTATATGCAGATAAAGGTTTATCCAGGTTTAAATTCAAGGGAAATCGTAAAACGTCGACATCATTAATCACACCTTTAGAAATATTCAATACTTGCAGAGCTTACAGTATCAGACGTGATACTTCAAAGCATTATGTAAAAAATGTAATTGAAACATAATTGGTCCCTCCTCATTGCATAACATTTACACTGCAGTAACCACGGGCACTTAAATGGGCGTAGCTGTAAGTGATTAAATGTGTCTCTATGCTACAATAGTCTTGGTGTTCCACAGTAGAATTCTGTTCTCCAAGTCCTAGCGGGCTATATAAATCCAGGCATTGGATCATTTCATGACAGTCAACTTTCAAACCATGATGTTTTAAAGAAATCATACCGTTACTCTTGAGCGAAAATACGAAGATAGGCCTTTGCCCTAGCCAATTTTTCTTTTGAGCCCTGAACTGATTGAGTCCAAGTGAATATGGCATGTGCTGTTTCTTCCATCTTGGGTCTTTATGATTCTTAACTGCCCCTGTCACTGGACAGTAAAGTTTGGACATCTCTATTCGATGATGCATTGGTGAGTTTCAGAAAGACAGTATTACAATTCTTTAGACTTGGCTGATTCTCGATTTGTATCTGACATCTTCTCATGGGTACATACTGTACGATGCTTTCTGACGGAGGGATCAGCCAAAATCTTGTTTCCTTGCAGCACTTTTCTTTATCACAAAGTTTTGAAGCTCTCAGTTCCCACTCCATCCCTCCGCCTGTTAAACTCCACCTTTTATTTCAGCTGCTGTTTGGACAAAATGGAAGAAAGCTAGCCTTTCCTATGAAGTACAATGTAGACATGACCACAAGCTCTGGCAAGCTCCCTTTTTCACAGCCTTGTCCATAAAAGACTTACAGCACAAATCGTCCGTTAGGGTATTTAAATTCAGGGCTTTTAGAGCTAAAAGCCAGATATTCTTTTGTTCCAGAGAAAAAGGGCCACATTGTAGCAAAACCACCAATGTATGGTGCTCGGTCTGTTGACTGCCGGATTAAAAGCGACTGCATTGATTCGCTGAATTGGAGGATACAATAAGCTTGAAACACATTAAAATATTATAATTATCAAAGAGGACTGTAATTCATGCATCAGGGAGGAAGCCATTTTTTAGGCTGTGGTAGCACTGAATTGAATGGCGTAGTAGACGATATGTTTCTAATGAATTATAATGGGATTATTGGACTGAGGTGGTGCTTCTTTGTCCAAAGCAACTAAACCCAGGCTCTTCCAGGTTGGACGCGTGCTGCTAATGTGTCTTCTGAGAGTGTCTCATTTGATCCACTAAGTTCCAAAAGGGCCGTCGTTTTTTACATGGACTATTCTACAGTCATCGTTTGGAGTTCCATACACCAAAATGATAAATAACAAATGCTTGTTTCAAACTGAGTGCAGGTCTCAGATGAGAGGGGAAGGCCAGGGTTGAGAGAACAGGCAGTTGGTGAGTCAACATAACAGGGGCAGGTGAGTGTGGAGGACATACTTAAATACTGGACCAATTTTCTATCTAAACACATTATTTCCCCAGCATTCATGTATTTGATCTGGGTCACATATCTCTTATCTCCTTATAAAACTACAGTATGCCTCTCTCACACATTTACACACACACATTCACAATGGTTTTGCCAATGGTAGCTGCCTAATTCTTCCATAATTTTAAAATGCTATGAGATATAGCTCTACATGCAGGTTGATTACACTACAGTCATAGCAGTACTGTATGTAGTATGTACTACATACATAGTACAGTGTTACATATTCTATGTAATGCTTATAAACAATATGTTTGGTTGATAGTATTGACTTTGCATTTCTGGGTTCCCCATTTGGTTGTGTATCCACTTCAAGTCATTGAAACGTTTTAATTATTGATTCTCTTTAAGCTACATATCATGTACTGTGGGCATTTATCAATATAGTCCACAGATAAATTTAACAAATCCAATCAGAGAACCCCCGTTTTGCTTAACTCAACAACTTGTAGACAGGCAGGTTTACGAGAAGGAAACCCAATCCAGACCCTGACTGACAATGTGAAACGCCCTCGCCAAACCACATTTACAGCCTGCCTCCTTGGACTAGTGACATGCATGTCAATCACTGCCCCTTGCCAATGATGGGTGTTGCGGTTTAATTCCACCAGGAATCACCGTCACCAGCAGAAGCATTGATTGGCCTCCATGTGCTGAATACCTTCTCTTTTCCAAGGGTGGGGGGATGGAGGGGTCATGTGCTGAATACCGATCTCCTCTCCAGAAGTGGGGGGGGTGGAGGGGTGTAAGGAGAGGCCTTAGTAATCAGAGTCACACCTCCTCCACCCTCTGGCTCCTGGCATTGTCTATCATCACCTTTTCTTTGTTACTTTTTTGCCCAACAGCAACATCCATAGGGTATCAAGTACCAAATGCCAGGGTGTTTTTCTAGACAGACGGATGTGTGAAAGTTAACACCAACACCATGTTTGACATGGATTTGGCCTTTTCTTGGAAGTACAGAGGCCAAAACACAACATAGCCTGTATGTCAAGCAATTTAGTCAAATTGACCAGACCAAATCTGTCCCAATGCTCTATGTATTGATAGTGGGTGGGTGGGGGTGGGGGGGGTCTTCCTGCTTCTATCTAAATGATTAAAAAAACAAACTGAAATGAACCCTGTTGAAGGCTAAGTTTGGAAAGCATTTATATCTAGTGGCTATTGCCATTTTCTTAGGCTTCTGAATATGTAACAGTACAGCCTCTCTGAAATGTGCACTTGAACTTGTTTCCTCCAAGGACATTCCTGAACAATTCAACATGGGATATGAATGGGCTTTCGCTAACTTGCCTCAGCCATCCGTTATATCGTCATCAAATGATGACCCATGTAGACACATTACAATGCACTGACATGCTTAAACATTGTGAAGGACCTGGTCAGTGGACCATTCCAATTAGTGTCAAAAGACGTCACAGGTTTTATTAGTTTGATAGCGCACACAATAGGTAGAGTTGCACTGAAGATGACATTTAAATGTAACAGCACCATTTTTGTAAATATGGACGAACAAACTTGGATATTATCATGTTGGATTTTCTCTTCAAATCGGTTAAATGTGTTATGTTCTATACTGTAAGGCTGAGAGTGATGAGGAATGTTATGTTTGTAGGATCTACTGTACAAACACTGAAATTAAAAAGGTCCACTTGGTTAATGACACAGGACTGTAACATCATCAGACTTGATGGTTGGACTGTAACATCATCGACTTGATTGGCTGAACTGAACCATAGACAGGTTATCAATGGCAAAGCCAATGGAGAGAAATATGAGCTATTCAACACTTCCATATATCTGATGGGAGTGTTTCATTTGAAGCTTAGTGACCAAAGTGTTCTGTGTGTCAATACAACTATAACTGCTTTGCTTCCAGATACACACTGTAACAAGCACACTGTCACCTTCTGAAAGCAGAAAAGCACAGGCACAATAAGATATAGCTTTAATAGTGTGTCCACGAAATAACAAAAAACAACAACTATATCATTGTTTGGTTCTAGATGTATGTCAGTGAATTATATATATTATATTCCTTGGGTAGGGGAATAATACATTTCAGTTTTAACCCCGAGAGAAGAAAGAATAAACAACTGTTCCCAAGGTAAGGTGTTTGAAGACAGAACCCTGCACATCAAGCTGGCTGGGAGAATTTCACAGCAGGCAGGAAATCTAACTCTGCTGGAACTCACCAGCAAGAAAAAAGACATTTCTTAAGCATGTCCCTTCACCTTGTCCAACAGCCATTGAAGAAATGCATTATAATCTATTGGAGGCAGGCCTACAAGGTTATGATGAGGTTTAAAAGAGACAAGCTTTGAAGAACAGCCAGCCAGATCCCCCAGCCATGTTTCTCAAGACATAACATTAAAGCCGTATTTGGTGAACTGGTTAAGTAAACACTATAATTGCGCTCCCCTATGTGATCCTGGTGTGGTACTACGTCATGGTGGCTTTAGAGAACGCTGGCTGTGCATGAGGGAGCTCATAAACACCTTGTCAAGCTGAAGGTGTCAGCTTTACACCCGGGGTGAGGGTCTCCAGGAGACACGACGACACGTGTGAACAAGTCACAGCCCAATATTAGACATCACTTACTGGCGCTATTGTTCATTCAGTGTGGTCAGGTTGGTTGTATTGTGTGTCTCTCAGTTACTCAACAATCAATGGAGTCGTGTGCTTACAGATCTAACTAGTGGCACAGATCCCTAGAACAGTTTAAGTCATGTCTAGAACGTATCATCTGAGTTCATCATGGAATGGTCTCTAGACATATCCATGTCTGGGTTAGAATAATCCAGTATAATCTTCATGCTTTGGTTTCATTGGCGTACACAATGATCAAGCATACAATGTACGGCAGGGTTTAAGTCACAAACAGGTTAATAATTTAAACTGTATTGAAATATAATTCGGAAATGTAATGTCAAAGTAGTTTTTTTTTAAGGTTTGAGGACTGTCTTTGTCTATGACAGTAGGCATAACTAAGGACCAGCATACCGTGGGAGAGTGTCTGGATGTTTCCAAACATCACACTACAATACAGTACATGTACTTACTAAATGTCAACAGGGGGATTATAGTGGGTGGGGCCGGTGGGGACTGTGCTGTCCAGTCTTCAGCGGGGCAGAGAGGTGAGTCCCAGGGCAGCTAAAGCCATGTCAAGGTCACAGGCACCTCATGTGTTTAATGATGGCAGGGTGACTGAGTAACACTGAGCCATCTATCAGCTGTTACAAGCCAACAGCCATCATTGATTTACTATCCACCGTCTAAGAAAAAAAACCTACAGCCAGCACACTAAGGTACCAAAATAAGACGAGCAAACAATTATTATTAAAAACATTTAATTTTTTAAGGGGACAAGTACACAATGCACCACACCCTTTCAGGTTTTGAGTTTCAGATTTGAGAATTCTATCATGCTCACATTTGATAGGCAGGTACAGCTATCACACCAGCCATCTGAACCCCCCCCCCACACCCTGCTTTCCTATTCCCTCAGTCCCTTTTGTCCAGTTGTTCTGAAGCAAAAACACGAAACCCAGCAGTTTCTTCCCATCTGAAGGACACAGCATCACACATCCTTATGACGCCACAGCTGGCTGAGTTTACCGTGCAATTAGGCTGGAGATCAAAACATCCAATAAAGAAATATACAAAAACAAGAAATTAAAAAGCTATGTACTGTATCTCATACAATATGTATGAAAAGAATATGACATTGATAAGAAAACTTAGTATAAACAGACACACATTTGATATAAAGATATAAAAAATTATTCTATATATTGCTTTTGAGAGACAGACAGAGAGGGAGAGAGAGCAACACTACAGGGAATCAAGGGTTGGGAACTACGGTGAAAAAGTGGGTGTTCAAGTTATTAAGGCCAGACAAAGTAAAATTAACCATCTTAGTGTATCACACTACAGTAAATGGCAAATATATACAGCTCCATATCCTTATGTTTCACAATATTAATCAAATATGATTTAAGGTTTAGCTCTGGATTTGATTTGGAAGTGTGACTGGGCTGCTTTCCATGTATTTACCACAGGTACAAACATATTTGATAAAAAAAGATATACATAGATACTGTATATGCGCATAAACATACAAAGAGAAATAGAGAGAGACGGAGGGAGGGAGGGAGAGAGAAAGAGCGAGGTCGGACTCATACCGTTGGAAAGGTGGAAAGATCTGTTTTTTTATTTTTTTTATTCTGATGGGTTATGTTAGTTTGATAATCCCACCCGCATTAGAACACTGTAAAACAATACTCATCGATCGGTATATTACCTGAAGAGGACGTGCCTACCCTTTATACTGTAAATGCATCCTGGTGCCTTTGCCGTCTGTTCCAATACCTTTCACGCATATCCCCAAAAATGCGGTAGGATACTGAGTCATGTCGAAACTCAGATTATGGTTCACAACACGGTACACATATCACATGTTGCTAAAACATAACATAGCCTAGTATACATACACTAAAGCATTTTAAAGCGGATATGATCTCTATAGTTGAAAACCACAATCCTTAAACTACCGCGCTCCGTTCTGTCCAAACCTTAACTAGCACCTAAATAAACCTGTCGATTTTTAAGTTTCCTTTCAAGAACTGACCATATCAATGCCACTGCAACACTAACCGCAAGCAAGCCTCAGGGCATTTTTCTACCGACTCACCTGCACCGTGGTAAAGT
>CAEFZP010005274.1:0-13825 GCA_903064625.1 Mallotus villosus
CTGCAATCACGTAAGTTGATTTAATGAGTGGGGTGCGCCGGGATGAGTCTATAGGTGACGACTGACTATATAATAATTGGGGAACATGAATTACAAATAATCTATTTCAAAGAAAGTGTGGACAATTTACATAATTTCAGTAATCTTGTTTTATTAAACAGGGCATGCAATCGTTTGTGGCCCCATTACCCAATACATTGTTATTTTGGTGCTTCTTATCCTGTTCTTGCCTGTTGTGAATCTATAATGGGCATCAGACAAAGATCACAGACATAGGCATAAACACAAACAATCAAATACACTGTAACTAGACAAATAATGAAAGCCAGCGACAGAGTGCATGTTTAAAGACATGTAAAACTCTGTCTTCAATTCACTAGCTGTCAAAAGCAAGCAGAGATCAATATTTGCACTGCACACTATTTAAACTTTCCTACTTTCACTTAATTTGGGAAATTGGGAGTCATCCATACACTCTACTGGGTATGTTTTTGCTGTCAGAACTACATAGTCTAATTAATCAATGATTCTTACATTTGAACACAATTTTGTAAATGTTTACATTCACTGCTGTTCCCTCTCAGGACTCGATTTTGTTAGTTTAGTTCTAATCTTCCTTCCTTCTTTACTTCCTATCTTCCTTCCCTTCCTTCCTTTTGTTCTCCCCTCCTTTAGGTATCTCTGATGAACATGAATGAATAAAAGAAAGCCTTTATGACCAAACATTTTTGGACAGTTGCCAAGCTAGTAATATCATATCAATACACCCTCAAATGACACAGGAAGGACGTGTTCTTAACAGTACCAGGACACAGCCCCTTGCTCTAACATCTCCTTTTCTCCCAGGGTGCTGTGCAATGACATACTGGGCCTGAAGGTGGCAGGCGACCCGGTTCTGACCCCTAACTCTGTGTGCCTGCGACTGGCTGGCCTGAGTAAGCGCCAGATGCGCCTGTGTGTGCGCAGCCCGGATGTGACGGCATCTGCCTTGCAGGGTATCCAGGTGGCCATTCATGAGTGTCAGCATCAGCTGAGAGACCAGCGCTGGAACTGCTCCTCCCTGGAGGGCAAGCTGCCCCACCATAGCACCATCCTCAATAGGGGTGAGGGGTTTTCTGAGTAGGCATGGGTATGATGGGAACATTCTTTAGCGTAGGTCATCAGGATATTTTCCCACCCCTCCATGTCATAACAAATTATGGCATAAAATAATAATGGTCATGTATTTACTATTAGTCAGACATTATAGATTTTTTTTCTTTCTCAGAATAAAATAAGAAAATTAGAAGGAATTACATTATATAAAAGTTTACTTGTAATTTTTCACAGTGGATAACGAGCCCTGTCATCACTTCTGCTCAACTACTTTCTGGCATGTCTCCACAGGTTTTCGTGAGAGTGCTTTCTCCCTGTCCCTGCTGGCTGCAGGGGTGGCTCATTCCGTGGCCTCGGCCTGCAGCTTAGGCAAGCTGAGTGGCTGCGGCTGTGAGGCCAAGCGTCGATTGGATGACGACAAGATCCGCATCAAACTCACACAGCTTCAGCTTCAGACCCTTCAAAGGGGAGAAGTCAGCATGGGAGTGGCACAGGAATCTAAATTCAGCGGTCGTCGAGGGGAGCAGCCCACCAGACAACACTCTGGCCACCCCTCTGCCCTCCTCAAACCCCTCTCGGATGAACTCAGCTCACTGCAAGACACCTGGGAGTGGGGCGGGTGTAGCCACGATGCTCGCTTTGGTGAGCGCTTCTCTAGAGATTGGCTAGACTCTAGGGGGTCTCCACGGGACATTCACGCCCGCATGAGGATACACAACAATCGAGTTGGCAGACAGGTGAGCAGTCAACCAATAGGCTACATCTTGTGAGATCTGTGAGATCAGAAACCAATAAAAACTGGTTTAAAACCTTCTTTAAAACTGTAAAAATAACAGTCCCTTAATAACAGTTTGTTAGGATTTGACAAAATGTGACTAACATCACCAATGTCAGATAATAAGCTTGTAATAGAATGACAAAGATAACATGAAACATTTCTTAACAACATATAGACGATTCTCATTTGTCTGGTCCCTGTCCTCCGGTTCCTAGTTGGTGGCTGTCAACATGAAGAGAAAGTGTAAGTGCCATGGTACATCAGGCAGCTGCCAGTTCAAGACTTGCTGGTACGTCTCCCCTGAGTTCCGCCTGGTTGGATCCCTCCTCCGGGAAAAGTTCCTGTCCGCCATATTCATCAATTCCCAAAACAAGAACAACGGTGTCTTCAACCCCCGAGCCATGAACAGCAATGAGAACCGGGCCGGTGGGGTGGGGGGGCTCAACAGCGGCGGCCGGCGAAGGAGTGTCTCCCGGGAGCTGGTCTACTTTGAGAAATCACCGGACTTCTGTGAAAGAGAGCCGTCATTGGACTCGTTGGGCACGCAGGGGCGTATCTGTAACAAGACCAGCCAAAGCATGGACAGTTGCAGCTCGCTGTGCTGCGGCAGGGGACACAACATTCTGAAGCAGACACGCAGTGAGCGATGCCACTGCCGTTTCCACTGGTGCTGCTATGTGCTCTGCGAGGAGTGCCGAGTCACAGAGTGGGTCAATGTGTGCAAGTAAACCACTCATCCACCCAGAATTTTGTGTTAGGTGGTCCTAGAGCTCAAATCACTGCCTTCCCCCAACCAATCTGACTTGACACATGCACCTTGCTGCATCCATGAGGAGGTAAGGTGCAAGTAGAGTAAGACAGCCAGCATCCTGTTTTAGTCCCTCCAGGACTTGTGAATCAAAATGGTCTTTAACGTCCCAACAATGCACATAAACCCCTCAGCTACCCCTTCCCTGTTTATTTTTCTCCCAGATCTTAGTTTCCCAGAGAATCTATGTACCCCTCTTATTTTTATTTTTGGTTCTGTCATCTGGGATCTATTTTCTCTTTGTTGCTGTTGTTATTCTCAAAATGCCAAGTCAGAGATTGAAGAGGAGATGACTCTTCCCATGCGTCACAGACCCTTTGGAGCAGTTTTGACAGATGGTGAGATGGTGCCTTACGAGTTAAAAAAGTCTAAATGCAAAAAAAAACATGCTTTGAATGTTGATACAGGTTCAGGACAATTGTGGTGTTTGTATACTATGCACCAGTGCTTAAATCGACAGACTACAGGACTAACTCTTCATTCTCAATGAAGCAAGTCTTTGAAGACTAATACTTCTGCCCAATGATGTGCTTTGAACTACTGGAAATTCATGTAAACTCAACATGGCCGACCATGTAACAGTGACCGAGGTCAAGGGAATATTTTCCATTCTTGGAATGTTTCTATCCCCTCTCATACTGAATACCAGGTAATCCAGGTTTATTTTGTAGAAAATAACATAATCCTACCATGGAACTTGCTGTATCATTGTTAAAATTAACAATGTGTGTCTTTTGCAATTTTTTTATCTTTTGCAAATAATGTATTGATTTTTGCAAATCAATACAGTAAATGCGTACAATTGTGATTTAACTTCATGGCAGGTGTCTTATATGTTGTGGACCGCAATCACTTAAACTCCATGAGTTCCATATTGCTTGAAACTAATTTTGAGCTCAGTGGTAAGCCTGGTACGGCTTGTTTATGTTATTAGGCCTCTGTAGACACACAGTATGTATAGGTAGATTGACCTTATCTAGGATCATTTGAATAAGATTATAAGGACAGAAGACACAGAGGTTCCTTATTCACATACTGTAGGTGTTGAAACAACAGAGGTGCTTATATCAGTTTTTTACTATTACTAATGCTAAAGACAAAAGAGATGCTCATGCTAATGTCACAAACAATTTGAGGATTGGCTCTTGAATGTTGACACCAGTCTAAAATGCCCCGAGATTTGGCTCCTACCTTATGGTCAGGATTTGAGCGAACACTTGGGCTGGGTGTCTGAAGGATTCAGGAGGAGACACATAATAGGTGAGAGTTTTTATGGCAGCTTCTCGCAGACAGAGGTTTTAAATTTTTATGGCTGCCGGATATTGTTTCCTAAAAGTATGACTTTAATTACAGTGGAGAAGAAGTGTGTGTTATACCCGTTTTGTCACTGGGGAAACTTCTGTTGATGGCTTCACAGCTAAGCTGTAAGCGGCAGCATGTGCTACATAGAGGACACTATGTCCTGTCTGTACCCTTACAGAAGAGAAATATATTCACCAATATAGAACTTGAAATATATGCTAGTATATTATAATATATTATTTTCTATTACATTTTCCAATATATTATATATGGAGATACATGGGATAATATATTGATGATACATATATTGTACACTATAATATATATTCATGTAATATATTGCAATACATTGCAAAATATACAAATGATTGCCGCTTTCAACCTATTGCAATATATTGAACATTCATAGTAAGTAACTACATTTTATTGATAAAGCACACTCTCAACACAGTGAGGCTGACCGAGGTGCTGAAGAAAAGCACAAATACAATAATACAAATACATTTTTAAAAACACTATAAAATACACAGTAAGAACAAAAATACAAAGCAGTCAACAATAGCAATACAAGTAACAGCACAACTCAAGTGGTGGGAAACGCCAGAAGATGTAAGTGGGTCTTAAGCCTGGATTTAAAAACAGACAATGAAGCAGCCTGCCTAATAAAAAGGGGAAGCTGATTCCACAGCTTAGGGCCAGTAACTGCAAAGGCCCTATCACCTGTGCGTCTACAGCGTGATCTGGGAATGTATAAAAATAGTCCGCAGACCTCAGTGACCTAATGGGTGCGTGCAATTTTAAAAGGTCCGAGATATATGAAGGGGCCTGTCCATTAAGAGCCTTAAAAACAAACAATATCTTCATATTCATATATAATATATGTGTTTATATATCCCAAAATATATGCAATTTAATGTTTAGCAATATCCACCATAATGTATTCCAATTTATATGGGAAAATGTAATATATGGAAAGATAGTGTCACATATGTTTAATATATGGTAGAACATATTTAAAATATATGTACAATTATGTGGAAAGATATACATGAAATATATGTACAGATATGTGTTCAAGGATATTGTGGAATATATTTTAAATATATGTACAATTATATGGAAATATATGTACATATATATTGTACAATGTATGTGTACATATATGAGAACATGCACATACAATGTATGTACATATATATATTTACATTTAGCAGACACTCTTATCCAGAGCGACTTACAGTAAGTTACAGTGCCTTGACCAAGGACACAGCGTCATTTTTGCACTGCCAGGAATCGAACCGGCGACCTTCTGATTAATAGCCCAATTCCCTAACAGCTCAGCCATCTAGAAAGGATTCTAACAATGTTGTCACCGGCATTATTTCAGATGGAATCGCGATTCAAACAGTACCATCTGCTAACTGAAAATATGCCCCCAAAAACGTAAATAAGATTGACATTTATTTAGGGGGATATGGCTCATTCAAAAGAAGTTTGCTGAAGCGATCATTGTCAATTCCAATTTCAAATATCTTTCAATATAATTGTACATATATAAAAAAAATATTCTACCATATATTGAACACATATCTGTACATATATTTCATGTATATCTTTCCATATAATTGTACATATATTTAAAATATATTCTACCATATATTTAACATATATGTGACTGTATCTTTACATATATTACCAATACATTTTCACATTTAAATCAGAATACATTATGGTGGTATTCATAAATATAAAATGGCATATATTTTGGGATATGTAAACACATATTATATATTCATGTTCAATATGTTGCAATGTATGGGAAAATATACTGTACATATTAAATCCCATATATGGGAATATATTGCCTAATATATCACATGATATTTTCCAATATACTGCTATATATTTTTCTTCCGTAAGGGTACACAGTTGCCTGGGAGGCAGACACATATTCACTCACATTCTCTTTCTCTCTCACACACACACAGAATTAGACAGGAGAACACAGATTGAAAAGCATATGCGCACACATACAAACATTTGGGAGCTGCTCAGTGATTCACACTATCATCCCATATAGAGTGCAGCTGTAGCAACATGAGACTGGAACGTAGGAACATTACTAGTTTGGCCTACACACGTGGAACACACACACATACCTTAGGTCATCTAAATATATTTTAACAAAAACGGTCTTTCGAGAGTAGATCTAGGGATATACTGGGACTAAATGTCTCCAAACCCAACTCTAGCATGTGCGTTCTGGTATTTAGTATTTTGTGAGAGTGTAAAAAAAGAAAGAAGGGGATGGAGAGAGACAAGAATGGAATGATAAGAGACTGGATTTCTGGTTTGCATTTCTTCATTCCTTTATCTTTTCACCCTGGAGCTGCTGCTGCAAAGGGGAATTTCCTGTCACTTACTCCCATGTGTGAGACAGAGAGCTTGGACAACCCTGGATTGGTCTCTTCACTCTCTTTCTCCTCCTTCAATGGTTGCAGACACTGACACATGCATAGTAACATTGACTGCCCCCTGAATAATGACAACCAGACTCTGAAATGAAAGGGAGGGAGAGACTCGGGGTGCAAAGATAACAGTCCCATTCTTAGATGACAGGATAATTTTACGTTCATAAAGGAAAATTATTCAGATAGATAAATAGATATTTTACACACAGACAGGGAGAGAAAGGGAGGGAATTTAGTAGGCCTACATTACGTATAAATACATAGCTCGAAAAACATCTGCTTCCCGGCTCCCTTCTAGTTTTTGATGTGGAACAGAAAGAGAAGGAGAGTGGGAAAAAGAGAAAACGCAAGGAGCCAGCTACCCGGAACATCAAAGCCCCTGCCCGCAACACGCAGTCCCTCATTAGAAAAACTAGCAAAACCAATCTGGGTTTGTGATTGTGTGTTTGCTGGTGGTGCACAGGCTGGCATGCACTTCAGAGGGAAAAAGAAGGGGTCTCCTTTAAATTCCACAACCCCTCGTCCCCCACTTGCTCGTTCCACCCCTCCTCTCCTACCTCCACCTTTCCTACCACATCTCCTACTTCTGTAGCCTAACCCCCCTGTAACTCCCACAAAACTCCCACAGACAAAAACACGCTCATGCTATCCCCCTACCCCTCCCCCTTTCCACAAAATCCACTCCACCCTGTAATCTGGTGTGCAGCAGCAAACATCTGTGCTTACTGCTCTCTTGATCTCTGTCTCTTCTGACTTTTACTCTCTCTGTCTATACTTCTACATTGAAACAGACTCCCAAAAAAACACTGACAGGCGGACGGTGGAGACAACAATTTGGGATACCCCAGTATATCACCCAGGCCATCCTGTAACCTGGTTACCTTGCCCTGATATTACAGAGAGAGAGTCTGCAAACACTGCTCTGATCTTATGCTTAGAGATTTAATAGTAAAGTAGTTAGGTTCCAGATAGAAATATGTAAAATAAATGAAGCCATATGTCCAGTAAGCTGAGAACCAACAATGTTTATAACAATTTAGCTTGCACTTTTATCCAAAGCTACGTATTAAAGGGCAGAGCAATTTGAACCTGCAACCTTTTGATCTTCATTCAAATGCTCAACCACTGAGCACATACTAGCTTGCAGTGTGTACATTTATATGCTTCGAACATTATTAGTATACAGAGAAGAGAGTTAAACATACATTTTGTATGTGGAGATATTAAGTCAACTTGCTTTGGCCCTGATGTCCCAATTTTCATGAGAAGAGGCCTCTTATATAAGTGGTTTGATTTTGTTATCTCTTGTCAGCTAATTAGCTCTGACATGCTATTTCAAAAGACAGAATTATTTGGCGTCATTTTAGCCACTCCACTTTTACGTCTTATGTAGCTGATGCCTAAAGGTGGCTCTCTGGCAAGTCGCATAAATGTACTTTTGATTATGTATTATTATTATTAAACACAAACTACTGTGAAACTTCCTGTATGGTCAGTTTGAGTACATTTCTAATGATACAAATTTTATTAAACCAATGTTCGATTGTTTAAGCCTATATGCCATCTTTGGATTGTTCTGTTCTGTTTCTCGTGCGCACCAGAAAGTTTCTCGTGTGCACCAGGTTTTTTTTTCTTTAGGACAGGGGTGGGCAATCCTGGTAAACATCTAACTTGCAGGACCGCAGCCCTCGAGGACCAGGATCGCCCACCCCTGCTTTAGGGGCTCTGTACAAAAGTGTATGTATTTAAGAAATGATTTGCATATGTGCTCTCACACTGCCGTATTTCATATATTATATTTCATTTCTCTGATTTGTTTTTGCAACGAGTATCTTAAACGACTGTATTTCATATTTAGATTTTGTACGATTTAAGAAAGACATCCGTATTCTGGTTTAACTAGTGCACAGTGCCCGTGATGCAGTCGGTGATTAAGATGTCAGTGAAACACACAAATACAGATTTCCTTAACTATAGGGCGTATTCAGTCACGTGACCCCTATCCTCAGCAACCAATTGCGGGCCATAGCAGCAAGCTTTGGCGGCCATCTTGGGGTCCATGCACGGCATTGTTTTGCAGTGTGTTAAGAAGCTCTTCTCAAGAAATGACCATCATATCCTGAAAGAGCCACAATTTCAGTTCAAAACTGTGTGCCTTGTGATTATGGTACTGTGCCTCATTGTTGAATGTGGGACTAGGACGGGTAAAGCGCACACACACCGCAAAAAGGTTAAGTTGTTTCGCGTCCCTCGTGTGATAACTAACCAGGGGGAACATGTGGAGGGGATAACATCTACTCGGCGCAGAAAATGGATTTCTGCCATAAGTAGAGCGGATCTGACAGCGGAGAGGTTGGAGAGTGAACGTGTGTGTGGTAAACACTTTGTGTCTGGACAGCCTAGCAAACAATGGGACCGGTTTAGTGTCGACTGGGTACCTACTCTCAACCTCGGACACAGCAAGACAGAAGAGGCGGGGACATGTACCGGAAGAGCTGAACGAGCCGAACGAACAGCTCGGCGCCAGAAACATTGTGGAGAACATGTCCAGCGTGATGTTGTCAAGAAAGTGAAAATGTTAGAATCAAGTGAATCAAGGAAATGTGAGCTTGAAAAATCAGAAGAGTGCAGTGCTCGAGCGCGCACTGCAAATAAGTGGACCCCAAGATGGCAGCGCTTGGTTTACGCGGGGTGCTGACGTCATGGTGACGTCACGTGAATACGCCCTATAGATTGTGCAGTGGCTGTGATACAATTGGTGGAACACACACATTCCTGGAATTATAGAGAGGGCACAGTGCCCGCGTTGATGTCGGTGACACACAGATTTCTGGAATTATAGATAGATAGTGCCGTGCCCGTGATGCAGCTGGTGATGACAGTTCTTTTCAGTGGTTTTGGTACCTATAGTACCACTGACACTCTCTGATCACCATTGACATTCTCTGTCATTTGTTCAATCTAGTCTAGTCAAATTGCCAATGCTGTGGTAGCCTACATTCATGCAAATTATTATGTAGCCTTCATTTGCTTGCTGTTTCCTACATTATAAATTGCTTATGTTATGTTGATTAAAATGTACTATATTGGTTCTCTGTGAAATTGTCTTACCACCTAGCCTGACTTTGTCATACCCATAATTCTAGTCAGAATATGAGTCTGATACCGCTCCGTTGGGTTATGAGTATGGGGCGTGTTTCAACCGAACCCGAAAAAAAATGCCTCTTCGCTCAATCTGATAGACCTAAAACCAATCAGAGCAACGTAGTATGTTGTTTGTTAAAAAGAAATTCAACCCAAGCGCTCTTTGGTGACGTTGTTGATTATGTTACTGTTGATCATCTGTCCTTCATCGTATAAAGCCCGCCCTGACAATTTTATTGGTCCGAACTGTTTTTGTTTGGACATAGTTTTTCCCCAACCGAGCGACCGCAGACCCAACTTCCCGACCCAAATATTTTGTGGGCCTTTTTTACTTCCGTTGTATTCGAACTTCCTGTTTGCCGGGGATATCATTCAATTCAATGGAGAACTGCCGAAAAGTCCCGCTGCTAAAACATTATATAAGGTTGGTGGATTTGTGATACTGTGATGCGACTGAGCTGTGGGACTCATTATCAAATGACAAATATGTAATGCAGGTGGGATTGATTACTTGGAGAAGGGAAGGACTAGAAAATATAGGGGCAGATGTCACAGAAGGCTTGCGGGTTGACACTCTTTGGGAGAGGGTGGTTGCCGTTCGCAGTTAATAAGGCTGCCGGTGGTGAACATAATCAGTAAGAAGGGTACTTGTTCCGGCGTCAGGAGGGAAGGTCTGCTACCTCCTGTAGCCAGTCAAGGCCGGGGCATTAGGAGAGTGCAGTAGGCATCAACAATCTGTATTCTAACCATCGCTTATACCAGTGGTTCCCAAAGTGTCCCCCCCCCTAGGAGGGGTGCGGAGCCATTGCAGGGGGGGTGCGGGGCGCGGATGGAATGAATGAATGAATGAATAAATTACACTACTACATACACTACTACAAAACATGGACACGTTTTTGACGGCACCGGATGAAGCATCGCCAAATGTGCTTCCAAAGCAATTTCCTTCCAAGGCAAAGACTATAAAATATGACGACACATTACATATCTTGTCTTTGGCTTCACCTGTAGCCTACAACGGGGTGGGTAATGAGCAGGCGCAAACGTAATTCCCGAGCGCAAAAATCCGACTTTTCAACTCATATTACGTCCCTATTCTTTCAAAATATTTAACCTGCAAACAGAGCCCAGTGTAGGTTGGTCTGTGATAGCTATTGAGTTTCAACCCTGAAACTGATAAAGTAGGCCTAACGTACACGTTTGACTAGCTACTGTAGCCAATATTAAAACGTTATCCAAAAATGCAGAGATTCAGCCCTGAAGAACTGAACAGTTATAAACCAAAAGGACAGCAAAAGACAGGGCCAGGGATTTTTCATCCGATCTTTATGAGGATGGATCACAGTCTGTCAACATGCAATCGACCATATTCGGTGTCAAACTATTGTGGAATATCTTCGGTCACTCCGACATAAGAACAGGAAGGCTGGCAGAATTCCGGAGATATTCAGTCTGAATAACCGCAGAAAATGTGATAGAAATCATCAGATTTGGTTTGGGCTTGGTTAATGAGGAGAGACCGCAGTGTGTTGTCTATCTTAAAGTGCTAGCTTGTGACAGCTTGAAGCCTCTCTGGCCCAGCCCAGAAAGTTTGGGAACCACTGGCTTATCCAGACTGGATCTTGCCAGGAATTGGACGGCACCACAAGGTCAGACCCTAGGGGACCAGCAGATGCAGATCAAACAGAAGAGAAGAGTGCAAATCGCAAAAAGGAGCAGTGAAGAAAGGGCGCAAAAGAAATAAATTAAACTGAGTATAGTCATATTAATACATCTGGTTAAACAAACATTTTACATCTGGGAGGGGATATTTATGAAGGAGGGATTCTCTGTTTTCTGTTGGTGAGGATTTATTAAATATTACCGTAACGAAATAAGGAACCCCTGAAGGGATCTGTAAAAAATATGAAACTTTTTTGTCTGAACGAGAAAATAATTGGAAAAAAACGTGTTATTTGCACAAAATATATAAGATAGTTTCAGAGAATGTCTAATATAGGGAGAACTACCACTCTCGGGAAACTTCTGGGTTCTGAACTGGTTGCAGTTCCACACTAGTTCCCGTATGATGGCGCTAACGGTCGAGTGCAGAATGAATGGAGGTCTATGGAGCTATACCCCTCAAAATCCATTTTTCTCAGGATACAATTCTTTGTCTAATAATTTGAATGTTGAATTCGAGAGGGGGAGGTCCAAAAAATACACACTGCTGGGTTTGACATTTTTTTTAAGTCGCCTTTTGTTCTACAAAGCCTTTTAAAATGTCAATTACGTCATACACATTGTACGGCCAGAGATACCGTATTACGGCAAGCTCTGGTCACTGTCTTTTTTGGCGTTAGCCGTTGCTAGCTCCGCGCTGGTTTAGTAAAACATTTTCCCCTCACAGTTATTGTAACACGAGTGTTGCTTCCGCTCGTTGTGCCTAGGGAGTTTTCTCGTTTTAGTTCAAGTTAGAGAGGAAAATATGAAGGGATGACACAATGTGCAAATCGAAGGAGAGCCAGATGCACGTGGAGGAGGGCAAGATGGACAGCCCCACGCGGAGGGCGTCAGCAAGCGCTGCTCCATCATCTCATTCGCCACGCGGGCTGAGCTCCAACACTTTCACTGGACCCGCCGGGCCCAGATATAGCGCCAGCTGCAGTACAGGTTCTCCCGAAGATCGATGGGAAGCTGGAGGGAGCCCTGCGGTGGTGCGACGAAGCTTGGGAACGCCTCAAGCCTCCACGCTTCGGCCCTGGGTCTGGTGTACCTGCCCCTGTCAGTGACCGAGCGCCTCTCCCGTTCCTGCCTCATCAGCTGAGGCGTCTGCTTCGCCTACGAGACGTCTGCCTCAACTGTGATCACCAGAACTGTTTGATGTGTCCATTTCATTTATTCTTGTCTACTCTCTGATACATGTATTAGTTTATCTAGTATATTTGGGGGAGTAGGTATGTTTTCTGTTTGTGGGCCACCTGTTCTCTGATACATGTATTAGTCTATCTAGTATATTTGGCGGAGTGCTTGTGTTTTCTGTCTGTGGGCTTCCTAAAAACTAAAAATGTATAAGCAGCCCTTCAGGTTATAACTGACAACTAAGGAAAATCCCAAATTGAGTATCTCAGAAAATTTGAATATTACCTAAGACCAATACAAAGACAGGATTCTTAGAAATCTTGGCCAACTGAAAAGTATGAACATGAACCTGGCAGCCTCGGTCACTAAGACTCGGGCAACAAGAGGAGTCTTCCTTGGGAGTCATCCGAGGAAGGCCGACGAGGCGGATCACCTGTTCCGATAAGTATCCCCCTATTTTTATTATTTTCTACCTAGAACACATTTATAGCTAGCATGTGCTTCTTCAGCATTCCCGTTCACTACAACACCCGCAGACGTAGACGTAGACATGTCACGAAGTATATACGTTCCACTTCTAACTTTAGCTACCTCTCTAGATCTTCTCCACCTGCTCCCTCTCTTTCTATAGGACTCTGGAACTGCCAGTCTGCTGTAAAAAAGGCCGACTTCATTCCAGCGTTAGCATCCCATGCTTCTCTTGATGCCCTCGCGCTAACAGAGACATGGATCCTACCAGAGAACACTGCAACTCCAGCTGCTCTCTCTGTCAACCACTCGTTCTCCCACTCTCCTCGCCTAACTGGACGAGGAGGCGGGACAGGTTTGCTTCTTTCCCCACATATTAAATGCACATCCACCCCACTCTCTTTTACTGCCAAATCATTTGAACACCACTATGTGATGCTAACTGATCCTATCAAAGCATTTTTAATTGTCCTCTATCGCCCACCAGGGCCCCTAGCTGACTTTGTGGAGGAGCTGGACATGCTCCTCGGCGCCCTCCCGGATGATGGAACACCGCTGATACTTCTTGGGGACTTCAACATCCATCTCGATGGAACGCAGGCTGTTGACTTCAAGTCTCTCCTGACCTCCTTCGACCTGACGTTGCTCAACACACCAGCAACCCACCAGGCAGGAAAACAGCTGGACCTCGTCCTGACACGTAACTGTATCACTGCCCTAACCTCTGTAACCCCACTACACATCTCTGATCACTACTTTATCCAATTCTCTATCTCTCTCCCTCCAACTCTTCCTACCTCCCCTCCCCTCGTAACTTTCAGACGCAATCTCCGCTCCCTATCCCCCTCACACTTCTCCTCCATTGTAACATCCTCCCTCCCTCCTATTAACGAGTTCATGTCCCACCCCACCGACACT
>CAEFZP010005278.1:0-87500 GCA_903064625.1 Mallotus villosus
TCTCTCCACTGTACAACCAGAGAACCTCCTAGGAGGGAAGGTAAGGAGGTAAGGCAGGAGGGAAGGCAGGAGGGAAGGTAAGGAGGTAAGGTAAGGAGGTAAGGCAGGAGGTAAGGAGGTAAGGTAAGGAGGTAAGGTAAGGAGGGCCTCCCAGATTCCTGTGCTCCGCTGGAGTGTTCACGGCCCCCTGTTCACCCTCCATCTCAGAGCACCTACCCTGCCTCAGTCATGACCCCACCAGGCCGGAAGCCATGACCCCTCCCCTCCCTGCCGCCCCTCCGCCAGCCTCCCGGTCAAAACAAGCGAGAGCGCATGACGAGTCCTGAACTCTGCGAGGGTCTAACGCGGTTCAGATCGTCGTCACGGGACACGCTGCGTTGTCAGGGAGACGGGCCTTTGAAGTCGGACTGTGTGAGTGTACTTTCTGTATCTGCTGTCATCATTAAAATTCCTGCCTTTGTTCAGTGTTGGGCGGGGATCGTTTTCTGCGATGACGTTTTCGGCGTTTTTGAAACGTTATTTCCACTTTGAAAGTAAATCTGTTGGTAGGGTCTGGTGGAGGACGTCTGGCATGTGAGGAGGTATCTGGCGATGATGGTGATGATGGTGATGATGGTGATGATGATGATGATGTTCCCGTTGACTGGCTGGTTACATGGCCGTCAATTGTCCTCTTCCCTCCATTTCTCCATCTCCATCTACTCTCTCCGTCTACTCTATTTCTCCATCTCTATCACTCTCTCCATCTCTCCATCTCTCCATCTCTTCTATCTCTTCGTCAATCTCCATATCTCCATCTTTCCATCTCTCCATCCCTTAATCTCTCCATCTTTCACCGTGTCACACCCAGGATCTGTCCGTTCCATAACTCTGAAAGCGGGACTAGTTCTGGTCCAAGGCAGAGCACCATGAACACAGAGAGCCCAGAAACACTCGCTAACAGATGCAAGCAATAATTCGCAGAAGTCTTTCCAGATACGGGCTTATAATGCCTTTTAATGGTCTTGTTTAACAAGCGGGGGAAGTGGTTTCAACCCTCCCTCCCCCCCCTCCTACCCACCGCCATGCACAAACATCCATTACCCACAAACCCCCCAAAAGCCAAGGCCGGGGCCATCCCAGAGTTCAGTGGGAGCGGCATCCATCTTGCTGTCCCTGAAAACATGTGCTTATTCAATACAGAGGAGCACAGAGAGGATCTGGACCATGTCATGTCATCTTCACCCTCACACTCCCCCCCACTCCCGCAACTCTTCACTCTGATGTTTGTGTGGAGGGGGTTTGGTGTGCGTGTGTGTGTGTGTGGAGGGGGCAATCAGGAGCAGGATCAGGAGTGTTTAGTCTTCTGTGTAACAGAAACTCAGGCCACCTGAAGACGCCCAGGTGGGAAGCTTGCTGTTTATCTACACACACACACACACACACACCCATACACACTCCCCCCCACCAGAGAGAGGTCAGCACCAAGACTGACCCTGCCAGCCCCAGTGGGGATTGTATGAGCAGCAACAATGGACCTTAACATTTCCTACCTGGGAATCATGTCTTTCCTGCGATAGCAACACTGTCTCACTGTGAGTCGGCACTTCTGTGGAAGGTCAGGGAGGCCCAGCAGCCTCCCCCTTCCTCCCTCACACACCCTGCCTCCCCCTCCCTTCGAGCCCCTCCTCTCCCTCCCTCTCCTCCCCTCATCAGAGCCCCGTTGTAGCCTCTCAGTGCTGCTAATCCCATAAAGAGCCATGAAGATCTGGACTCCATCACCCTGACTCAGTTTAGGAGCACTCAGCTCTGGACGCCCCACCCAGAACCAGAAACCACAACCAGAACCAGAACCACAAGCAGAACTTAAGTAGAACCCAGAAGCAGAACCAGAACTAGACAACCCTGGAGAGACAAGATCCTTGAGTGTCTATCTGTAACTGTGTGTGTGTGTGTGTGTGTGTGTGTGGGGGGGGGTCTTCCCAGGGGTGTATTCTAATCAGGCAGGCCCAGGGCAGCCCAGACCAGAGGCAGGTGGGTCCTGCACCAGGTACATCATGGTGATTCTGACCAGGCCTTCATGTTGACGTTTATGAGTGGAGTTCATAAACGTTGTCAGCTCACTTCCTCCAGGGAGGCGGGGCTATCTCCTCTCTACTGAGCAGGGGGACATAAATTGTGTGTGTGTGCGGTGTGGGTGTGTGTGTGTGTGTGTGTGTGGGGGGGGGGAAGGAGGCCACCCTGGATCTCACCATGGCAACCGCCTTATGCTTTTACCATACGGATCGTCACATCATCGCATGGATGAGACGAAGGAAAAACAAAAAGGAAGAAAGAAAGAAAGAAAAAAAGAGAGAAAGAAAAAAGAGAGAGCGGGTGAAGTATGAAAAAGTCAATCGGAAATGTCGTTCATGGGGACCAGTTAAAAGCACGAGCTGTCCTCCCCGAAGTGTGTTGAGAGTTATGTTGTTGACCCAGCAGGGTGGGGAGGGGGGGGGGAGAGAGGGTGTTGTTGGAGCCAGACCCCAGCTAGGAGACCGGGGGGGAACGAACAAAGGCAGGGTGACCCCGCCCACGCCGAGACGTTTGTGTTGAAAACTGTCCGTCCCAATCTCTCGGAGCGATCACGCTCTCAACCCTCCCGCTGCTCAGACAGGGAGATGTTTCATAAAGGCCCCGCCAGGCCTCAAATCAGCAATATCCGCCTTGCTGGAGAGAGGGAGGGAGAGAGAGAGAGAGAGAGAGAGAGAGGAGAGAGAAGAGAGAGGGAGAGAGAGAGAGAGAGAGGAGAGAGAGAGAGAGAGAGAGCGAGAGAGAGAGCAGAGAGAGAGAGAGAGAGACAGAGACAGACAGACGAGACAGAGAGAGAGAGAGACAGAGAGAGAGGGAGAGAAAGCCTTGAAGCAGACTGCCTGAGGTTTTTCTCCAGTCCAGTGAAAGTCTGGGTTTTATTGCCAAGT
Source organism: Mallotus villosus (assembly GCA_903064625.1). NCBI lineage: Eukaryota > Metazoa > Chordata > Actinopteri > Osmeriformes > Salangidae > Mallotus > Mallotus villosus. The sequence goes on from CAEFZP010005278.1 coordinate 2,940, forward strand.
CAGTCGGTCCCATGGGGAATGAATATTGTCTCAAAACAAAGGATCTTTTCCCCTCTCTCTCTCTCTCTCTCTCTCTATCTCTCTCTCTCTCTCTCTCTCTCTCTCTCAATCTCTCTCTCTCTCTCTCCCTCCCTCCCAGTAGTTTCCAGATGAAACAGTTCTGGTATTATTCCTGTGCTGCATGTATTCATGTCATATTGTGTATGTGTGTGAGAAGGGAGGTCATCCATTTATTCATGTCATCTTGTGGGGGGGAACATTTTTAAATGACGCAAATGATGTGTATCTACAGTATGTGTGGTGTGTTTTTGAAACAAAACCTCACACACACACGCACCACGCACACACACACACACACACACCACACACACCATACACTGAGCAGGGCAGCCAGCTTATTGTAGCCTCAGTCTTCATCTCCAGACTGTTGAGCGGGATCATCACCGCCAGGCTCCCAGCTCTGTGACACTGGGTCTGGGAGTCCTGAGAGATTCCCATTTCTTCAGAAGAACGTCTGGAACAGAATCTATAATTCCACTGGGTGTTTGTCTCTCTGACTCTCTCTCTCTCTCTCTCTCTCTCACTCATTCTTCTCCGGTCTCCCCTCTTTCTCCTTCTCCTCCCCGTTGTCCAGCTCTGCAGAAATAGAGCGTCTCCTTTCCTCTGCATCCTCATTGATCCTGCGTGTCCTTCCTGTAACCTGCTGTAAAACAATCACCCTCTCCTCACCACGGCAGGGGAAGGGGAGAGACAAACACTAACTAAGAAAAGGCATCTTTATCACGCTGCCCGCCCTTCTACTCGAACGGTGGGAGGGAGGGATGGATGGAGGGAGGGAGAGAGGGAGAGACGGGGGAGAGGGAGAGAGGGGGAGAGGGGGAGAGGGGGAGAGGGAGAGGGGAGAGGGAGAGAGGGGGAGAGGGGGAGAGTGGGAAGGTGGGAGACACAAATTCAAACTAAGAAAATACATCTTTATCACACTTTCCCCACCCCCTTCCTCTTCCTCCTCCAACACCCGCTTGTGTGTGCATGTGTGTGCACATGTGTGAGTGTGTGTGCGTGTACATGTGTGAGTGTGTGTGTGTGTACATGTATGAGTGTGTGGGTGTGTACATGTGTGTGTGTGTGTGTACGTGTGTGAGTGTGCTCAGTGGGCCTCAGGGAGACAGAGTACCTGAGAGAGCTGAGCCCAGTTCTCTGGACCTGCTGCTGGGACACACACTAGCTCTGACGATCTGTCAACACAACACACAGTGACCGTGTGTGGATACCCACCAGGAGAGGAGGAGGAGGAGGAGGGAGAGGGGAAAAAGGGCAAGGAGTAAAGGAGAACAGAGGAGAACGAGGGAAGAGCGAGGAGAGGACAGGAGGGAGGGGAGGGGAGGGGAGGGGAGGGGAGGGGAGGGGAGGGAAGGAGAAGAGAAGAGAAGAGAAGAGAAGAGAAGAGAAGAGAAGAGAAGAGAAGAGAAGGGACGGGAAGGGAAGGGAAGGGAGGGAGGGAGGGGCACCAGGACAGGTGAGAGGAGGAGGAGGGGAGTGAGGAAAGAGGGAGGAAGTGGTGAGAGAAGGAGGAGGAGGGGGGAGAGGAGGGTACCCAGATGCTGGTTGGAGGAGAGCACTGCCAGAGAGGATGAGGACTCCTGCCAAGTCCACAGGGAGTGAGGACAAGCTGAGGTAGCATGAGCCTGGAGAAAAGATAGACTGGTGGTTGGAGCCAGGATGCAGACACACACACACACCCACCCACAAACACACACACACCCCGACACACGCTAGTGACCTTTTCCACGTTCTCCAGACACACGCACACCTCAGACAACATCTGGTTCTGTGCAGGCTTGTTATCATGGTTTCTGACCACAGCAGGGAGCCAGACCAGTCACAGAGCCCAGATTGATGGATGAAGACCAGTTACAGAGCCCAGAGTGATGGATGAAGACCAGTTACAGAGTCCAGAGTGATGGACCCAGACCAGTATAGATCTCAAAGTGAGCTGAGATGAGATGAGATGAGATGAGAAGAGATGGAGAGGAGAGGAGAGGAAAGGAAAGGAGATGACAGGAGAGGAGATGAGAGGAGATAAGAGTAGAGGAGAGGAGAGGACAGGAGTTTTCTTATTCCCTCTCATGGGTATGCTGGAGAACATTGTAGAGCATTCCAGGCTGTTTGACATGAAAAGGCTTAGCTGCAAACAGTGGGGAAGCTTATTCCAACCTATCACTGCTTTAGACAAATCACACTCAGCTCTGACACACACACACACATTTACAGACACACTCACACGCATTTACAACGCCCAACACACACACACACACACACAGTGCTGTGGCAACAGCACTCCGTTTTACAGCGGTTCAAAGGGGAAGTGTTTAAAGTCAATGTAACGTTAAGGCCTCTTTTTAGGACACTTTAACTGCTCTCTTAACTTTCCTCCACCACCAGGCTGCTGAGGTGACACATCCGCCTGGAGGAGGCGGGGCTTGGAGGAGGCGGGGCCTGGAGGAGGCGGGGCCTGGCAGACACAGCACGAGTCAGCGTCCACCTGTTGGATGCTCCATGACGTTATGTTTTATTATTTTATTCCCATGCTTTTATCTAAAGTCCATACTGGTTGATGCTGGTCCCGTGAGCTGAGTCTGTGCTGTCTATAGCCAATATGGATCTGTGAGACATCATCATGTTTTCCCAAAGTACAGGGGAGGGGGAATTTAAACCAGCAACCTCTTGATCGTCAATCGAGTGCTCTGACCACTGAGCTATACCCTATCTAATACTTCCTTGTCCCAGACCTGGTTTCTGTAAACCAGTCAGTCCTACTGGGCTGACAGCAAACAAGGAACCCACTCTTCGAGCTGTTCCATTCACCAAGCTTTAAATAGCGGTAGTATTGGTTTGGGCTCTCCCGTATTGCTCCTCCGATCCCTCTATTTCCCCGTCTAATGTATTCTTTTGTGCCAGGACTTGCTCGGCCAGTCAAAAGCTCTGTAATTGGAAGCGCTAGTCTCCTCCTGTCTGCTTAATTGCTTTTCTTTGTCAAGTCAAATGTAGGGGGAAATCGTTCACTCCGCACACTCTCGATAACATCTCCGCCCGCTTCGCCTCCTTCGGCGTTCTCCCGGTTGGCTCGTTCCATATAAACCTCCGACACCGGCTCCTTCTGGAACGTTCTGTCACGGCTGCCAGGCCGTGGAAAACGGGAGCGGTTCCCCGGGCCCGGAGACGGAGAGACGGAGAGACGGCGAGCAGGCCAGGAAGCAGTTAAGCCCCGCCCCGATCAGACAACAGGAAGCAGTTCAATTCCGAGACCGTCAGGAAACAAGAGGGTTAAATCGTCTCACCAGAGGACAGCAGGAAGTCGTGGTTGAGGTCGGGGGAGGGCAGGGGGCGAGGTTGACGTCAGGAGCCGCGTGGGCGTCTCTCCCCGGGCCCTGGCGTGGTCTCTGGCCTATCAGAAGACCTGCTGGTGGGTGTGCTGTGTCACCTTCTCACCAGTCACATGTCGACAGGCGCGCCAGGGCTAATCACCATCATCACTTTGTTTATTTCTGGAGGATGGTCAGGACAGAGCGTGTGTGGTGACGGGGGGGAGGGGTGTATGTGTGGATACGTATGTGTGTGTGTGTGTGGGGTGTGTGACTACGTGTGTGTGTGTGTGTGTTTGTGCGTGCGTGCGTGGGAAGGCCTCTGCGTCCTTCACAGCGACTGATGATGATGATGATGAGCACCTGCAGGTATGAACAGCATCTAGGATGGGGAAGGGCACACGAGGCTTTAATGAGGGGATCGTGGTGGGTGTTCTCACTGTGTGTGTGTATGTGTGTTTGTGAGTGTGTGTAGGCTCAATAGGAGTTACATGTGTCCATGTTAGTCTATCTATGTAGATAGTTCGACTTAGCCCTATATGCGTTAGAGGTAGATAGATAGTCTATGCATTTAAACCTCTTGTCTCGTTGTGTGTTTGCACGTGTACATGTGCAGTGTTTTTGCGTGTGTGTGTAGTGTGTACGTTGATGCATGTCTGTGTGTGTGTGTGCGTGTGTATACATGGGTCTGTGTATACTATACTCTATGTGTGCTGGAGCACCAGTGTTTGTTTCCAGTGCGTCTCAGGTTAAGAAACTGATGGACCATCAGAGCCAATCACAACAGCTGCATGTCCAAGCCAATCAGACGCCCTGCCAGCACATCTGTTGTTGTTCATTGGTCGAGAGTAAATCATTAAGCAGCGGTAGTTGTGTTTATAAGCCTGAACACCTGCTCTGTGAATGGTCAGAACACACACACACACACACTACAAACACGCAGGCACACACACACACACACGCACACACGCAGGCACACACACACACACACACACACACACACACACATTAAAACACAGCAAGCCTGTGTTCCAGACTCAGGAAGGCTAAGTTTACCCCCGGCCTTATTTAGACAAGCTTTCGGGAGATTTACAGCAGGTAAACAAATAAAGGTTGATGTTTTCCTGTGACTCAGTCGACCTCTCTGGTCCATGATTCAGTCGACCTCTCTGGTCCATGATTCAGTCGACCTCTCTGGTCCATGATTCAGCCCTTTCTCCCCGGATCTCCTCAACGTGACCAAGGTGAGAAAACACACTGTCATGGAGGACAACCAAAAAGGATGGGCAGAGCTTAATGGTTAGATCATCCGATTGAAGGTCTAAAGGCTGCAGGTTCAAATCCCTCCTGTACGATGCTTTCCATGAAAGTATGCCTTATATAAGTACAAACACAAGTACTGTACATATATTGTTGATATATGAAGTATGTGAAAATACAAAATCTGTACATTTCACTGTAAGTACACGTCCAAAGATATATACAAGGAAAATATATTTGGCTCTCATTTAATACATTAAAATAATATTTGTGGATCCTTTTTTTCAGCCAGGGTGGGCCTGTGTGCATCAAACAGAACCCTCGTACAGAATATACTGACATAGAGAAAACAACTGCTCTCTTTCTACACCGTCGCTACGGCTACCTCCCTCCATCGTACACGCAAAAAACCACTCCAATCCCGACTCCACTCCTCACTCAACATACCGCACTAATCACATGTCAGTACAAACACGAATACATCCGAGCGAAGAAGAGAAGAGATAGCGAGAGAGAGCGACGCAGAGAGAGAGAGAGAGATCTAGAGCGAGCGAGCGAGAGATAGAGAGAGAGAGACGAGAGCAGATGAGAGCTAGATAGAGATAGCGAGACGCAGAGAGAGCTCTCTCTATCTCTCTCTCTCGCTCTCTATATCTCTCTTCACCCTCTCTGTCACCCCTCTCTCTCTCTTTCCCTCCCTCCCTCTGCCTTTCCTTCCCCCCTCATCTCTCTCTTTCCCTCTCTCTCGCCTCTCAGAGTTTTCCACTGCAGTCATATCAGATATCACTAATGAGAGCTTGAATCATTTATACTGAAGCAGAAAAAGATCCCATCCTGGGAGATAGAGGGAGAGAGAGAGAGGAGGGGAGAGAGGTAGTGAAAGGAAAGAGAGGGGGAGAGAGATAGAGGGAGAGAGTGGGAGAGAGGGAGAGATGGAGAGAAAGGAGAGAGAGGAGAGAGAGGGAGAGAGAGAGAGAGAGAGAGAGGAGAGAGAGGAGAGAGGAGAGAGAGAGGAGAGAGAGGAGAGAGAGAGAGAGAGAGAGGAGAGAGAGGGAGAGAGAAAGAGAGGGAGAGAGAGACTCCCCTCGTGGTTGGAAAGAGGTGGCTAACAGCTGCTAATTGAGCCGATGTCTCAGCAGCGTGGCCATAAAGAGACCAGTACTGGACAGCGTCCCCCTCCCTCCCTCCCTTCCACTCCTCCCCTCACCCATCCTCACCCCTCCTCTTCCCTCCTCCCCCATCCTCACCTCTCCTCACCTCTCCTTGGAGGAGAACTGTTTACTTAGGCGAGAGAGCGGGAGGTTCATGGAGATGGTCCAGAACCGTATACGCTGTGGATGGAGAACCAGCACGGTACTTTGAGAGGACCCACAGGCCCCTGGCTCTACTGGCCCCTGGACTCTTTTAAAATGAAAAGCTTAAACGGTTCTAATTTCTGAGAGCTGACGTTAGCAGAGAGCTGAGAGCAGAGAACACCTGCTCGCTCTCTCTCTCTCTCTCTCTCTCTCTCCTTTTCACTCTCACAATCGTCCTTCCTCTCTCTTTTTCCCCTTCTCTCGCTCTTTCTTTCTCTATCCCTCTCTCTCCCTTTCTCTGTCTCTCTCTCTTCATAATCCACATTTACAACGCTCGTATGAGCTACTCTCCCTCGAGTGTGTCTGTGTGTGTGAGCGAGTGAGAGGTGGAAGGAGTTGGAGAGAAAGAGAAAGTTAAACACGGAGATGTCATACACACAGGGCCACAGAACGCATATAAAGAGAGAGAGAGAAAAGTCAGTGTGTGTGTGTGTGTGTGTATGTGTGTGTGTGTGTGTGTGTATGTGTGCGTGTGTATGTATATATACGTACATGTGTGTGTGAGGGAGAATAATATAAAGGGAGCAGAGGTAGTGTGTGTGTCTGCGTGTGTCTGCGTGTGTGTGTGTGTGTGTATGCGTACACGTGTGTGTATTCCAGTCAGGCGTGACTCTCTCTCTCCACAGCTCTGTCAGGACTGCTAGTGCCAGAGCTCTCCGTCGGGACCAACCACTTAAAACAGCCACAGATTTTCCCTCCGTTTTAACCTTCACTTCAGGCAACCAATTAAAGACAAATATTTATTTCACGTTGACTTTTCTTTTTTTTTGGTCACCACTTCAAAGGAAAGAAAAAAACAGAAACACACATTTAACGAGAAAACACTTAATTTCACTCGTCCATGTGTCGCTCCACGCCATGGAGATACACATGAGAACAGTATCTGCTCTGTGCTGGTTAATGGGTCGTTAATCTGGAGCAGAACACACATATCAACTGTCATCAGCCAATTTGACCAGAAGAGACCATGAGGAAGGGGGGACCAGGAGAGAGACTTTGAGGAGAGAACAGAATGAGGAGAGACCAGGAGAGAGAGAGACCAGGAGAGAAAGAGACCAGGAGGAGAGAGAGACCAGGAGGAGAGAGAGACCAGGAGGAGAGAGAGACCAGAAGGAGAGACAGAGACCAGGAGGAGGGAGAGACCAGGAGGAGAAAGAGACCAGAAGGAGAGAGAGAGAGAGACCAGGAGAAGAGAGAGACCACAAACAGAACACACAGATGATGCATCATCGGCCACGGAGAAGCAGGCCAGACCCACAGCAGACATCTGACCTTGGGAGAGACACTCCAGCCTGAGTCCAGTCTGACCTATTGATTGGTATTGTTATTTCTTCCATTTCCTGTCACCTCCGGGCGAGAGAAAACCCCAACATTCATTAACTTTCTGCACAAATATATTGACATCTGCAAACAGGAAGACCGGCTAACTTGGCAACTGTCCCTCTAATGATTAAAAGCTGTAACCAGGGTGGAAAATGTTTGGAACTCACTATGTGTCTGTTTTGAGGGTTTGTATGTGTGTGTGTGTGTGTGTGTGTGTGTGGAGGGGGGGTGTTTTTAATGTTACATTCTTTCACACGAAGTGAAAAGGCGGGAGTTTGGGCGCCCTCAGGTCCATTCAGAACAGCATTACCATGAGCTCTGAGGAACTTCACTGGGCCCAAAGGAAGAGGACGTAACCCTGTTTATTTAAATGCAGTGCATTGTGGGCCGTTAAAGGCTTCTTAGTCCTCCTCCCTGTGTCCCTGTGCCTCCATTCAACGACTCGAAACAAAAAAAAATCCCTGACCTCCTTTGTTCTGCGGCCATTTGATTGGGATCCCCTTTTTTGGGGGGTGTGGGGGGGGTGGAGGAGGTGTGCGGGCATTTCTTAATTGAACATATTTCTTGTGCAGGAAAATGAGGGATGTTTCTCCTCTGTGGGCTTCTGCGGGCTTTCAGGGCCGTGTTTCTATGGGGTTCCGGTGGGAATCGGCGAGTGTAAAGGCCTTCTTTTGCTGCGGATGTCTGATGGGAGTCGTGGTCTTAGTGCCAGGAGCATAATGGCTGTCATGGTTCTGGGTCTCCCCCACCTCGCACTGTTGCTAAACCCCCCCCCCTTTTAAAGCCGGACCGGATTGAATTGTTTTCGTGCGATATTTTTTGGGGGAGCTGTTTTTTTGGGTGGATAGGGCGGTCGGATAGACAGGAGTACAGGGAGAGAGGAGAGAGAGAGAGAGAGAGAGAGAGAGAGAGAGAGGAGAGAGAGAGAGAGAGAGTTAGAGAGAGAGAGGAGGACATTCCGGAAAAGGCCTGAGCTGGATTCAAACTCCAGGCCCCTGCGTGTGCGCTCTTACCCAGTGAGCTAGCAAGGCGCCCCACCAGACCAGATCTGAAGCCGGATCAGTCTGGTCTAGTCTTCCTCTTGAAGATGATGGGAGACCATCAATCTATTATTAGTAGTGACAAGGTGTGTTCATGTCCTAATGCAGCAATCGGATCAGGTTCTGGCTCTGCTGGCAGTGTTGTATAGTTGTAATAATCATGTGTTCCTTCAACAGATGCCCCTTATCCAAAGAAACATCTGGGTGGAAATGAAAACCTTTTGATCTGCACACAAATGCTCTAACCACTGAGCGAGCATAGAGCTAACGCAGAGCCCAGACTAGGTTCTAATGGGTATGTTGTAAAAGTTATAATAATATGTATAGCACAGGCTTTAAGGCACACTGAGCTATACCCAACATTGTGTCCACGGTAACACAGTGTCCATGGTAACTCATGTGTTGTATTGTATCGTCAACCAACGACGCAGACCGGGTCCTGGCGTACGTGCAGTGCTACTCAACCGTTCATCCCTCGCTTTCATCCAGAGCGACATACAGGTCGGGGATTTGAACCTGCGACCTCTGGATCTGCAGTCTGCGGCTCTAACCAGCGTGGCTGTGTCCTCTGGTGTTGTGTGGTGAACCCACCTCACCCAGCAGGCCCCGGGGGAGAGCGGCCCCCTCCAGGCCCGGCTGCCGTCTGGCCCCGAGGGCAGAGCTGGCTCTGTTTGTGGGGGCTTTACGAGGGCTTTTACGAGGGTACTCACTGCCCTCCTGGGAGAGAGGGAGGTGGGCTCCGTACAGGGACACCGACTGGCCCCATGGAGGCTCCTCGACGGCTAAAACCAACACCGCCGCCGACACGCTTTAGTGGAAGAGCGGCCAGTAAAAACACTTCTCTGAGGAGAAACAACACGGGTGTTTTCTTTGTGCGTGTTTTTTTCTCGCTTCTTTAGTGACTTTTTGTTTCACTCTGGGTTTTTATCGGTTCTCTGTTTCCCTCCCTGCGAGGGTCGTATCGGACTGGAGCGCTGTCGCAACCCAAACAACGGGACGTCTCCTGAAATGTAAAGTGTTGATCGGATATTTAAATGTGCCATTAAGTATCAGACAAGGGGGCGGGAAATGAGAGGATTCTCCTGGCTGTGCTTTGGGTGTGTGGGTGTCTGTGAGTGTGTGTGTGTGTGTGTCTGTGAGTGTGTGTGTGTGTTTGTGTGTGTGTGTGTGTGGGAGGGGGGCAGACCCAGCCGGCGCTCCACACGGCTCCTCTTGGAGGCTTTCACCCCTTTGACCCCTCGCTGTTCATTCAGGGGCCCCGTGTGCTGAGGCTGGGGTGGGGGTGGGGCTGGGGAGAGGGCTGAGGTTGGGGCTGGGGTTGAGGCTGGGGCTGAAGGTAGGGTAGGGTTCGGCACTCAGCTTCCCAGGGCCTCTCCAGCCCTCCAGATGGGGCCGGGGCCCCCCGTCTTAAGAAGCGTCATATCCAGACCTCACACACTAGTTATGCATCCCTCTCGTACAGCCACTCATAAGGAGCGTTACATCCAGACCTCACACGCTAGTTATGCATCCCTCTCAGACAGCCAATCATAAGGAGCGTTACATCCAGACCTCACACGCTAGTTATACATCCCTCTCGGACAGCCACTCTTAAGGAGCGTTACATCCAGACCTCACACGCTAGTTATACATCCCTCTCAGACAGCCAATCATAAGGAGCGTTACATCCAGACCTCACACGCTAGTTATACATCCCTCTCGGACAGCCACTCTTAAGGAGCGTTACATCCTACACAGACCTCACACGCCAGCCAGGTCCGCAGAGGAAAACACCTCCCATTGAACATGACTCACACACTGATCTACCACAGACTGAGAGGGGGAGGAGGAAGATGGGGTGGGAGGGGGAGAGAGAAGAGGATGAGCAAGGAAGGGGGGGGAGAGGGTTTATGCGGGGGATATAGAAAGAGTCTGAGAGAGAGAGGAAAAGTAAGACAGAGGAAGGAGAGATGGAGAGAAGTGAAAGATGCAGAAAGGTTGAGTGAAAGAGTGAAAGCGGGAATGAGGCAGCAAGGGGCAGAGAGAGAGAGAAAGGAGAGAGAGATGTGGTAAGGTGAGATGTTTTAAACTCCCACTTGGGACTCCCTGTCTGGAGGCTGGGGGCTGGAGGCTTGGGCCTGTAAGCTGGAGGCTGGGGGCTGGAAGCTGGAGGCTGGATGCTGGAGGCTGGGGGCTGGAAGCATCAACGCTGGAGGCTGGGGCTGGGAAGCAGCCAAGCTGGAGGCTGGAGGCTGAGGGGCTGGGGGCTGGAAGCAGCAAAGCTGGAGGCTGGAGGCTGGGGGCTGGAAGCAGCAAAGCTGGAGGCTGAGGGCTGGAAGCAGGAAAGCTGGAGGCCGGGGACTGGGGGCTGGAGGCCTGTGCCTCTGGTTCTTTAAACACCCTCATAAATTACCCTGGCAGGGGGAGTGAACTGGGGCCGGTGGGGGTGAACCTGGGACTGAGGGTCTACACAGTGCCTCTGCTCTAATTGCCGCTACCCTGACCAGATTCACTCAAATGCAAAGTAAACCAAATGTACAAATTAAATAAAAGGAGTGACTTTTGGGGGGAAATGTGTACAGTCGGGAAAAAAAGTGTGACGTCTAAATAAATTGTTGTGTCTTGTCTCTGAGACAGAGAAGAGCTGTGATGCTCCCTCGAGGCGTGTGATTGGTCGGTCTTGGCGAGCGGGCGGCGGACTGCAGCCAACCAGGGCCTCGTAAAGCGGAGCAGATTTATATGAGGAGAGGAGAGCGTCCAACTGTCTGAGTTATGTCTGCGTCAGCGACCTGACTTCAGCTGAAGAGCTGCCGTCTGTTCCAGCAGTGGTGTTGTGCTTCACCCAGAACCAACACACAAAGCATCCAACGGCCTCACACAGCCTCGAACGGCCTCACACAGCCTCGAACGGCCTCACACAGCCTCGAACGGCCTCACACAGCCTCTAACGGCCTCACACAGCCTCTAACGGCCTCACACAGCCTCGAACGGCCTCACACAGCCTCGAACGGCCTCTCACAGCCTCTAACGGCCTCACACAGTCTCCAACAGCCTCACAGCTTCTCACAGCCTCACACAGCCTCCAACAGCCTCACAGCTTCTCACAGCCTCACACAGTCTCCAACAGCCTCACAGCTTCTCACAGCCTCCAACAGCCTCACAGCTTCTCACAGCCTCCAACAGCCTCACAGCTTCTCACAGCTTCTCACAGCCTCTCACAGCCTCTCACAGTCTGAAGGCTGGGTTTGTATGACGGGGTTGGGTGGGGATGAGAGGCTGGGTTTGGATGAGGGGTTGGGTGGGGATGAGAGGCTGGGTTTGGATGAGGGGCTGGGTGGGGTGGGTTACATGGATGACCCAGTAGAGGCAGGACTGCATGTCGTTACACTGACAAGCTCAAACAGTCAGACAGCCGGTAGAACATTTACATGAACATGACATTTACAGACGGTAGAATGACTACAGTAATAAACAGAGAGAGAGAGAGAGAGAGAGAGAGAGGAGAGGAGAGAGAGAGGAGAGAGAGAGAGAGAGTGAGAGAGAGAGACAGAGAGAACAACAGAGTTGCGTGTGCTGGGAGAGCAGAGGTGTCGCAAGGTCACAAGGTCACCTCAGCTGGGTGGAGCGAGTTATGGCGAGGTTATTCCAAGGTCACGATGAGGTCATCAGCAGCTTCCTGGTGGTCTACCTATTAGAGACCAAGGGGGGCGGGGCCCTGAGACCCAGGTTATCAGTCCCTCCATCTCACAGAGAACCAGAATGTTATGGCTGCCGCTGACAGCCAGCTCAAAACACGTTACCTCCAATTAAGATACGTAGCTACGCGTGTAAATAGCCAGTGCTCCAAAGTATGAGCCAAATTAGATCTGCTTTCCTGCTTGAAGTGTATGTTGATGACTTCTTTCAACTGTTTTACAGAAATGACATGGTATGGGGTGCCGTGAATGCTATCAGATTGAGACCTGTGGGGTGTTTGGATAGGGCTGTTGGTTTAAGGGATAGGATCTCGGTTTACCCTGCTCTTTAAAGGGTTGTGCTCGGTCAACTTAAGGACTGTGCCGACACTCTGCACACACACACAGACGTGTGCACACACAAACACACACACACACACCGACGTGCACACACACACACAGACGTACACACGCACACATACACACAGAATAACTTACACATAGGCGCACACACACACACACACGGAAAGACTTACACACAAACACACGCACACACACAGAGACACACAAGGGGTTTGCTGGCAGTATGTACAAAAAAAACCCTGGGATCTTTAAAGTTGTTCCTTGAGTAGGAATGAGTCATTCACCTCACAATGGTCCCCAGTGATCGTCCGTTCCCTTCAGAACACTGATAGCAGAAGAATGCCTTTCAGGGGTGGGGGGGGTGGGGGGGGGGTCTTGGGGGAGTCTTGCTGCATTGTCTCCAGACTGGGGTCCTCACCCACACTGTGGCCCCCCTCACCCCTCACCCTCTCATGTGGCTTTACTGGGTGTGACGCAGCGAGCATGGAGACGATGGACGGACAATTAAAAAGGGCCCTGAAAGAAGGGCCATTAAGACCCGTAAAGATGTGTGTGTGTGTGTTTGGTCGACGTGTGTGGTTTTGTGTACGTGTGTGTGTGCGGTTTTGTGTGTGCGTCGGGCTTCGTCGATGAGATGAGTGTGTGTGTGTGTTTGAGAGTTTAATGCTTCTGTTCATGTGTGTGTGTGTTGGGCTTTGCCTATAAGTGTGTGAGTCTGTGTGTGTGTGTGTGTGTGTGTGTGTGAGAGAGAGAGCTAATGTGTTTGTCTGGGCGTGTGTGACTAAGTCTCCCGATGACAAGTGTGGTCATCCAAGCCTGGTAGCCTTACCCCTGGCCCTCACCCCCACACCCCCCTCACTCTCTCACCCCCCCACCCCTTCACACCCCCCCCACCCCCCTCCTGTCTGAGAGTGTCAGCTTCCTACATCAACAAGGCCCGGGACAGCAGACACCTCACAGGGCCCTCTCATTGAGGGTGAATTATCAGGACAGCTTAAAAGATCAGACTCCACTCCTATTTTTAGCTGACAGCTGCAACTTAAACCCGAAACATTTGACTCAAACACTTATTGTGTTTTGTCGGGAGATTAGCTCGTGAAGGTCTGTCGTTCTTGTGTAAGCCTTGAGCTGCTGACTCGAGCTAGCGAAAACGGAGGGCGATAGCATGGGAAGCCACGGGTGCTAGCATGAGGGGTTAATGGGGGGCTAGCGTGCGTGGCTAACGGGGGTTAGCATGAGGGGCTACTGGGTGCTAGCATGGGTGGCTAACAGACGCTAGCGTGGGGGCTAAAGGGGGGCTGATGTCTTTGGGATATGCTGGTTAGAGATCTCCATCCAAAGTGGATTCAGCTGCTATGGAAACCTGATTGCAGGACTGCTGACTCTGTAATGAAGAGGTGAAGGCCCTGTTAGCTGCTAATAGTCTGCAACACACATACTGTGCACACACACACATACATACTGTACTCACACACACACCTACTGCACACACTTGTAACTTGTACACACAAACATGCACACATTTACATTTATTCATTTAGCTGACGCTTTTATCCAAAGCGACTTCCAAGAGAGCTTTACAAAAGTGCATAGGTCACTGATAACAACGAGATATCCCCAACATTGCAGGTAGTCAAACATGAAGCATACATTGTGAAAAACCTAAAATAAGTGCCAAAGTGAAGAATCATAAGAGCAAGTTAAACAAGTTACAATTAAACAACATGGACCTCAAAAGTGCAAGAGTGTACCTGTGGAAAAGCAAGCAACAGTTAACTACTTCACAGCAAGTACAATAATTTTAAATCAGTTACAGCTAACCAACAAGAGCAGCAAGTCTAGAGTAAGAGTCATTGTGATCCTGGAGGAAACTAACATCATGTCCAGCAGATCTATACTACATACAGTACATACTGTACACACACACACACACACACACACACAGTGAGCAGGGGAGGTGAACTGGGGACCTCTAATGAGGCTGCTAATGGGGCTCGGTTGACCCTTGACCTCTAGGCCCTGTCAGGGTCCAGAGAGGGCAGCGGCCAGGGCACGTAATGGCTTCCATGAAGAACCAGCGGGGCGATTACATGTGACCCGGCCCTTCTCAGGAGCAAGATGTTAACCCAATGAAAAGCAGTCTAATGTGCGCCTGTCACTTGTCGTCAGGTAGGATTGCTCTGCCGAGGCGATGTTTGTCCCTCTGTATTAGTTTACTCTGTGATGACATGATCTGTGTTTCATTACTGCCTCCTGGAAACAATCCTCGGTGCAATTTAGGTATGGGTTACCCTCACGCACACACACAACCACACACGCATGCACACACACACACACACAGACACAGACAGACACAAACACACAGTCAAACACAAGAACACATACACACATACACACTCACTCATGCAGTTTCACGCACACATACAAACCACACACAGAAATCCAGACACGCACACACAGCACACACAGCACACACAAAACAGAGAGGGATGATAGCAGGAAGAGGAGGGAGAGGGGGATGAGAGCAGAAAGAGGGGGATGAGAGGGATGAGAGCAGGAAAAGGCGAATGAGAGAGGGATGAGAGCAGGAAGAGAACACCCAACAATCTTACAGTGACTCTGTCGCTATGGCCACGTCTTGGCGTAAGAAACATATTATGGTCTGCTTTTGGGAGATGTGTTTGATCCAAACTGAGCCCTCCGTGGGTGGACCCAGGTATTATCAGTCGGCTTCATCTGTGTTAAACCTTTACCAGACGAGAGAGAGGGGCGAGAGAGGGCCCGCTAGGAAGGAGATGACATCAAACCAGAACATTTCCACCCTTCATGCTATTTACAGAAACTATCAATTGGATTTCCGGCCTTAGAAGAAGATGATTGAAAGAGCATGAGGCCAGAACGAGAGGAGAGAGGGGTGAGGAGAGAGGGACGGGTGGGGTTGGTTTGGGTTGGAGGAGAGAGGGGTGTGTGGAGGGTATGCATAATTGTGTTCCTGGCTGCTTTATCTTGCTCGCAGACCTGATCACAAACAAAAGCGATGAAAACATCCCCCTTTCTAATTGATTGTGCTGGTCTAAGCAGAGCCAGGTGACCACGGGTCTTCAGTCCTGGTCCTCAGGGCCCCACTGTCCTGGATGTTTTCGATGTTTCCCTGCTCCGACACACCTGATTCTGATGAACCGCTGTTGTCGGGCCTCTGCAGAGCTCTGCACTGACCAGAATCAGGTGTGTCGAGCAGGTCAACAACCAAGAACGCACAGGACAGGACAACCAGGGTTGGAGAGCGTAGGTGTGTCAGAGGCCGAGGCGTCCCTCGAGGTCGATCTGACCGGTGTGAGTGGGGGGGAGAGAGGGGATAGGGAGCAGAGGTGAGGGAGGGGGGGGTAGGGGTAGGGAGTAGAGGTGAGGGAGGGGGTAGGGAGTAGAGGTGAGGGAGGGGGTAAGGAGTAGAGGTGAGGGAGGGGGTTAGGGGTGAGAGAGGGGTGAGGGGGGGGCGAGCGGGGTTGAGAAGGAGTGGACCCCGAGGCAGATAGGTGCGAGGGCCAAGGGCGTAGGTTTGCATCGGGTCCATAGGGACTAGTCACAACCAAAGTTTGGGAAAGACACAATCGTCCCCAACAATATTTTGTTAATTTTCGCAAAAATATTTTGCACTATATGTTTGCTAAACTCATTTGTATTATTATCTATACTATGTTCGTCGCTCAGAAAAGTGAAAAATAATTTCCCTCCCTTCCTAGATGCCCTCGAGCCTGTGAGACAAGATTATATCATTTAAGTTAATTGGCTGAAGTCAAAGTTGTCAGAAACATATGCCAGGAAATAATAAAGCCTCATATTAGTATTTTGTTTGGTCTCAGCATTGATATTTCTGACCCTTTTGTGCTTTATAGAGGAAAATGGCACCCAAACAGAAGATATCAGGATTTTTTTCACCACCCAGAGAGTAAGTAGCTATCAAGAAGGTCGTTGTTAGTTAGCTAGTAGGAAAACTATACACAGTGCAAACCTGCTAGCCTTACATCGCCACCCATTCTACAATGGAAACATGTTTTGAAAGTTGTTAGTGTAGCAGTGTTGTGATTCCGGCTACCCGGGAAGTGACAGGTGAACCCAAATGCAATACTCAGATGCTGATGATGTATGAACCAGGTTTATTGTAGCCACACAGAGGGAGATGATGGTTAAGTCTGTGGAATCCAGGAAGGAGGGAGTGAGGATGGAGCCGTTGGTGGTGTCTGTAGCACAGAGACAGAGGCAGGTTAGTGCAAGGCTAGTACAAGGCAAGGTTAGTGCAAGGTTAGTACAAGGCAAGGTTAGTACAAGGCAAGGCAAGGCTAGTGCAAGGCAAGGCAAGGTTAGTACAAGGCAAGGCAAGGCTAGTACAAGGCAAGTACAAGGCAAGGCTAGTGCAAGGCAAGGCTAGTGCAAGGCAAGGCAAGGCTAGTGCAAGGCAAGGCAAGGTTAGTACAAGGCAAGGCAAGGCTAGTACAAGGCAAGTACAAGGCAAGGCTAGTGCAAGGCAAGGCTAGTGCAAGGTTAGTACAAGGCAAGGCAAGTACAAGGCAAGGTTAGTACAAGGCAAGGCAAGGCTAGTACAAGGCAAGGCAAGTACAAGGCAAGGTTAGTACACGGCAAGGCAAGGCAAGGCTAGTACAAGGCAAGGCTAGTACAAGGCAAGGCAAGTACAAGGCAAGGTTAGTACAAGGCAAGGCAAGTACAAGGTTAGTGCAAGGCAAGGCAAGGTTTGCGCAAGGCTAGTGCAAGGCAAGGCAAAACTACCATCAAGTAGTAACGTTGAACTGGCACCGACTCTCTGGAAAACCAGGGTAGATGAACTGTGCAGGTAACGGTAGATGGGTAACAGGTGTGTCTGGTTGGGAGGTGAACTGGAAGATGTGGAGTGTTGGGGTATGTGACCCTGGAACATAGACTGGACAGACAAAAAAACTGGACTGGACAACACAGAACATAACAGGCAGAGCATGTAACCTTGGCTTGTATTAAATCAATCCCTAGCGTCTGCAATCTTTCGACCAGTGTGTTAGCAGCAGCTGGTCTTGCTGAAGCCAGAAGGATAAAGCTAACCTACCCACATAATGGGACCGTGTTAGTTTAGCCTAGTACCAGCAGGCTAGCAACTCAAAAGTGATATTAACTGGTAATAAGTAGGCCTATATGATCCCTTGGATAGTAATATGCCTATCCCTGTAATCTCGACCAATGTCAGAAGTCAACTAAGCATGGTTAGTGTCTGTATTAAATTGATGAATTACTGTGCAGGAAAAACAGCACCTTGAAGCTACAGATGTCGAGCAGGTTGGTGATGAATCGGCATCAGGGGTTCAGGTGAGAAGTTGATTTGTCCATTTTGGTAAAGATTGTATTAAATTGCCGTTTTTTAAGGGATGTTTAGACAATGTTACACATGAATGTTATCATTCACACTTATACTTGTAGATAGTAAAAAGGTGCTATAAATTGGGATGCCCAAATGTATGCATCATATATGATTTCATTGCTCAGAAGTCCAGTACAGATGATGTAGGCCTAGTACAGCTCCATAAAATCTGAACAACATATAAAAAATTGAACAAACAAGTGTCCCCTACCAAAGCTGAGACCAAACCTACGCCCTTGGCGAGGGACGGAGAGGTACTGAACTCAAACCAGAACCAAAACTAAAACCAGGTTAAAACACGAGAACAAACTACAGAAGCACAGGAGGCACTAACTCTCTCTCCCTCTCTTCCTCCATCTCCTCGCTCTCCTTCCTCCTTCTCTCCCTCTCCTTCCTCCCCCTCCTTCTCCCCTCTTTACCTCCTTCTCTCGTTACACACGCAGTAAAAAAACTGAAAATGAAAACCCAGTTTCAGCTCCGAACCCATAAATATTCGGCCGTGATTCATGGCCGAAGTGTCCCGTCCCGCAAATTAAGGATTGTCCTCTCAGCACTCGTTGTGGTTTTGAGGAAGGGCCTGTGCGTAACCCCCCGGCCTCGACAAGGCACAGGGGGAACTCTGAGAGGATGAGTGCAGCTCTCCCTCGCTGGACGACTGGACGACGGGCCTCATCCACACACTATCACCCAGGCCGAGACTCTTAAAATGAAACCCAACCTCGGTAGTTTACCGTCTTGACCCCAGCCAGCTGCGGTGAAGGGAACTTTCCTCCGATGGGTTCATTTAGCAGACGCTCTTATCCAACGTACGGATGATTTAGACCTTTGACCTCTGGATCTATTAGTCAAACGCTCAAACCATTGAGCCATCATCTTCATTCGGAATGTTTTTCCATCCGTTTTTCTCCGTTTCTGTGCATGCGATAGATCTGCTGTTTAAGTGGTGGAACGCAAAGCTTCGGAGCGTTTTAGAGGTGTAAACTGGGTAGATCCACAACGCTGTGCTCCCTGTCAGCTCACCAGAGAGCTCCTGGACCATGTCCTTTGAGACAGTGCCCCCTGCTGGGGTCGTTTGGTGTGAACTCATTTTCTGCTCCTACTGAACTCACATTGACGTACTCACTTATTACTACTACCACTAAAACGACTATAAGTAACACGGCTGATATCAATGTTACTAATGCTACCGTGACAACTGCTCATCACGACCACAGCTTCCATTGACTTTCCGTTTCGTTCCAAACGAGAGAAGAAGTGTCGTCGATGACTGTGTGGTTGAGCCACGCGGGAGTTTGTGAGTCTCGCAGAGAGTGTGAGTCTTGTGGAAAATCCGTGAGCGCTGTGGAGCGTGTGTGTGTGCGCGTGGGGCGTGTGGAGCGTGTGTGTGCGCGTGGGGCGTGTGGAGCGTGTGTGTGTGTGGAGCGTGTGTGTGTGCGCGTGGGGCGTGTGGAGCGTGTGTGTGTGTGGAGCGTGTGTGTGTGCGCGTGGGGCGTGTGGAGCGTGTGTGTGTGTGGAGCGTGTGTGTGTGCGCGTGGGGCGTGTGGAGCGTGTGTGTGTGTGGAGCGCGGGTGTGTGCGTGGGGCGCGTGCGAGTCTCCCGGAGCGAGTGTGCGAGAGGCCTGAATACTCCAGAAGGTACGTCAGCAGCGTTCGTGCAGTCCGTTCTGTTCGCACCTCCTCTCCTCGGCCCAGATTGATGCCTCCTGCAGCCGTCTGCATAGCTGCAGCCCGTCTCGGTCTCAGACACACACAGACACACACACACAGACACACACACACACACACACACACACACACACACACACACAGAGTGATGCTGCCCTACTCAGACACCTAGAGGAACCACGGTGGGGATGTCGAGGGGATTAATGGAGCTCTGCTTCTCCTCCCTCAGAAGCCAGACGACCTTCGGAGGAATGTGTCTTCCGAGAGGGAGCTGTCTGTCTGCCTAACAGTCGGTCTGTCTGTCTAACAGCCTGTCTAACTAACTATCTGTGTGTCTGTCCATCTGTGAGGGGATTCATGTCTGTCCTCTGGGTGACCCAGGCTCTGTCCGAAGAGACCGCAGCCTTCTGCTTAGTGTAAAACCTCCGCAGGGACATCAGCCAATCATTGGCCTTGCCGTCCTTCTTTTCATCAACACCGACTGGTATCCCAGCCAATCAGCTCTCTGGCTATCACAACCAATCATCTCTCTCGCTCTGACTCCGGTGGAGTCGGCACCAGGCAGTCCAAACATCAGGCCTTGTCACCCCGACACACACACACACACACACACAATCACACACACGCTCACACCACCACCACCACCACACACACACACTTACACACACACACCACACAAAGGAGAAGGGCTAAATCACTAGCACATGGGCGCTGAAACACACACTCTCCCCCACACACACCCACACACACACACATTCACTGTGTTTGGAGAAACGGCATGCTCCACACTTGTGACCCCTGACGCGGTAAGTCCTTTCCTCCTCCAGAACATAAACACATCCACCTGTGAAACTGGAGATGCTATCAGAGAGCTCCACTGGAAGGTACCAGGCAGGAGACGGATCCTCTTCTGGGCCAGTGAGAAGCTCTCAAAGCACTCTCTGGTTGAACGTGCTGTGTGTGTGCGTGTGTGTATTTCTGGGATGGAGAAAAGTTCTCGAAGCGCTGGGATGAATGTATGTGTCTGTATTTGGCAGTTTGAGACACGTTTTACAGTGTGTGCGTGTGTGTTTACAGGAAATGAGCGTGTTGGGTTAGGCGTGTCTGTGTGTTTTCAGTGGATGGTTGCGCGTGTCTTTGTGTGTTCTCGTGGGTGCGTACAATTCGTTTTATGCATGTGTGTTTGTGTGGATGGATGTGTTTGCATGAGTGTTTGCGTGTGTGTGTGTTTGCATGTGTGTGTGTGTGTTTGCATGTGTGTGTGTGTGTGTCTCCTCCCTGCACACTGAGCTCTTTGTGGTCCCCTCTCCTCCAGCAGGCTCCACCACTCCGCTCTCCAACTGCATGTCAGCGCATTCGTGACAACGTTTATATAACGTTTACATAAAACCTATAAATATGCAGGTGTATTTACCTGGGACAGGGGGGAGTTGGCAGCGAGGCCGTGACAGAAGCCACTGTGAGGCCCCCCGGGCGCGGGAACCAGCAGACACGTGATTTGTATGTGTTTGTTTAAGACTCGGGTTCCAGACAGGCCCCAGAGTACGTGTCACTTTCATTAACACACCCCTCCAAACAACGCCATGAAGGTCAGCTTCGGTTTCACATCCCTCACCTTCCCGAAAGGCTCCGCGTACCTCTTTCACCGCGAGGGAAATCGTCCCTCTCCTCCTCCTCCTCCGACTCGGGGATCCCAGCAGGTTGTAATTAGCCGGATCGCTCCGTGTTTACCCGGCGCCGCTCCGCTTTCGGGATCGGTTCACACGGTTCTGACCGGGGGGGGGGCTTGGCGGCGAGCGAGGAGTGTCGGTGACATTGTGGTAAAACGTTTAAATGAATCATTGTTGGAGCGGTGCGGGGTGTTAGTGTGACCCGCCCCCCCCCCTCCCTCTAGCGCCCCCCCCCCTCCCTCCCTCTCCCCCTAGCCCCCCTTCCTCCCCCTCTCCCCCTCTCCTAATGGGGCTGTATTAGCTCTGTGGAGAGTGATTTAAGGAGACCCTTCTCCTGGCTGTATATCACCTCGGAGCTGCCTGCCAATTTGCCGGGGTGTCGGAGGGGGTGTTGCAGGTGTCACAGCGAGAGTGTGAGGTGAGCAGGAGCAGTTCCAACAGTCCCATTACCAAGCCTTCACACGTGGACTCTCACACACACACACACACACACACGTTCGGAAAGCGTGTGTGCAGGCCTGTGTGTGTCTAAGATCCTCGCTCCTGGATCGAGTCGCATCTGCTCTCTCTCACACACACACACACACACACACACCCTGCACGCATACCTCGGCATTAGGAGACTATGCGTCCAGAGATCCTGTCACGCACAGACCGACGCTGACGAAGAGAGAGGAGCAGCCACGGGAGAGCTCGCACGCCACCGGACGAGAGAAAGTGTCAAACGATCGCCACGTTTGCGTCGCCCTCCGCAAGACGCCGACCCCCGGGAAACGCACTCTGCCGCATAGATATACTGTTCACACAGATGAAGGAGAACACACTATCTCACACACACATGCCTACACACACACACACACAGAGAGATTAGCCAAACCCTCCTTATCCCAGCTGGGTTGTGTGTACTGTTTGGTCAGCTGTCCATTTGTGAGAACTGTAATCAGACGTTGCGTTGGAGAGAAGGGACTCTGAGCGCATAAACACATTTACAACCTCCATGTGCTAGCAGAGTGCCGGCCTCGCCCGAGCTGGGGTTTCCATCGACTACCAAGACCAACGGGCCAATCGAAACACACGTCTGACGTCGCGCCTGAGACGCGACGTTGTTTCCGCCGCGCCGCACGGTGCAATACGGACAGTTGAGAAGTTTCTTGATGCCCTGTTGTGGAGATGTTGTCGTTGTACACCCTGGTAGCTGAGACGTGGTTTATACTCTGCACTGCGCCTGGGAAAAACAGACCGTCCCTTGAGTCCGACCGGCGCAACACTGTCGGAGCCTCGAACTTGAATCGTCCGCTGTACGTTCCGCGCGGCACTAATTGCATGTGGCTTTGGGGTGACGGCGTCTGCTGGATGAATCAAATGTAATGAAGTGTAATGGTGAGCCGGGGCGCGGGGATGTGTCGGGTTTGTTGACACAGCGGATTAGGGAGGGGAGGCGGTCACACCTGGAGTCTGAGTTCTCCTCCTAGTCCGGGGAGACGTGACACGGGGAGACGGAGGGAGGGGGGAGGAGGGAGGGAGGGAGGCTGGGGGGGTTGGGGGGGGGCGAGGGTGAGAGAGAGAGAGAGAGAGAGAGAGAAAGAGAGAGAGAGAGAGAGAGAGACCGATACTAAGAAGCAGAGCGAGAAAGGCAGAGAGAGAGGCCGAGATGGAGAGAAGCAAAGGGCAATGAGCGAGCGAAAGGCATGCGATGTGAAGACAAAAGGGAGAGGCAGAGGGAGAGGAAGTGAGAATACGGATAGATACAGAGAGAGGCAGAAAGGAACAGAGACAATGAGTGAGGCAGACACAGACAGATAGATAGAGGCAGAGAGAAGCAGAGAGAGGCAGAGAGGGACACAGGAGCAGTGAGACAGAGAGAAAGAGAGGAAGAGATAGACGTGCAGCGATAGAGAGAGAGACAGAGAGTGGACTGTGCGCTGCGTTAAGACTGTATTTCATCCTGGTTTTCCGCTCGTTCACTCAAGGACCTTCGCCCCCTGAGGAAGAGGGATGGATGGAGACCGAGGGATGAGAGACGGAGGGAGGGCGGGGGGGGAAGAGGGATGGATGGAGAGACAGCGGGGAGGGGAGGAAGGAGGGATGGATGGACGAGAGAGGGATGGGTGAAGACACAGAGGGGAGGGGAGAGATAGATGGACGAGAGAGAGAGAGAGAGAGAGAGAGAGAGGGATGGGTGGAGAGACAGAGGGGAGGAGGGAGGGATAGATGGACGAGAGAGAGAGAGAGAGAGAGAGAGAGGGATGGGTGGAGGGCAGCAGCAGGAGGCCCGGCTGCTCTGAGGTGGTTCATCACACGCGTGCAGCTTCCCGTGGGCTCTCCTGGCGGCCGTCCCTCCGTCCCGCGTGTTTGATGCGTGCGGCGGACGCTCATCATTCACCTGCGGGGTTATGGGCTCCCGGAGGAGCCGGGTCCATGGATCACTCTGCAGGGGGCCGGTCTGCAGCCCTGCAGACGGAGAGACGCCCGGGCAAGGCCACTCTGACACCCTGTCACCCTCCCAGACCGATCGATGCCCAACAACTTGTTCCATATTTCTCCGTCCGTGGCGGGCCTCATCACTCCATCACTGCGGTGGTCCCGTCGCTCCTCAGCCCTCCATCACTTGACACGTCGCCCTCCGCTCGGTGCTTCTGGAGTTGTTCCCATGTGCTCTCTCGCTTAGGATCTCTCTCTTTGTGTTCGCTTCTGTCTCTTTCTCCATCCCCCCCCCTTTCCCTCTCTCCCTCTCTATCCTCAGTAGGGCTCTCCTGGTAGCATGTTACATTTCCTCGTCGCTAGGTTAGTGTAAAGCCTCGAGCTTCCTGATTGGAGAGGACAGCCAATGATACAATGATTAGCCACCGGTAAGCTCGCTAGCGTTTAGCCCTTATTACATAGACTTCCCTCTGAAGCCAGAGTCTTCAGATCTGCTCGTTCCAATTTAGCCTCACAGTAACCAGGTGGCCTTGCTCCAGAGAGACAGAGGGGAACGAGGGAGAGAGGGACAGACCGAGAGACAGAGAGAGAGACAGAGAGAGAGACAGAGAGAGAGAGACAGAAAGAGAGACAGAGAGAGAGACGGAGAGAGAGAGATAGAAGGAGACCCCCAGAAGGGGAGGGCGATGTAAAAGATGAAGGATTGTTTAATTCATTGTCTACTATAAGCATACTGTAATTGATTTTAAGATGCACTGGGAACGTTGGAGATGATCTGACTGCAGATGGGAGAAGAGATGGCGTCGAGTTTGTGGATGATGCGGGGAAGGCCTCCCCTCATCCCTCGGCTGGCCAAACTCATCCGTCATCGCGAACACCCGATCCCATGTAACGGCGCGTACGAATTAAAAGGAACACGCAGTCTGTCTGACGGCTGAGATGTACTCATTAAATTCCCCGCGGCGAGCGAGTCCACGTGACACATGCACACGCACGTTAACTCGACCCGGACCAATAGGATTTCCACTGTCCTTATAGTCTCTCTTGTCAAATACGATTCCAATCAGTCATCGTGGGAGGGATTCCGTGTGTGAGGCCGACACACACACACACACACACCCACACACACCCACACACACCCATCCACACACACACCCATCCACACACACACACACACACACACACACCCATCCACGCGCACAAATCTCTCCCTTGAGTGAAGCTGTGTTATTTTACGAACTAATTACAGGCCCGCCGCTGGCACACATTAATTATTGACTATTTCGAGGCCTTATATTAATGACTGAGATTCTTCACCCAGTGACAGGGAACCGGATGTTCCCCAGTTCACCTGACAGCCCAGTTAAACGTGATTTATGTGTGAAAAACCCAGTCCATTTGTCCACGTTCCCACTGTCTTCACGCTCCAAACGCCGGGTTCCTGACACGTATGAAACCCCTTTGCAGATATACCTGGTCGTAAAGTCCGAAGGCTCACGGCAGATGATTCATCTCCGTCCTAAAACCCGAGTGGACGGGGGAGAACGACGAGCCGTTCCTCCTCCTTGAAAACGTTTGATTTACGAAGCATCGCTGAAGGTTGTTTTAATGGAGACTATAAGAAGTTCTCGAGGAGATGGATACATTTAACCGGAGACGGCGCGCGTGTTTTTTGAACTGCTACTGGTCTGTCTGAAGTCTGAGAAATCTCCCAAACTCGAGCTTCTTGGAGAGGCCGTGCATGCGTGTCAGGAGAACAGACAGGAACTATCTGCATCAGTCTCTGTAACACACACACACAGGTGTGTTCACATTCACACACAAAGATGTCCCCACATTCTCAAGCACACACAAGTTTCAAGTTTTACGTTATTTTTGTCAGCTGCACAGAACAACACAAGGTCAGACTGGGCACTGAAATTCTTGGGACAACACACTCCCTCACGCCATCACGACTCATAAACCAGGATCCTAGTTACGGGCTGAGGAAAGTACCGTCTAGCTAGCTGGTTCCTACCCACTCTGATGATCAGCATAACTAGTACCCATCCCTCACTAAGCATGTCATGTAAACACGCTATACGTGTCTCATAAATCAGCACTCTGGAAACGCTGGCACGGAGAATGATTATAACGCAGTGGAAGAAAACAAGACAATCCTTTTAGCTGGTTGGGCTAACGTCGATTCGCTCCGCTTCTTTTAGGGGGGGATTTATGGATATGTGCTGTCTCTTCCTGGGGAGTTCCTGGTTCCCCCCCAGGGAGCGTCGGAGTCTGTCTGGGAGAGGGAGGCGTGAAGAATGGGCTCCAGGCTGAGCAGAAGTGGGGCCCCAAGTCTCCGCGTCCCTCCTTTTATTTATTAAAGGAGGAGAAAGTTGTTATAGGGACTGTTTCTCTTGAATGCAACCCAAGCATATCGAGTTCCGCGGTCAGGGGAAGAAAATGTACTTCTCGCCGTCAGCTGCATGCTAACAGCTGACGACACTAAGCCCAACACTCAATCTCTCTCTCCTTCCCTCTCTTTCTCTCCTCTCCTCTCTCTCTCTCTCTCTCTCTCTCCCTGTTCTCTGTCTCTCACAATCACTGGCTTTCATTCGCGGGAGTTTTCGCTCCCTCTGTCTCCTTTCTTCCCTGAGAACAGTCTGTTCTGTTCAGTTCTGTACAGTCAGCGTTCTTTATTGCCAAAAGGTAGATATTCCGACTCTCCCCCACCACCTCACCCTCTCCCATCTCCTCCTCACCCACCCGCACCTCCTGAAGGCTGGGCTGGTTCTGCAGCATCTGGTGTACAGGAAGTTCTTCCCAGGCCCATTGCAGCAGGTCTGATAAGATGAGCAGGGGACAGAGGGAGGTGTGACACGGAGACAGGCAGGTACAATAGACAGGCATGGAGACCAACAGACAGACGGGCATGGAGACAGACAGACAGACGGACATGCGACGACAGACAGACAGACAGACAGACAGACTAACAAGTCAGGCAGGCAGAGGGTATAAAAGGTGTGTTCCGAAGAGCAGAGCTGCAAACCCCTACTGACAACATGCTGCGCACACTGTCCCTGCTGTTACTGCTGGCTGCATATGGTGAGTAGAGCTACCTGGTTACACACCTGGAGACACACCTGGTTACATACTTGGAGACACACCTGGTTACACACCTGGAGACACACCTGGAGACACACCTAGAGACACACCTGGTTACACACTTGGAGACACACCTGGAGACACGCCTGTTTTTTGGGGTGAACATGCATTTGGCATGTTTCTAGCATGTGTGTGTGTTTTAGCTTGTCCTTGCGGTGTGTGTTCCAGCGCACGGATGTGGAAAGCCAGCCGTGGAACCGTCCACTAGCAGGGTGGTGAATGGAGTGGATGCCACGCCTCATAGCTGGCCCTGGCAGGTCAGCAAGCCTCCGCCCCCCCTGCGCCCCCCTTGTTGTTTCTCTGGTGTTTACTGAGGTGTGTGTGTGTGTGTGTCGTGTGTTCAGATCTCCCTCCAGGTGAAGCATGGCAGCAGGTACCACCACACCTGTGGAGGAACTCTGGTCGGCCCTCGCTGGATCCTGACCGCTGGACACTGCATAGGGTACGACCCAGAACACACACAGAATGCTCCGACCTAGACAGACAGGAATGGTATGGCCCAGAGTAGACAGACAGGAATGGTATGACCCAGAGGAGAAAGACAGGATACTCTACCACTGACATCTTAGAAAAAGAGACTCGCAGTTACGGTGACCGTAACCCCTCTCGTGCCTTGCCCCCCCCAGGCCTGGAGACGTCTACCGCGTGGTGATGGGGGAGCATGACATGACCCTGCAGGAGGGCTCAGAGCAGACCAGGGAGGTGCTACGCATCGTGGTCCATCCCAGCTGGGACATCGACTTTGTGGCCCGCGGGTGAGACCACAGCGCGCCCGACCATCTCAGCGCCTTTTTTTGTTACCCCACGTGAATGACACCTGAAGCCATGTGTTCGTTCGCTGTGCCGAATCCCAGGAACGACCTGGCCCTGCTCAAACTGGACAAGGCCCCTGTGATGACAGAGCAGGTGGGCGTGGCTTGTCTCCCGAAGGCGGACGAGATCCCTGCCCACGACGCGCCCTGTTTCATCTCCGGCTGGGGGAAACCTCTACAGTACGTCTCTCTCTCTCTCTCTCTCTCTCTCATCCTTCTCTCTATCACAGCTTCATATCCACTTCTCTATTATTAGATCATATCCTCCTCTCTGCCAATGCTCTGGTGAACACATCCTCTCCTCCCTGAGCCAGGAGGGCCAGGCGGTACAAGCTAGGCTAAACCTTGCTGGAACTCACATAGGCACACCGCATGGCTGTTGAAAAAAAGGAATACGTTTGTTAAGCTCAGTAGCGTTTCATTCAATGCCGCTTACAAAGAGGCGGGAATTCAAACCTGAGAACTAGGCAATCAAGTGAGCTATATCCAGTGATTGTCTAGGAGGTGGTCAGGCTGTGTGTGTGTGTGAACCGTGAGGTGTGTGTGTGCCCCCGCCCAGCCCACGGGCCCATGCCAGACCGTCTCCAGCAGGCTCTGCTCCCGGTGGTGGAACACAGCGTGTGCAGCCGCAGCGACTGGTGGGGCATCAACGTGAAGAGCACCATGATCTGTGCTGGAGGAGACGAGATGTCGGGATGCAATGTGAGGATAACAAGTGTAGCATACTGTTTATGATGTAGTATATACAGCTAGTGAAGTAGCCACACCTTGTATATGTGGCTAGTGTGGTATACATAGCTAGAGTAGATGATGTACCTGTACCTAGTGTAGTACACACAACTAGTGTTGAATGTTTAGCTAGTGAGGGATGTGTACACACACTAGGAATAGTTAGCAGTATTAGCGTGTGTGTGTGTGTGTGTGCTAAATACAGCTGGTGTAGTATTGCTAATATAGGATAGTTAGTGTTCAGTTATATTGTGTAGAAACAAAGTCCACCTGAAGACCTTATCATGCCTATTCTGTCCTAGCAAAGGTCATCACTATCTCTTCTCTCTGATCTTTCCCTCTCTCTCTCTCTCTCTCTCTCTCTCTCTCTCTCCCTCTCCCTCTCTTTCTCCCCCCTCCCGCCTCCTCCCGCCAGGGTGATTCCGGAGGCCCTCTGAACTGTAAGGGCTCGGATGGACTTTGGTATGTCCAGGGAGTCACCAGCTTTGTGTCGTCACGCGTCTGCAACGAGGTGAAGAAGCCCACCGTGTTCACGCGCACCTCCGCCTTCACGGACTGGCTCAGCGACGTGAGTCACCCCGCACGGCCACCGTGAACTTTCACCTCACCTTTCCCATGGGCTCTCTCTCTGTGCCCACCCTCTCTTTCCCCTCGTTATCTCTCTTTCCCTCTCTACTTCTCTATTCCTCTCAGTCCCCCCTGTGATGTTTTTTAGTGGTGTTACTTATGTTCCCGCGTTGTGTTTCTTTATTACTTATTACGCAACTCTACTGTGATCGTCAACAAACCTGTGCTTATATCTCCAGACCATGCTCCGCTACTGAACAGCAAGACGGATGCCAACAGTGGAAGATGATATCCCATTGGGAACCGTTTTTACAGGGCAATTTGTCTCAATAAATATATTATCTACAGTAACTATCTTGTCATTATTTTAGTGTATATATAATTTATATATAATAATATAACCGTTTATGAACTATGCCCTTTATTGTTTATGATGTGATATGATTCACAGTCACACATTGAATCCTGGCCTAGTCCTGTCTGAATAAGTTTTATGTGATTGAGAGTCGCTGATTTAAAATGTCCGGTCACACAGGTAGGCCCATAATTGCTCCTCCAAACGGTGAATATTACAGCAAACTGAAACTCTACCGTCAGCGTTCTTTCAACGTTCTTTCTTTCCCGTCAGGAGATAAGAAAATGGCCACAGCTCTGAGAGGTCACGGCTTCATTTCTCATCTTCCTTCGGGAAATAAATAACTACCGGTCTATACGGAGCGCTTTGAAGGCAGCGTTACCGATCAATCACCGACGAGGCCGTTACCCGCGCGGTGTCAGCTTGTGCGACCCTGCAGTGGCCGTGCGCTGAGAGGCGAGTCGGCGAAAGGCGGGAGGAAGCCGTTTGGAGCAGATAAATTGGTGTTGATGGCTAACCTTGACTTTAAAATTGCAACCATTCGCCGTTGAGTTGGATCAAACGGGGGTGATGTGAAAAATAGTCCCCTCCCACGTTTTTTAAGCGATTCGTTTATTTAGGTTTCTCAGCCATTATATTGATTTCTAAAACGTTCTCCACAAGTCAGCGGTTTTCTGGCATATCCTATGATCACGACCTAAGCTTCTGTTTATGTCGCGTTTAACCTTGTCCCCTATAATTTGTGTTGGTGCTGAGACTGTCGACCAAGGGGCTACTGTAATTGCTGGTAATAAAGCTTTGGCTTGTCGGCCTAACGTTTTATCTGCATTTAAAACCACAACATATAGATCTCTCATCCTACAACTGTAGTCACAGCAAAATTTGGGAAACCGTCATCACATTGGGGGTGTGATACAGATTGGAAGTGAAGGTCTCCACCCCGGGATGTGTGTGTGCTGAATGAGCTGACCACAAACATGAAGCCAGCAGTATTGGTCTGCTTGGAAAATGACTTCTTAGACAGAGAATAGCTCTTTGTGTGTGTGTGTCTGTGTATGTATGATTGCCTAGAAGTGTAGAGTCTGCAAAAGTGTGTGTGCATGGGTAAATGAATGAAAGTGTCATTTCTGCAAATGTGTGTGTGTGTTTGTGTGTAGTATATCTACATCCTTGTCTGTGCTCCATATCCTTACTAACTGGTCACATCTGGTAAAGTCGCCGATTTGAATTCCAGTATATTGTGTGGTAGTTGGTTCCCTCTGCTGGTCAGTATAGGTCAGATGCTGGACACTCCCAAAGGTGTGGCAAAAAAACCTCCACCCCGGTAAACACTGCGTCTGTCTCTGATGTCATCCATCTCTGATCAAGCCAGTATACTCATACCCATACTCATCCAGTATAAACTAGCACTCTCAGAAACAACCTGCCGTCCAGATATCTCTTTCTGGAGGAGAGCATCCCTCCCTGAATTGTTCCTCCGGAGATTTCTTAGCCTATATTTCTACCCTGAGAGTTTGAGGGATTTCCTCATTTTCTCTGAGGGTTTAAGTGTGTTAAAGGTGCTGATCTGTGGGCGTGGGAGAAGCATGCTGTGACACCGCTTCTAAATGTTATCTCATTTGATATGAACAAATTGGCAATTGAACTCGGACTTGGCGATGTGTCATTTTCCGAAGTCACTGTGGAGCTGAACTCACTGACCCGGGAGATAAGCTGCATCGACTGAAAGGCCCCCGACAACAATCATTAACTCTTACTCTGCTGCCATAACCGACCCGTCAAGAATGTCGCTTCACGCCAGCGACTTTGGATGGATGACGCGATACGGGTTCTTGGAGATCCTTGGGCTTCGGAGATGCTTATCTCCGTGGTTAGTGATCTTGGCAAGACACACTTTCATCCAACGTCCGCGTGGTGTTGTTGAAAATCTTCGATTGCCCCTATCTCCTTTTGTGATCCGGAGTGCGTGGGGGACATTGGCGGCAGGATTGAGGGTAAAGGTCGTGGTCAGGTGAGGCACGGCGCAGTGAGATGCTCTCCTCGTGGACAACGATGGGTTTGGTCGTGGTCAATGAGTAACCGTGAGCTTGTGCGGTCCCGTCACCTTGGAAACCATCTCCGGGTGGTAGATGTGACAGGCGTGAAGGACTCTTCAACAGCGTGTGTTGGTGTTTGTGTGTGTAGGCGGGGCAAACATTCAAGGTCCCAGGCCACTTCTCACTACCAAGACGGCCTGGGAATCGAATCTGCTGATGTCTCAGGGAACTCTCACGAGGCATGAAGTGTTGATATCCTACAGAGACCCAGGTTGGACAGGGTTAGTAACTTTGAAAGCAGACTGTATTTCTTTCTTTGGACCAGTTAAGAGGAAAACCTGGGCTGACTGATGAGGTCACGAAAGCGAATGACCTCAGGAATAGTTGTGTTAATTCTAATGAGTTACTTTAGTGGCATAACTTAATAGGTTAACAACTACGAAAATGTTGTTTTCTTTATATTTATGTTGCTTCAAATATGTCTATATGTCAATTAACCAAACCCAAACACTTATGTTATGCAAAATATCAACATTTTAAACGTGTTTTTCTTCTTTGCTGGATCACATACTGTATAAATACTGGTTCTTTATGCTTTTAGTGAAAAGCCCCTTGTGACGTGTCACAGATGTACTGGGAAGGTGTGACTGGTTCTGGTTTCATCTACATCCTCCTGACCACAAGGACACGGCGAAGGAGGGAGGAGTGGCATTCCTGCATGAGCATATAGGTCAAAGGTCACGCGCGTAAAATTCCATCTGACACAAGTCACTTTGTTGTGCTCTACCTGCATTAAGTTGCTATTCTTAGTTGTGGTTCAGGCAGGAGGACTGAGTAGTTTGTTAACCGATACTTTATTCCACATGATACAATACATCATGTAATATTTGATTTGGCGTATGGTTGTGCTCGCAGCGTCTCCCTGCCGCACCCAACGGAGACACCGTCTCCTGAGACACCGTCTCGACATCCGGGCAGAGAGCAGCGACCGCATTCCCCCTGAGAAAGAATAAGAAGAATCAGACAAAGGGAGGAGGCCGGGGAGGTGGAGGAGACCCAGGAGACCGAGAGCATCTGTGTTGCACTAGCAATGCAGAAGCCGGGATCCCTGCTTTATACCCCGCCCTATTAGGAGGGTGTACCTTGACGCGTGATGACGATTGCTAGTCACGCTAGGTCTCGCGTCCCCTGCATGAACCTGGCTTCGCTAGTTTATTCTCAGCTGATAGGCGAATGATGTAATGTTATTAATGTATTACTTTTAAATGTATTTCATATTTAGCATTCATTAGAAAATGGCCAGGGGGGGTGTGTGGTGGGGGGAGGAATGGGCTAGAGTGAGAGGGGAAGAGAGGAGGTGGGCATGGGGGGTGAGAGGGGAGGGCGGGGGTATATTGGGGAGGAGGAGTAGAAGGAGGATGAGGAAAGGGTCTTCCAAATCCAATGAAAGGGCTGTAGATGTTTTTCCTGCCCTAGGTTTCAGTGGGTGAGTGAGAAAGCCTTGTCGTAGGGGCACATCGTTCTGACCTCGAGCAGCAGATAACTATATCAGTAAACGTGATCAGCACATATCTACACAGAAGCATAAAGTTTTGTTGCTTTATCTACAAGGCGTTAACAACCATTTCAGATAAGCAGGACTAAATAATCAAGTCTGGTTTTATATCTTAATAGTTAATAACGCTGCATCTTTGAGGCTCTTTGGGAGTGATTGTATTTTATCAACGGCTAATTAATTTACTTATTTGATTTATTCTTAAATTATTTCTGATTTATAAATGTATATGCCGACCCTGTAGGTTTAAAAGCAAAGGAAGGCCCTGGGAACATGGGGTGATCATACAAACTCCACACAGAAAGGCCCGTGTGAAAGGCCCCCACTGAGCACCGACAGGGTTGGAATCATGCATCTATATGTTCAGTATATGACATTCCAATATCAGCACCTGTACATGTGGACCAAGTGTGTACTCTAGGACAACTAGTGTAGCGTTATCCTGTGTTGTATTAGTTGGATTCTGTTTCTTCAGCGTTCATCCATCTCTTCATGAGTCAAAGCATCCATTGTAACTGTTTTTTGAAGTTAAGTTTGTGACACAGTGAACCCATTAACACAACATTGTAATTGCTTTATTGTGGCCAAATGGGGACTTGTTCTTTCCATGAAGCTATATTGATAAGAGTATATGGTGTTTATGTGTATTTGGTTGCGTGTGTTTGTGTTGGAGTCAGCTTAACTTTGTGTGTTTGCATGCATGCCTTTGTGCAGAGCTGGACTTGGACCAAAACAATGGCCCTGGCATTTTTGCTCCTACCGGCCCACCACAATCGGTCGGACTCTGAGCCACTGCATCTGACAAGAAACAGAGGGGGAGGGGTGGAGAATGTTAAGAGATGTGATTGGGCCAGCCCCGTGTCAGTATGGAAAATTAAACAATGGGTCGCTGTCCCTCCTATATGGGCCGGTCGTTGGCCAATTTATCGTTTATAAAAACTTTGTTTTTACAAAAAATAAATCATATATCTTATCGGCCTCAAGTGCGTCTGCCCACCGGGCATTTCCCCGGTATGCCAGATCACCAGTGCGGGGCCTGGTGTGAACCGTATGGAACACCGTCTATTGAACGTTGAAATGCATGACGTTCCAGTTGCAACCACAAGAGAGCACCAATCATCATGAACTATCTGCAGGTGCGTCACCTTGGTGGCGGACCTTCCATAGATAATAGCTTCTGCAAGTCTGTTTCCAACCAATACACCGAAGTGATGGAAAATGTAGGATTATTCAACGATATGGGCTTTAAACAGTGAAAATGTATGGACAAAACATGTATTGAACACATCATATCAATATTTCTTGATAACGTATCAATTCATGATTTTTCTGTTGGTTTGTGAAAACCAAATTATTCCTAAACTATTTGGGGGGGTTGACGACGTGCCTATGAAAACCAGTGACCTTCGAAAACCTCGTAATAGTCCAAAACGTTTCAAAATGTACGTGGAATCTTAACGGCACATCATTATAGATTCAAGATGTTATACTTTTTGTTGAGGCTACTGGTCAAATGATGCCTGTTCCTGTACGAACTTTGAACAGGGACGATCGGATTTTACTGGCACAGAGCTATATAAACCGCAACAAGACTTCATGCAGGTAGCACAGGTGAACTACCCTCCTCCCAGTTAAGGAATTCTGCATAGACTGACAGACACAACACTGCAGGTGCGTAAACTGTCAACTTTATCCTTGAAACTACACTATGATTTCGCTACAGAACAGTTCAAAGTTAATGCCTGACCGAAACATTATGTTAACCTTTTCCCTTTCAAAATATGAAAACCCTATGTTGACTTACTATCTTAACTTACTCGGTGCTAATGCTCATCAAGTGCGTAAAAGTGTAGCCTATAACCAATGGTCCAATTGTTGTTTTGTGTGGGGGATGCTGCAGGCTGTGGTGTAGACATCTGTTGATACGCATACCTATTCATCTAAATCACGGAGGTTGCGCAAGTTTTTACCAATAATAGGTTTGTCTTATAAAAGTGTAATCATGATGACAAGTACGACAGTGCAAACGGGAACTGCGTAACGGTCTGACTGCACGGTCTTAGGAGAAGTTAGCGTGGGAGGATGTCAAAATATCTTGAGAAGCATTAGGGGCTGTGGAGTTTGTCAGTCATATCTCCTGCTTCTCGTGAACAGATCATGGCCCCACGCCCAGAAGTTGGAGAAAACTCCTCTCATACACTTGGTAAGTGAATCTCATTTATTATTATCATTTAGGGAACATTTACATTTACAAAGCGAAGAAGTGTAGGGGATTCAAACCTCTCGACTATCCTTTATCTACTATCCTTGATTTCACCTCTCCACCCTCCTCTCTCCACCCTCCACTCTCCCACCCTCCACTCTCCACCCTCCTCCACCCCCTCTCCACCCTCCTTCTCTCCATCCTCTTTCTCTCCATCCTCTTTCTCTCCTCTCTCAGAAAGCAGAATACGAGGGACCACGTCTGATCCTTAATTCTCTGCTATACTGAAATGACGATTCTAACTTGTAATAACTTGTAGTAACTTGTCAGAAGTGCATAGTTCGAACAAATAGTGCAAGCAGAGCCAAACCACGCCCCTTAATGGTGTCCACTCGCATCTCTCCACCCCTCAGAGGATGACAGTGCTACAGCAAGGCAGTTAGCGGTTCTTCCGGCGTATTCCACGGTGGATCTAGTGTCGAAGGAGACGGAAGGAGCCGAGGATCCCTGGGACCTTCCAGAGCTGAAAGACACGGGGGTGAAGTGGTCAGGTGAGCAGACCCGTCCACCTGTCTGGCCCCGCCCCCCAGACAGCGTGTCAGCCCTGGACCAACGCCTCAAATAAACACACACATGAACACACATTCAAAACGTTTAAACATATAGACTGTATTTGTGTATTCAAAGCTGCATAGGGTGGGATAGAGGGGGATTTGAACCTGGGACCTCTTGATCTGCAGTCAAATAGCCTCTCTCTTTCTCTCTCTCTCTCTCTGTCTCTCGCTCTCTCTCTGCTCTGTCTCTGTCTCTGTCTCTCGTCTCTCTCTCGCTCTCTCTCTCGTCTCTCTCTCTCTCTCTCTCCTCTCTCTCTCTCTCTCTCTCTCTCCTCTCCGTCCCCGGAGCAGAGTTGGACACGAAGGCCAAGGTGTTGCGGGTGCTCACGGCCGTGGTGAAGCTGGTGTTGCTGGTGGGATTCCTCTACATGTTCGTCTGCTCTCTGGACGTGCTCAGCTCTGCCTTCCAGCTGGTTGGAGGTAAGGCAAATCAATCAAGCAATTAGCTAACCAATCAATGAATCAATCCAACATCTTTGTTTACACAGCACATTCAAGACAAGACAATGCAATTCTGTTTGATAGACAATCGAGATATTATTCAAAAAGCACATGCAAAGCGATGTCTCAACGATGTCTCAACGACAGTAACACTGTTCCATGTCACATGCTGTGTGTTTTGATCACTAGTGACACATCTTCATAAAAATAACGTGTATGAGTCCTATGATCTTATACTGATGTGAACGACTCATATACACTCCCTGGATGACTCATTAGAATCATACTCATCTTCCTCAGACAGATTTGGATGTCCCAAAGGAAAAAATATAATACTTAAAGTAGACTTAAGTACTACATACTTAATGTTAGCAGTACATAAATGTACAAAATCAGTACATTTTAAGTACACTTCCAATTCACGTGTGGAAAAAGATAAATGTCAGTCAAATGTTCAAACTCTCATGTAATAGTTTAGATCCGATCTCAGTAGGGTCTCTTTCCTCTGGGGTGTGTGTGTGTCCACAGGGAAGGTGGCTGGGGATATCTTCCAGGACAACGCGGTGCTGTCTAACCCCTTGGCGGGCCTCGTCATCGGGGTGCTGGTCACCGTGCTGGTCCAGAGCTCCTCCACCTCCTCCTCCATCGTGGTCAGCATGGTGTCCTCAGGATGTGAGTCCGGCCTAGAGTACACACACACAGACACACACACACACACACTCAGGCTACACACACACACACACACACATACACTCAGGCTACACACACACACACTCAGGCTACACACACACACACACACACACAGACACACACACACACACTCAGGCTACACACACACACACACACATGCATATGAAGTTCCTGTGGTGTATTCCAGTGCTGGAGGTGCAGTCTGCGGTCCCCGTCATCATGGGAGCGAACATCGGCACGTCTGTCACCAACACCATCGTGGCTGTGATGCAGGCGGGAGACAGGAATGAGTTCCGCAGGTACTCACATCCTCTATCACCCAGTTACACATCCCTATCACCCAGTACACTCTCTATCACCCAGTTACACACATCCTCTATCACCCAGTTAGTCTCACAAACCCAACACATCCTCTATCACCCAGTTAGTCTCACAAACCCAACACATCCTCTATCACCCAGTTAGTTTTACAAACCCAACGCATCCTCTATCATGTCCTCGCACGACCTCCATAAACCCTGCTCCTGATCCGAGTCCATAAGCAGTCATATCGACGCGGATCGTCCCCTTTCCAAACCCGTCTTTCCAGGGCGTTTGCCGGAGCCACGGTCCACGACTTCTTCAACTGGCTGTCGGTGCTGGTGCTGCTGCCCCTGGAGGTGGCGTCGGGGATGCTGTACAAGCTCACCAAGGTCCTGATCGACTCCTTCAACATCCAGGGTGGAGAGGACGCCCCCGACCTGCTCAAAGTCATCACGGAACCCCTCACCGGCTCCATCATACAGGTGGACGCTCTCGCTCACGCGCCTCACTGAGGACGGCACGGCGTAGGACCGGAGATGAGATGTTATCGTTGGCACGGCGCTTCGTAGCGCCGCGGTCGAGATTTGTTATTGTCGCGTCCGATAGCTGAGAGGTCGTTTACTTTGGACCGTGTCTCCGTATCTCAGTTGATATATAATCTAGATCGTAGAGTTAATAGGGAAAGGGGGAAAAAGGAAAGCGTTAGTTAAATATTTACATTATCATCCAAAACGAAACCTCTTATTTTCTATCGTTTTATTTCAAATGTAGTATGCGGGTGTAAAAGAGTGTGTGTCTGAAATATCCCTCTCTCTTGTTCCCTCCCAGCTCGACAAATCTGTTATCAGCGACATCGCCACCGGTGACCCCTTGGCTAGAAACAAGAGTCTGATTAAGTTCTGGTGCAAAACACAGTTAAACACGGTAAACACACACACACACACATCCACACCCACACACACACATCCACACACACACAGTCGCACGGATGGTGCTCTGTCTGTCTCTAAACAAATACATCTCTGTGGGGATTTTATGAGCTCTCACGGCAGGAGAACTGATATAATAACAAGCGTGGTTATCTGTCACCGCTGTCCCCCAGTTAATGTTTAATCACTCCTGTGTCTGGGCCAATAGTCTAAATTGAGTGATTTATTGTCTCTCTGAAGTCTCATGGCTTGTGAGATTTAGTTAATTTATTACTGGTCTGTTTAAATGAGCACATTGTTTGAGGCCCCTCCCCCAGACTTGTGACTGGTTTCACTTCCAGCATCGCTCTAGTTCTTCTTCTGTGTCATGGCAGACGGATTTATCTTCCTAAATCTGTCTTCTTCTCCCGTGTCGTGGCAGACCCTGATGAATGTGACTGTCCCGGGCTTGGCTAACTGCACTGCGGACGCCCCCCTGCTGGGTGGAGGGCAACCTGACCTGGACCCAGAAGAACGTCTCTGACATCATCAACCTGGAGAGATGTGAGTAGAGCACTGAGCAGGCTGATCACGCAGACAGTGGGTCCACACACAGGATCACACACGTTTCTAGAAACACACAGCACTACACGACAATCTGGAAATGTCCTCCAAACTGGACGACCCCTGATCCACGAAACTTCGGCGTAACCTGAGAGGACGCTTCAGCAAACAGTCTCCCTCCTCTTCCCACACCCCTCCCCTCCCCTCACCCACTCCCAGACCAGCTTCCTGGAACCAGAAGAAGGACTTCCAGTCAGAACCCGTGTGGCCCACTCGGAGGAGCCGCCCGCGACCGGGACCGCGCCGGAACGCGAGCGACCGGCCAGGACCGGGCGGCCGACCGAGCCGGACGAGGCGCCGCGACAGCGACGCGACAGGGCACGGACGCGAACGCGACCGAGAGACAGGCCGCGCCGCGACCGCGGGAACGGGCCGGCGACCGGCAGGGAACGCGGAGAAGGGACCGGCCGCAACGGGCAGAGCGCGCTCCGCTACCGCCGTACCTGTCCCTCTCCGCTACCTCTCTACCTTTCCCTCTCCTCTACCTCTCCTCTACCTTTCCCTCTCCTCTACCTCTCCTCTACCTCTCCTCTACCTTTCCTCTCCTCTACCTCTCCTCTACCTTTCCCTCTCCTCTAACTCTCCTCTACCTTTCCCTCTCCTCTACCTCTCCTTACCTCTCTACATCCACCTCTCCTCCATCTCTCCTCTCCTCCCCCTCTCTTCTACTTCTCCTCTCACCTCCACCTGTTCAAAAGCTCCATTCATACCACTCAGCGCAAGCACCTCCTCCCACACCGCCCCACACCGCCCCTGAGCCAATCAAATCCAGTATCACCACACCTTGGTGTCTGGATCCAGCCAACCAGAACCTAAGCTGACAGGTCGTCTCCGTGGCAATGACCCGGACGGGCTCGTCAGCTGCTGTGGGTCACCAGCTGTGTCACTGGCGAGTGTTCAGCGTCCAGAACAGAGACACTGTAGAGTCTGTAGTGCGTCTAGCATTCCTTGTGCTCACCTTCCATCCTGAAGGGCTAGGGGGGCGTGACTTGAGTGTTGGTGAGCCTGTGCTCGGTCTGTTGCAGTCATGAGCAGGTGTTTGTTTAGGCTTGTTCCTCTCTATCAGGGAGCCCGGAAGCCTGGCCCGCGTAACCATGGACACGACAACCTGGGGACCCAGCAAGCCGTCTTACCTTACTGCTCTTTGCCAAAATAACCCCTTAACCCCGTAACCATGGATACGCCCCCCCCCCACAAACCCCCCCAAGGAGTGTAGTCCCTGTAACGGCGGATACCAAATCTCCGAGTGTCGGCCCCGTAACCCGCGGATACCGACCTAAACTCACGTGTGGTGTGTTTTGTGGGCTGCAGGCCGCCACATCTTCGCCAGCAGCACCCTGCCGGACGTGGCGGTGGGGCTGATCCTGCTGGGCCTGTCCCTGCTGGCGCTCTGCTCCTGCCTCATCCTCATCGTCAAGCTGCTCAACTCCATGCTGAAGGGTCAGGTGGCCCTGGTCATCAAGAAGGTGCTCAACACAGGTCAGCTGGCTCCCGCCCCGGGTCTCCCCGCTCTCTCTCCCTCTCCGTCTCTCTGTCTCTTAGTCTCGGTCTCTTAGTCTCTCCCTCTGTGGATCAGGTGTCTTGGTTGATAGTCAGCTGAACATGTCCTGCTGTGAGCTAGACAGCTACAGCAGCCCCGACCTTTAACCCTACCCCGGGTGTTTTATCCTGTGGGGGGGGAGGGGGCGGGGAGCAAGGCTGGTACACACACACGCACGCAGACACACACTCACACGCATACACACCCATACACACACACACGCATACACACACATACACACACAAACACTTACAAACATACACATACACACACATACACCATCCTGATCATGAGACGTGATGGAGCGGTGAGCAAGGCTTCTATGTGGTCCTAGTTTCCTCCAGGCATTTGGTCCCATTGTGATGTCGCTATGCTGCTAGACCCGTGCTAACAGTGCCACGTTGTCATGGTTTCTGCGTGTCAGACTTCCCGTTTCCCTTCGGCTGGGTGACGGGCTACATCGCCATCCTGGTGGGCGCAGGGATGACCTTCATCGTCCAGAGCAGCTCCGTCTTCACCTCCGCCATCACGCCCCTCGTAGGTGGGTACCTCTCCGCCCCCTGTTGCCCTCGGTTACCTGCCGGCAACACGCCCTAGCAATCAACCCCTTGTCCCATGACTAACGTGTTCCCTTTGTCTTCGCTCCATCCATCCATTCTCCCCCTGTCTGTCAATCCCTCTGTCCACCCCTCCATCTACCCTCCCTCTTTCCCCACCGATCCCTCCCGCCTCCAGGCATTGGTGTGATCAGCA
This sequence comes from Mallotus villosus, assembly GCA_903064625.1. NCBI lineage: Eukaryota > Metazoa > Chordata > Actinopteri > Osmeriformes > Salangidae > Mallotus > Mallotus villosus. The sequence continues at coordinate 43,726 of CAEFZP010005278.1, forward strand.
TAGAGAGAGCCTACCCCCTGACCCTGGGGTCCAACATCGGCACCACCACCACGGCCATCCTGGCTGCCATGGCCAGTCCTGGACAGACGCTCGCCAACTCCCTGCAGGTCAGCCTCCGCCCTGGCGCTAGCCAGCGCCACACTGCTGGGGGGTGTGGGCGTGAGTGTGTGAGAGCGCGGCTTTGAGCGCGTGCATGTGTGTGTGTGTCTGTGTGCGTGTACGTGTATACGTGTGTGTGTGTACACATCCAGTAGCTGCTATCTGTCCCTGCCCGCCTCCAGATTGCCCTGTGCCACTTCTTCTTCAACATCGCGGGCATCCTGCTGTGGTACCCCATCCCCGTCACGCGCCTCCCCATCCGCATGGCCAAGGCGCTGGGCAACCTGACGGCCCGGTACCGCTGGTTCGCCGCCGTCTACCTGTTCCTCTGCTTCCTCGTCATGCCCCTGACGGTGTTCGGCCTGTCGCTGGCCGGCTGGCAGGTCCTGGTGGGCGCGGGCGTGCCCTTCGTCGTCTTCGTCCTCGCCGTCGTCCTCGTCAACGTGGCGCAGTCGCGCTGGCCGCGCTGCCTGCCCGCCGCGCTGCGCTCCTGGGACTTCCTGCCCCTCCCCCTGCACTCCATGGAGCCGTGGGACCGCGTCGTCACTTCCTGCTGCCGGTGCTGTCGCAGCGGCGACGAGGACGAGGAGGGAGGGAAGGGCGGGAGGATGAAGAGTTTGGAGGCGTACGATAACCCCGCCCTGAGCGGGGACGGGGAGACGGAGGAGGTCGCCAGGCAAACGCAACTATGAAAGAAAAAAAGGTGTTTTAAATGGAAAGCTCGAATGTAAGATAGATGTAAGTAGCTAGATGTTTATATGGCATGTTGTTAGTGGTAATTGTTTGAGGTTTCTCAGGCGTTATTGATGCTACTACCGACCTACTAACAACAGGAAGTGTTTAGTGTATTCCAGGAAGTATTGCATAGAACACCATGAAGTGTTGAATGTACAGTCATTCTGTATGGGACTGGTACTATAATCTGTAGGAGTGGGGGAAACAATCCATTCACATTTGAATCGTGATTCAGTCTTCTATCAATTCAGATCGATTCACAAATTTGAAGAAAAAAAAAGATTATCCTTGTATTGTGTATGACAAAAACACTTAACTGCCTATCACAGTCAAATAGAAACAAGTAACACTTAACAGCAAACTGGAATCAAATGTAAGCATATCATCGAAATGTGATTATAATTTTTGGGAGGGCAGGGATTAAATCAAATTGTGACCCCAGGGAATCGATTCGAATCGTGAGGTACCAAAAGATTCCCACCCCTAATAATCTGCTCCGTGGATATACCATACAGCATATTCTGTATTCCTCCTATAAATGTACTTTCTCTTTTAAATGTATATATTTTTAAGTGTTACTAAACTAAACATGTTTTACGCATATCCTATAGGAACAAGAAAAGATGCATAGATGAACATCTGTTTAACTTGATGTAGCACCCATAATATACTGTGCTGGTTTTACGGTATTTGAATGTAAATACAAAAAACATATTTCTAGTTCTGTTTCAAATAAATGGGTTGTTATCAAGCTCTATGGAAGCCGGGTAATAACCATTCAATTGAATCAGGTGTGCTGGAGCTGGGAAACATCTAAAACATGCGGTACAGCGGCCCTCGAGGACCAGGATTGGACAACCCTGCAAAGCGTAGCATACTATATTAGAATGGTTTTCACTCTTGGAATAATACAGATTATTCATGTGATGGCAGGCTAAACAAAAGAGTGTGACTGTTTGTGCTGTTCTATGGGCAATCTTTATAGAAACTTCAGGAGATGCACACATGTACAATCTTTCTATTGATATACAGAATTGTTTATTTGTGTTGTACATAGTTTTTTGTACTTGCACTACCATTAGCCAAAGGTTAACCACCAGAATAAAGGTTCTAGAAATACAAACATGTTGTATGTATGCATTTTATATGGATTAATGGATACTGAGGTAGTCCTATTATGATGTCAGCACAATTGGCTCTGAACCAATGGAGACAATGGAAGCACTTTGGAACACTGTTGAACATTCCAAAACATACACAAGAAAACAACAAGTTCTCAAAGACACCAGATCTACTTTCATGCAAACCATACAACCATGATGAAAATGAATCCCATCACACAGTTTGTGTCTCCTTCTGCTCTCTCAGCTACAGATTCCACACAACCCTCCAACCAGTTCTCCGCCCCTACATGGGGCTCCGACAAAGACCAAGGGGATGCATACATATATGTGCCCCTGAAGAAAACAGTGGATCCTAAAATCATCGTCATCGACTCTTCCGATGAAGACAGCTCGGATGATGAGCCTCCAGACAAGACCTTGTCCGTGCATTTGTTGGCTAACGGGACGGCCTCCTATGCTAGTGGCGAGTCTGCAGGGATCCATCCGGAGTCGGGCAGCCACTTCATGGCCTCTAGCTGTCCTCCACAACAGCTAGACCCAGCTGCCTCTGCTTACCCTGGGACGAGCACTTACATCTGCCCCCCACAGCCGGCTGCCATAGCTCTCAGCCCTGTCAATACCTGGCCTCCACAGCACCCTGGTGATATTATGTGGCCCAGCCCCATGAGTCATCCAAATGGAAACACCTCTAGCCACTACAATGGGTCAAGCGACTACCACCCTAACTCTGGCTTCTGCACATACCCTCCACCACAGCAGGCTAACTCTAGCATGACTGTGTTCAATCCACAGCAGGCTAGCACCTCAACATGCTCTTGGAGCAACACGACCACCTCCCTTCCACGAGACTCCAGCTCTCTCTATCCCAATGACGTAGAGATGATCTCTGCTCCGGCCAGCCCAAGGGTCACTCATATGTTGGATGAAGTGGAGGACATGGAGGTGGACTATCCACAGAACCCCTTCTACCAAGGATCACTTGCCAGCACCAGCTACGACATGAAGGCCCCAGTCTATGGCAGCTCTGGGCTCAGCAACAGCTACAATGCTTGCCCTAGCACCATGATTGCTCCTAATGGTAGCGCTTACTACGGTAATGGGCCTAGCATGCCCATCTGCCCACCACCACATCCTGCTAATATGTACCCTGATCCTATCTATGGGATGCACCCTGGTTCTAGCATTCCTAGCTACTATCAGAGTCCTGGTCAGCCCATCTGCCCACCACAGCCTCCTGATGCCTACATGGGCCCTGGTCTGAACTACGCTGTCTACCCTCCACAGCAGGCTAGCACTGGCTTCATCGCATACCTTCCACAACAGGCTAGCCCTAGCATCCACGGCTACTATCCTAGCCCTAGCCTCACCGTTTGCCCTCCACAGCAGGGTAGCACTAGCATGACCGCGTACCTTCCACCACAGCAGACTAGCGCCTCAAGCTGCACGACCACCTTCTTTCCGCTAGACTGCAGCTCTCTCTATCCCAATAACATTGAGATGATCTCTGCTCCAGCCAGCCCGAGGGTCACTAATATGTTGGATGAAGTGGAGGACATGGAGGTGGACTATCCACAGAACCCCTTCTACCAAGGATCTCTTGCCCGCACCAGCTACGACATGAAGGCCCCAGTCTACAGCAGCTCTGGGCCCGGCAACAGCTTCAATGTTCAGGCTCTGGTCCATTGCTTTGGCTCCAGCACTGGAAACAGAAAGAGGGTGAGGGAGGCCCCACTGGACCACTGTGGCCTAGCAGAGGGCGAGCCCGTCCCCAAGAAGAGAAAGATGATTGTGAAAGTGAATCGTCCTCGTACGCGACGGAGGGTGCGCTGAGGCAATGTTGTCACTTTTCCTTCTTTGAGGAGGTGAACGTTTCAGTTTTAGCATTCCATCAAGAGGATTGTGCCAGCACTATTTTCTTATATATATTGTTTTTTACTAAAGCATTATAAAAGACTAATATTTGTAGAGTTGCACTCAATTAAGAGTGCTTGATTGACAAGTTAATAAAAAATGATAAGCATGTGTGCCAGGATTTAATTGATTTTTTATCTTGAAATGTAAAATAAGTAAATCAAGTTGAGCTAAAGGCGAGACTGGAACATGACTCCCAGAAATGTTTCTCAAAATTCTTTGAATTCTAAGCATTGCTAGTCTAGCCTATGTAGCCTTCCTTTAGTATATAGATCTCCTTTTTTAAGATTCCTATATGATTAATGTATGCACCTCCCTGCTAAGGCAAATTGCTTGTCTGTGCAAACTTTCATGGCGATTAAAACCTCTCAATATCCGCGCACCAAGCTCCAAATCTTCTATGAACGGTAACGCCATTATCCTCGAAAATGAGTTAGTGGGCGGGGCTTTTATACCGGTTGATCTTTGATCTCCAACTATACCCTGCTCCCGACCAGGTTAGCCGTTCAGCATGTGTTACCATGGCGATCTACCCCCGATAACAAGTGATCCACCTTCGTAGTACAGAAAACCCTGGGTTGAACCTGAAGTTACCTCGCTAACGCCAAATCCTGATTCGTAGTACAGGCCCCTGGTCTCTGATCTCTTGTGGGGTGAAGTGTGGTTGTGCTGTTTTGTGACAGCAGGAGTAAACAGGGTCTTGGACCGCGGTTTAGATTAGGACCATCATTAGCCTTTTATCTCAGCCCTGTTTGAGGACAAATTGACTTGAGGATCATTGAGAGACCTTGGCAGGTTGACAGTGATGCTATAAATAGAAGAGAGCGCCCTGCAGTCTCCTTTGTGCTGGGTGAGCTGTCTGTCTGTCCATCTTTCTGTCTGCCTACCTGCCTGTCTGTCTGCCTGTCTGCTTGTCTGTCTGTCTGTCTGTCTGTCTTTCTGCCTGTCTGTGTCTGTCTGCCTGCCTGCCTGCCTGGTTTATGGCCCCCTGGGGCCTCCATTGACAGCCTGTATCAGGTTTTCTTTGAACAGGGAACTAGAGGACACACAATTTGCTCTGGGAGGCCCCCACCTGCCCCCATGGAAGCTAGTGACAGGACCTGGGCATGTTTGAGTGTGTATGTGTGTAAGAGTGTGTGTGTGTGTGTGTGTGTGTGTGTGTGTGTGTGTGTGTGTGGTAGTGTGTGTATGTGTATGAGTGTGTGTCTGTCAGGGGTCTGTTTGTAGATCAGATACCACCTTCACAAGCTGATACTAGCAAGTTACTGGGTTGAAAACCCAGGACTTTGACTTACCTACAAATACATTGTGACAAATGTATTTCTGGCAGGAATGCAAACTAAGGTCCAAGTGCTACTGAGAAATAGCCCCCATACAGAGACTCTATTGTTACAGATAAACCACTAGATGGCGGAATTGAAGTGCAGCCCAATGGCGCTGTCGAAACAGTGTCCCTTAACACGCAATTTATACTTTTGCATAACGGGTTTTAAGGGGCACTGTTTCGACAGCGCCATTGGGAAAAGAACCAATGGCAGTAGCCTATAGAAAGAACCAATGGCAGCATAGATGGCGATGGTAAAGCGCAGCCCTATGGCGCTGTCGAAACAGTGCCCCTTAACACGCAATTTATACTTTTGCTACCTGCTTCGATAGCTAAACAACTGTACTGGTGCACGGAACTCTGTCGGTATGGCAGTAGCCTATAGAAAGAACCAATAGCAGTATAGAAAGAACCAATGGCAGTAGCCTGTAGAAAGAACCAATGGCAGTATAGAAAGAACCAACGGCAGTATAGAAAAGAAGCAATGGCAGTAGCCTGTACAAAGAACCAATGGCAGTATAGAAAGAACCAACGGCAGTATAGAAAAGAACCAATGGCAGAAGCCTGTAGAAAGAACCAATGGCAGTATAGAAAGAACCAATGGCAGTATAGAAAGAACCAATGGCAGTATAGAAAAGAACCAATGGCAGTATCCTGTAGAAAGAACCAATGACAGTATAGAAAAACCCAAATGCAACAGTGTTGAAGAATAGCAAGTGTCAGCTCCTTCATCTGTGATCTTCACTTCACACACAAAAAAAGCTTCAGTATTGGATCCCTGAGAAATAAACAGAACAGAAAATGATTGGATATATTAAAATAATATTTGTTGTTCAATAGAATAGAACAGAAAATGTCATAGTTCTCACAGTAAACCACTAGATGGCGATGGTAAAGCGCAGCCCTATGGCGCTCTCGAAACAGTGCCCCTTAACACGCAATTTATACTTTTGCATAAGTAGGCCTACTTGCTACCTGCTTCGAGAGCTAAACAACTGTCCTGGTGCACGTAACTCTGTCAGGCTATTGCATTTCGTACTTCTGTCGATCAATTTCTTATTCCCTGTTAGTTACTGCATCCATTCAGCGACGAAAGTGTTGTACCAACCATTTCCGATTTGAGTTAATGTAATGTGGTTTTGAGTTAATGTTATGTCGTTCTCCATTTGGAGGAGCGTGTCTTTGTATTCGGTGGAGGTGAGCAAGTCATCCTATTTGGGGGGAGTTGACTCGTATTTGAGGGCAGTGTTTTCATTTGGGGGATATGCATTCATATTAGGGGGGGTGTTTTGCACTTCAGGGCCACCGTATGTTTTTTTGTTGTTGATTGACAGCCGCCTAGACTAGCGTCAGTACTAGACTTCCGTTGTCACTACGACTGTGAAAGTTGACATTTTGAACATCCAATCAACGGTCCCATAAACTGACACGCGGTGACGCTCTTTGGTGCTTTGCGGCTGCCGGGCGGGATATCCGCATTAGCTAATAACATGGCGAAGACTTACGATTACTTGTTTAAACTACTCCTGATCGGAGATTCAGGCGTCGGGAAGACATGTGTCTTATTCCGATTTTCAGAAGATGCCTTCAATTCAACGTTTATCTCTACTATAGGTATGTTGTGTGAATTGTGTATGTTGTTCGGTCTACAAAGTATGCCTTAGTATAATGGGTAGCTAGCTAGGTCGCTAGCAATTCGCAGTGCATCGCCCATCCTGTCATGCTAGTCAGTTAGCTCCCAGCCACCCAGTCTTAGTTGGTTAGCATTCTGATCTGTCTGGCTCCAGTCTGGAAGCAGCCTAACCGGCTTTTCTCTCTGCATCTCACACGGTGTGGAGTTTTCGAGAACTTCACAGGCTTTAAAAACACCCAGAGCATCGGCAGCTAGCCTGATGTTGGTGTAATCTGTGTAGCTAGCCAACTTGTCCAATTACAACTTAACGTTAGTAATTGGACACGGTGTGACATACTTAGTCTCTCAACTAAAAAAAGTGTTCTTGTTTCACAGGCATCGACTTTAAAATTAGAACGATAGAGCTAGATGGAAAGAAGATCAAGCTACAGATATGGTAAGGAAGCCTACCACTGTTGATCCATCCATCCACACATCCGTTCATCAACCTTTCCCCCCCTATCAATCATAATTAGTTGTGAATGAGCATAACAGACTGTCACTAAGATTCATGATGTTGTTTCCATGCAGGGACACAGCTGGGCAGGAGAGGTTCCGAACAATAACAACAGCCTACTATAGGGGAGCCATGGTCAGTCACGCAATATTTCCTTCATTTACAAAGACTTGACAATTAAGAACCAAACTTTATTTACAATGATGGCCGGACGGGACAAGGTCAACCGCCGCTGTGTTAACTTGTAGACTTGCGAACGGGGTCCCTACCCACATTAATCTTGAATGACTCAGCCAAGCCTCTGTAACAGCTTCATAAGGCCCTTTGTCTCCTACCAGATGGTGTTCAGATGTCTTGCTGGGGGGCGGGGCAGAGCTTAATACATGAGAGATTTGTGAGGCACTCAAGTCATTATTTGTTTGAATTGAGTTTGTGAGAACTGTGCATCAGTGCATCGCTAAACGAAGCTGTTAAACCCAACATACCTCCGTAGTCCTAACCCTTCCCTGTATTGTTGTAAATGAGGCCAAGGAGGCCAAGTAATGTGTCAAGGAACTTACGGAGACTGAACAGCCCCGTGTGTCAGATTACCATGGCATCTTTGTTTGTTGTAGCGGGCGAGACCATCGCCACACAGAGCTCACTGTTTTCTTCCTGCTGTTAAAGTTGTTCCGTGCTCAGATTTGACCACGTACTGTGGGAATGATAAAACGCTGTCCTTGCAGCAGCCACTGTTGACGTCCCCTAAAAACGTAGTGGTTCTTCTCACAGCTTTCTTGTTGGTGTGTGTGCGCGCTTGTGTTCCAAGCCTGTTCTGTGGATCCTGAGTTCTGGAGTTGCCCCCTGCCAGCATCCTGTTAGACAAGTTCACTATCAGCACAGCTTCACCGTTAGACCTTTACGATTCCTACCAGACACGGTTCTCGACAATATCCTTTATCTTAGATGATGGTGTCTCGTGATTGGTCATTTCTGTGTCGTTGTTTCCCCCCGCCTCCCCAGGGCATCATGCTAGTGTACGACATCACCAACGAGAAGTCATTCGACAACATCAAGAACTGGATCAGGAACATAGAGGAGGTTGGTGACGGAAAGCACGCGTACCTTACAGCGTCGACAGCATCATGTACCACGGCGTCGTGTGTCTATGTCGGGGAGTTTTGAACCATTTGTCCCTCTGTGCAGCACGCCTCGGCGGACGTGGAGAAGATGGTGCTGGGCAACAAGTGTGACGTCAACGACAAACGTCAGGTGTCCAAAGACAGGGGCGAGAAGGTGGGCCGCTGCTTCTGTCGTTCGCGCCGGTTGTGCGAACCGCTAGCGACCTAGCTACCCTTTACCGAGGCCCACTTTGTAGCCCCGAACAACTTCACACACAACATATCTATATACTAGGGGGGAAAAACATGGACATCTGAAAATGGGAGTAAGACACAGGTCTTCACAGGTGTCAGTACTGTGATACAATTGAATTGCTTCCTGTTGGGCTGTGTTCTTATGACTTTATTGTCTCCGGTTGTCAGCTGGCGTTGGAGTACGGCATCAAGTTCATGGAGACCAGCGCAAAGGCCAACATCAACGTGGAGAATGTGAGTGAGCTTAATGTTAGCTATCCCTTTTAGACCAGGCCACTGTTGTTCCCGATACCCCTTTGACAGAGGAAAGGGGCGCCTGACCCTAATCTGAGCTGGGCTCCGGTACACGAGCGGGAGGCTGGTTGGCCAGGTTGACTCTTGAAACACGGCAATGTAGAATCGTCAGTAATTCCTTGATAGAAAAGTCACAATGTAGACTTCACTTTGGCTCTCTCAGAAAATATGACTTCTTGTCATGCACAGGCCTTCTTGACGCTTGCCAGAGACATCAAAGCCAAAATGGACAAGAAACTGGTGAGCATGATGAGCTACGCCTATAACTATAAAATCATTTGTGTGTGTGTCACTATAAAAGGACTAGGGATTACACAAAACGAATTCCGAATTTATTGTGTTACGTACTTATTTTGTCTGTGTGTCTCTCTCTCTCCCCCCAGGAGGGGAACAGCCCCCAGGGCAGTAGTCAGGGGGTGAAGATCACAGAACAGCCCAAGAAGAGCAGTTTCTTCCGCTGCTCCCTGCTGTGAGGTCTGCTCCTCCCCCTCCGCCTTAACTTGTCCCTTATTGGACAGAACTGGACTGGGCGTGCTCAGAGCTCTCCTCCTTTCTTCCCTCCCTCTCTCCTCCCTCTTTCACCCTGCCTTAGTTCATCCCACTCTCCCATGCCTTAGGAGGCAGGCGGTTGGTTCCTGTGCCTCGCCATGGTGCCCTGGTCCGGTAGAGCTCTAATTGGTTCAGGTTAACAATCATCGGAATCAGTCAGGTGATTAAGTGGTCTAAGGAGGACCTGGTGCCTCCCTGTTTCATCACGTTGTCCAGAACTCAGACCAGGTTGAACCCTGAAGGTCCCACCAAGTTTGTCCTCCTCTCACTGCCTCCCCCCCCTCTCTCTCTCTCTCTCTCTCTCTCTCTATGTCTCTCGCCCTCGTTTGTTTCGTTATCGGTACTCAACTGCTTGTCAGTTCGGAGTCGCACTCATGCCAAGTAAACTTCTACTGTGAAGTCTGTACCTACCGGCATTTTCCTCCTCCCACGCCAGGTTGAGTTTCCTTGGTGAGCATCCTTACCTCAACATCTTGGATTTAAAGCAGTTTTTCAAGAAACGGTTGCCAGTACGGGCTGAAGTTTTCCAAATCAAAGCCACTTCACGCCTCCCTTGTTTGATGTTCTCGTTGCTGTGTCTTTTGAGATGACGTGTGGTCCAGTCCAGCGAGGCTAACCCCTGTTGTTGTTTAGATTCTAAATATGGATGGTCAGGGTTATTACATATTTCCTCATGGGATTTCCATTTCATCTGATACAAAAACATGTTTTTTAGGGGGGGCGTGGTTTCAATACACAGTGACATTCCATTTCTGATTTTTTGATCCTTGTATGTGTTCCATTGTAGCTCTGAGGTCTGTAGGTTTTACACACCAGTATTATTCTCTTCGATAGGCCTTATTCCCAACAGCATTCTACTGTTGTGCACTTGATTAAGCTGGTCAGGGTTTTGAGCTGTAAGTTACAATACAAGCACCAGGGGGCAACCGCATATGTCCAAGACCAGGAAGACCATTTTGAATAGGAGATCAGCTTGCCAGATATTAGTATTACTCGCATACGATTTGGTCGTGGCGCTAGAGTATTAATAATAATAAACAGCGCATCATACTGTTGTACTTTGGTGTGGACCAAAAAACTTGCAATAGATCTACAGTACAAAGCGATGAGTGAAATAGGTTTCTGGTTTAAAAAGGCTCTTTTGTGGTCTTCGTTATGCACTTTCCTGTAGCCCACTTTATTCCGGGACTAGTTGAGGGTGAACTTGATGCTATATTCCACATTACTCCAGACCAGACCACAATATTGAGGTTTTCTCATGCTGGTCTTCCTATTTGTATTTCCTGGTGGAGAATGATTGGTTATTGTTGACCTATCGTTTTGTTTGCCTGGCCTTCCCTTCCCTATGCTTTCCCTCTGAGCCCGCCCCTGTTCCATATCAACACATTGTGTCTTATCAAGGCCTGATTGAGGGGTCGTTCTTCTCAGTCGCGGCCGCCTGAACTATGCACCTGGAGGACCGTCGGATCACAGCACATTCCACATGATGAAAAGACAAGCTTCTCTTTGAAAATAGAAACGTGCGAAGGGTCTCTATTCCTCTGTTTGGTTTCTCATTTTTAAGTTTCTCTTTTGACATTTTTCTTTCACGCCCATCATTCCTGATTTATTGTTGTCTTAATGTCGCTCGTGAGTTTCTTCCTCAGTGCAAGCGTCTATAGGAAAATTAGAAGCATAGCAGCACTTCGCTGTATGACCTTTCGCTGAATTTACACAACTGTTTTCTGTAGTGGCCTTAAAAACCATCTGAAGCTCCACAACCCTATGCTCTTTCCAGTCCCACGCTTGCAGGAAGGCTCACGATCATGGTTTTCTTTAAATCTGACAGATTTTCATGTGGCAGTATTGTTTTTGATTTGACCATAATCTGAAGGTTTTCCCCTCCCAAATATTACCATTATTTGTAAATCATTAAACGTTTATAAAGTTATTTCTTTGAACATCATTAGCTTGTCCAAGTCATTATTTTGATTTCTTGTTAGTGGGTTGAATGGGAGAGAAATTTGCATTTTGGAATAAAACAATTGTAAATAATACGATAAAATTAAGATGATTGTACCATGCTTTTTAAAAATCGTATTGAAATGTTCTACTTCGTTGTCGATATGTGATATCTGATGATTTATAATTAAAATGAGATTCTTTAAAACAGGCTTATTTGGCAGACCTGTATTCATTCTTTGATTAAATCGTAATGAGTTCATTATAAAAAGGTTAACACACACACCTTTTATATAGGCTACAGTATAGAGAGACGTGAAGTGAGTGTCCTATAATAGCACCTGTTTTACGTAACATGTTACGTTATTTGAGCTCGTTTTATGGTTTACGCTATAGGGTCTTCAGAATCGAAAGTTTAAGGCAGAAGTTTACTGAACTGACAGATTTGTTCCATTTCTGCTATTCTCATTTGCTGACGTTATGAGCTAAACATAGCGATAATATACAGTAAATTGGACGGAATTTCCCCGCCCTTTCGCCGGGGTGCAGTCAACAGGTAAAGGTGCGTGAAGTCAACTGTTTTACATCGCTCGTCGCTCCTCACCAGGTAAGATCCGGGTAGACTAGAGACATTTAAAGCTATTATGAAATAATATTAGGGGAAATGTGATGATAATTTAAAAGTGTTTCTATCTCCTAATATATAAGTAGGCTAGACCAAATGAAAGGTTTTTCCATTTTGTGAGCGCTTCCTTGTGTGAAAAACGATTTGCATAAAATAAGTTATCAATGTGTCACTTTGTTAACGGTCTTTTTAAAAGTTTTTATTTAGAGTAATAAGAGAACGATTAGGCTACCACATCATATGTTTATTTAATGTATTTTATTATAATGTAGCTTTGTATCAAGGTAGCCAAAACAAAGTGCAGGTCTTGTCGACTAAACACCATGGTGAAAGAAAAGTAAATATTATGGCCATAAGTGGAACTTGAATTGTGAGAATGTGGAACTGTGTGAAATATGAAAAGCCTGGTTTGCCAAATATTTTATTAAGTCAAATTGAGAATCTTTGTACATGGTAAGCTTAGGACCACTCTGGGTCACTGGCTGATGAATTCTGAAAAGTCTCCCTGTGTGTTCCAAGCCAGACTGAGGACAGGACAGAACAGTGATGCAGGAAACCCAGGAAGCAGCAGCAGCAGCCATCGCCTGGTTCACAGAATTCCAACGACACAGTGTCATCAGGAATGGAATTGTTCCAGAATGGTTTCATGGAGTCATTTCCAGGAAGTAAGAGTTTGCCATGCCATGATGTCAGCAAGGCATCGTTGCTATACAGGAATGACCTGATTTGGATGACAGGGCTATAGTCCAGAGCCAATGTATGTGTCTTGTTGTCATGTACATAGCAAAGCTTCACCGCAGTGAATGGCTTCGGTGGAAGTGAGAACAGAGCTCATTTGTTCATCTGACCACAGGACTGCAGAGGAAATGCTCCAGTCCAAACCTCCAGGTTACTTCCTTGTGCGTGTCAGTGAGACCAGGATAGGATACACGCTCTCGTACCGGTAGGTTTAGATGAGATACACGCTCTCACACTGGCGAGTCTGTAAGCTGTAAGATACACACTCTCATACCTGTACACACGAGATACACACTGTGTGTCTTTGGTATATCAAGCTCTGTTTGTCCCTTCAGTGCGGATGACCGCTGTCGACACTTCATTATCGAGGTGCTGCGCGACGGTCAATACATCATCCTTGGGGAGGACACTCGGCATCAGTCTCTCCAAGACCTGGTCGACTTTCACCGCAGAGCTCCCATCATGCCTTTCAACGAAGTTCTGACTGTCGCCTGTGGACAGGTGAGTCGGCGTTTTTTCATGCCTGTATGCCGTCATTTGATCCAGCAGGTGCGTCGACCTGGAAACATGATTCAGCACAACATGCATGCTTCCCGTTTTTTTACAGCTATCCGAAGGCACGACTGACTACGCAGAACTGCTCTTCACGAAGAGAGCCCCTATGCAGCCAAGCCAGGCCCCACCTCCCACCAACCCCCCCCTCCCACAACAACAAAGCACACCTGAAGCCAACAGAGGAGACCCCACCCGCCCTCCCAGTTCGACCAATCTCAATGAAGGAGCAGGCCCCCTCTACCATTCACTCCAACATAGCACTTCCTGCTGTTCCGACCGGCGCTCCACCCAGACTCTACCCCTGCCTGGACCCAGAGCTGTTCACATTCACACTACAGTCCCCCTAACCTGGTAAAGACAACCTTGGATCTCTGGACTATTCCAGTACTTTCTTTGTTGGGGGGCACAAGCTAAGAATATGATTATTTCGTTTCCGGGCGATGACATGTTGTCGACGAATCGATGAGCCCCAAGAAATGATGTATTGCAGGTGGATGACAGCTGGCGCATGTCTGACCTCACAATGGTTTTTCTCTGTTTCGACAATTCAGGTGGAACCCTCCTTTAGGCCAGTCCCACTACCCAGGAAAATACTTGGTGTTGTCCCCACCTTGACCACGAGCATCCCTGCAGACCAGCCTCCTAAGCTTCCAGCCAGAGGCTGCTTAGCCCAGCGGGACCTGAGCCCCCCAGGCTGCCTGCCCGGCCCCCAACAGAGCTCCACGAACCCCCGTGGTACTCATCTCCGAGAGAAGCCTCCCTCCACCCAACGTCCAGACGGGCCACAACGACTCCAACACCAACCAGCCCGGGAGGATCCAGGAAGGGAAGTCGGCAGTCATCAACAACATCAAGAGGAAGTTTCAGAAGAAGAGAACTTCCTCTCAGGATCACATGTACTCGGAGATATGCGTGGAGGCGGAGGAGAGGCAGGGCCAGGTAGGTACTCCAGGGGCCTTAGACAGGGTTGAACAGGAGGCCTCAGAGAACGAGTACCAGGAGCTGACAGGACAGCACTGTAGTGCCCCTCCGTTAAACAGCACCGTGGCCCTGTCCAGCCTCGTAGACGGACTACCTCCAGAGTACCTGCACCCTCCCCCATTCGCCCCTGGGTACTAACCAGCAGGCTCAGCCACAGAATGGAGGGACTTGCTGGAGGGAGAGATGGCTGTAAGAATGGAGGGATGGGTGTAGAGAGAGAATAAGGAAGGGAGGGGATGATGTTCCAGAGTGTATCTGTCTTAAGAGTAAACTGAGATTTCAATATTTATCTTATATATTTCCCTCTCATGCCTTTTCAGCTGTGAGCTATTTATAACGTGAGAAAATGTCCATCCCTTTTCATTCAATGTATTTTCTTTTTTTGCCATGTGACAAGTCGAATTTATGTTTCAGTTTGTAGGCTACCTTAAATTGTTTGTTGGCAATTCTTTGTAATAAATGAAAGTTTCTATACCTCAATAAAATAGAAATCTTTTTAGAGAAATCCCCTCACATATAGGACTAATTATACACATGCACACATTGCGGAGGGAGAGACAAAGGGTCAAACTAGTTTTGCCGATAAGGAAATACAAAGTCCAGACCATTTAGATAAAGTCGTTTCATTTCCTCTTTCGAATCGACATCACCCTCCACCATCAGTCCTCTGTCTTTAGCGCCCTCTTGTGTTTCAATCCTGAAACACACTCTGATCGACATTGACTAAATCAAGGGCGTAGGTTGGTCTCAGCTTTGGTAGGGACACTTGTTTGTTCAATTTTTTATATGTAGGTTCAGGTTTTATGGAGCTGTACTAGGCCTACATCATCTGTACTGGACTTCTGAGCAATGAAATCATATATGATGCATACATTTGGGCATCCCAATTTATAGCACCTTTTTACTATCTACAAGTATAAGTGTGAACAGGGTCGGTTTTAGCTAATTGGAGGCCCTGCGCAAAGGACAATTTTGAGGCCCCCTATAAGCTGCTGACCACCCAGGAGCCTTTGTGCTTGTGACGCGGAATGTAAGCCGTACTTTCCAACTACCAACATTACTGTCGTGTCAGCTCAATCGCTGATGGACAGCTTGGATACCTATCTAACTAGACAACATTCACAATCATGGTGAACACTCAAATTGACCATCAGTGGACCCATGCCACCCATATTATGTGCCATCAGTGTTTGCGCACAATACCACCACTGATGTCTCAGACAAGTTGAAGAGGTACCAGAAGAGACAGAGTAGACCATCAGAGGTTGAGTCCATTGATTCTCCTTCCATAGAGGTCACTAATGCTGACCCTGAAGAAGGATGCACTGCTGTGGGTACAGATATGTCAATGGCAGACATTGACCAGCTACAAAATGAAAATGCTGAATTGAAGAGAAAAGTGGAATATCAAGAAAAACGCCTGCGAGATTGTATGTTTGGCAATCTGTCTGATTTTATATTAAATGATGACAAGCACACTCATTTTTACACTGGTATACCATCTGCTGCTGTGTTTTTCACCCTCCTCACTCACCTGACAGCAATGTGGAACGCTTCATTGTGAGCAGCTGTATCGAAATATCCAAGAGTGGTATTGATATCGTACCAGTCCCAACGGCTCATAGATGAGGGACGTTGTCTCGTAAGCATGAGGTTGATTGTTTGAATCCAGGCTACTGTTAGCTTTTACAATCTAGAACAGATTTGCAGAGGCAAATACCCAAGAGCGGTTACCATATTTGATCAATCCCAATGGCTCATAGAAGTTTGATTTCCAGCAACTGTCAATTTTTAAAATCTAGAACAGATTTGCAGAGGCAAGTATCCAAGCACGGTGACCATACCCTACCAGTCCCAATGGCTCATAGATGTCTCGTAACATGCCACTGGGGGACGCCAGAGAGCAAGGCGGGGGGAGGGAATGACTTCCCCCCTACCCCCCAATTTTCAGGTTTTCCAGGTTTTTCTGAAAATTGGGGGGTAGGGGGGATGTCATTCCCTCCCCCCGCCTGGTTCTGTGGCGCCCCCCAGTGGCATGTTACGAGACATGTATGGGCAAGTAATGCTGATCTGATTGCCAATCAAAGTAAACGGTTGCCAGGTGTGCAAGTGGGCGATTGTGAGCAGCTGTGTGGCGCCACAGAAATTAGTTGCTAAGTATCCAAGAGTGGTGACCATAGCATACCAGTCCCAATGGTTCATAGAGGAGGGACATTGTCTCGTAAACAAGAGGTTGTTGGTTTGAATCCAGCCTACTGTTAGCTTTTTAAAATGTAGAACAGATTTGCAGAGCCAATTACCCAAGAAGAGCACAGAAGTCCTCCAATGCCCAATGGCTCAGAGAGGAGAGAGGCTGTCTTGTAACCTAGAGGTTGAAGGTTTGATTCTCAGGACAGCCTATTTTAAAGCACAGATTGGACGAGGCACTTGAAAAACGCCCGGAGAAATAATATGTTGTAGCCTGGATGGCTGAGTGGGAGAGTGGCTGCCTTGAAACTGAAAGGTTGAAGGTTTGATTCCCAGGAAGGCGAAGTTTTTCAGCACTTGGAGAACACCATGAGAAAAGGAGTGATATTGTCATAATTTAGTGGCGGTCGTTAATGATGAGTCATTGGCTAGATGGGAGTTGTGACATGGCTAGTTGAATCCCCACCCACATGTGATTTTTAATTGAAGTCAATGTGCAAGTCTTCCAGTGAAATACCCAAGAGGAGTGTCAATGGGTCCCAGATAAGGGACGCAGCCTTACAAGCAAGAGGTTTATTTTTTTGAATCCAGGCTGTCAAATTGTAAAGTCCAGATTGTCATGGAAATGCATGTGGGCAAACTCCCCCCCCCGGTGTTTCGCACCAATAATCTAAGAGGTCATCGAGTCCAGGAAGCAATCAACAGGGTCGTTTTTCAAAATGTTCTGTATGTTTATTTTCCTGTGTTTTAGATACAGTATACGTTTAGCTATCTTGCAAATCCTGAGGATAGCCTACTGTAGCAGACCTTTCTATGTGACAACGGACATGGGTGTTTTGTCCCTCGGGAGTTGCCGTAGGCTTAATGCAGAAAGCATTAGTGAAATAGGTGAGGGCTGTTTGAATGGCGATGTCAAGAAGAGCAGTGGTAAAATGGGTACTGAATGGGTCACAGCATTAAGCCCATCCACTTGGATGTGGAAAGACACTTAATAAAGACGCTTATAAACACGCACTCATTTGTGAAACACACCTGGCAATATTTGGTGTTGATTGTCATTCAGATCTCATGACCAATACCACCAATCCAGATGAATGAGACCTAATGCAACAATCCCCAGAATAGAAACAGTTAGCAGATCTAGCTCTTACATTGAGTCTATGGGGAACCACATGCTCAACACCGACTGCATGTTTTAGATCTATAAGTGCTTTCCCAACTGGATGGGACCCAGTGTCAAGCCGATCAGTTTTGAAAGCACCCACAGATCTAAAACGAGCCTTCAGTTTTGAGACTCAATGTTAGAGCTAGATCTGCTAACTGTTTCTAACCCGGTTAGTGTTGCGTTAGATCTCATTGGTCTGGATATGTGGTATTGGTCATGTGATCAGATTGCCAATCAACACAAACGATTGCCAGGTGTGTTTCACAAACGAGGGAGTGATGGCGAACAGCAACAACTCACAGTTAGTTTTAGCTCAGTGGTTCGAGCATGAGATGACAGATTAAGATGTCACAACTTTAAATCATCCTCCACTGTGTTTTACTTTGGTTGAAAGCAACTGCTAAATTAATCATTATTAAAAGAATCATCTTCTCATAGTTATGAAATGTTAAAACCCATGGTAGTTCTAATTAACGTTCACATACAAGGTCTCCAACACCTCCCCCTTCATTTAGTCTGTGCCATAATAACTAGTGGCATAGGTTGTAGTGGTGAGTTTATCTGCTGTCTCCTGGGAGATATTGTAGTGGGAGAGTCATGTAAGTTGATGTATTGGGTCACTGGTAGCACACTTGTTAAGTGCGTGACTCCTATAAACTAGGGCCTTGGGTTCAAATCCCATGTATGGTTTTTCTGATCTTCCCCGATGAAAGCATAAACCTTCTGTTCAATAATATCACAATTCACCTCAAGGATGTGTTTTCTACGACTTCATGTTTCCTTGTGTCCCTGATGGCTCAGTGGATAAGGATGTGTACCATGAGTGTTAAGGGTCTTGGGTTCAAACCCCATGGAATGCTGCGTTGGTCTTTCCTTGCAGAAACTGTCTCTTTAATGACCTCACACTTCACATTAAGGATGTATTTTCAACGAGTTCATGTTTCCTTGTGTCCCTGATGGCTCAGTGGATAAGCATGTGTACCATGAGTGTTAAGGGTCTTGGGTTCAAATCCCATGGAAGGCTGGGTTGGTCGTTCTTTGCAGAAACTGTCTCTTTAATGACCTCACACTTCACATTAAGGATGTATTTTCAACGAGTTCATGTTTCCTTGTGTCCCTGATGGCTCAGTGGATAAGGATGTGTACCATGAATGTTAAGGGTCTTGGGTTCAAACCCCATGGAAGGCTGCAATGGTCTTTCCTTGCAGAAACTGTCTCTTTAATGACCTCACACTTCACATTAAGGATGTATTTTCAACAGTTCATGTTTCCTTGTGTCTCTGATGGCTTAATGGATAAGCATGTGTACCATTAGCGTTAAGGGTCTTGGGTTCAAATCCCATGGAAGGCTGCAATGCTCTTTCTTTGCAGAAAAGGCCTTTTTAATGACCTCACAATCCTCATGTTACATCGCGTTACATCGCGTTACATCGCGTTACATCGCGTTACATCGCGTTACCGCGCGTTACCGCGCGTTACCGCGTTGCCGCGCGGTAACTAGGTAACGCGCGGTAACGCGCGGTAACGCGATGTAACGCGCGGTAACGCGAGGTAACATAAAGTAACATGAGGAACGTGAGGTCATTAAAAAGGCCTTTTCTGCAAAGAAAGACCGTTGCAGCCTTCCATGGGGTTTGAACCCAAGACACTTAACGCTCATGGTACACATACTTATCCACTGAGCCATCAGGGACACAAGGAAACATGAACTCGTTGAAGCTACATCCTTAAGGTGAAGTGTGAGGTCATTAAAGAGACAGTTTCTGCAAGGAAATACCAACCCAGCCTTCCATGGGATTGGAACCCAAGACCCTCAACACTCATGGTACACATGCTTATCCATTAGGCCACTGGGGCCCCATATCTATTGAAGGTAGAAGGTGAACCTAGTATTTATCTTTTAAAAAGTGCTCTGTTTAAAGAGATACTAACATGTTTTGCATGCCAGAAAACAAGCATGGGGTACACTGCCTCCAGCCAGATTTGAACCGGAGGGGTCAGGACTCAAGATCCCATGCATATCCACTCGGCCACCAGGGGCTTACAGAATATCCCTCGGAATCTAATTATGTCTTTATGAATTCCACTTAAGACATAAGTTCAATGTTCAATTGAAAGCTTTCATCTAAAAGCACCTTGGGGGATGTGATCACCCACCCTCCTGATCTGTAGTCGTACTCTCTAACCATTTAGCCAACCTTACAACCACAAAAGTTGCATGTGGACAGTCACACTTTGTCATAATCACTCACTCATTTGTGAAACAGACCTGACAATCGTTGGTCTTGATTGGCAATCAGATCACAGTGCTTTCAAAACTAAATAGGCCTTAATGGGAATCTTATGGATCCAGAACTTATAACATGTTGATTTCATTTGCAGCAACTCATCATGATTTTCTTAACAATCCTGTCTCTCTCTAGAACAAATCTGGGAGAGAGAAGGCTGCTCTTTGGCATGCAAGATTGTAGAGAAATAAATCACTTTTCTTTTTACTTTGCTGTGCGAGTATTTATTACAGAAGCACAGTCGTGATCGGCATACACTTTTCGGTCATCGGTAATACAGCAAAATAGATTTTTGTGGCACTAGAATACATCGTTGAGGTTTTATAAAGATATCTAGACCTCTCATGCAAACCCTTTTCATTGAGCTGCCCACCAACACGATGGTCTAAATAAATACATGATGTTGTGACAATCCTTCTGGTTCTGAGGTAACATCACAACACTACAGAAAGCGACACAATTCAAGTTTCCTCAGTAGAAAAATAGAGTCTGGTGGAAGTTTTAATGAGGTCCAGGAGGTCTAGATGTAGTGGTAGTCTCTCATCTCCTGCAGGACCTCCTCCAGAGCCAGTCTGTCTGGGAGGCTTGTGGCAGCGGATGAACTACAACACACACAATGCAACACCCTCTCAGCACAGAACGGCTTGAGTCGAGCACATTGTCAGTCTCGATGTAACTTCTTGATGTATGGTTTAGGGGTGTGTATGCATGCACATACGAGCGGCCTTCAACCATGGTCGTCTGGCCTGTCCTGTAAGTTCTAGATCAGGGGACCGGCAAGTAACTTGGGCCGCGGGTCAAACTCCTATCGCAAGGGCCTGTTTCAAGCCTAGTCTATTGTGGTTTTCCTTTACCGGCAACGGATAGGTTCTTTTCTTCTTTTCGATGCTGCTACCTTTTTTTTTGCTGGCCTTCCGGTGTCTCAAGGGTCAGGAGACAGGTCATCCAGGGACATTACTTTGATCTTGAAGTCTGCGGAGAAGGCCAAACTATTACAGGCGTTGCAAACATTCACACACAAGTATTACATTATGCTTCGAGTGTATAGCTGATAACAGCAGAGAGAAAGACTGTACCTGCTGGCCCAACTGAGACGCATGAAAGACAACAAACTAAATCTCTTATTCTGCCACTCTTGAAGGAAATGACAGTTCAAATCAAAGTGTATTTACTCAAAAAGTATTTTAATTCTAAAAGTACAGACACACATCCTTAACCGCAAACACATGACATCTCACCATCAGACACGCCACTCTGCTCACTGATGGCATCGTCCGAGTCCGGGGCCTCAGGGTAGAGCTCCGCCAGGGAGCCCAAGGCCTCAGGATAGAGCTCCGCCAGGGAGCCCAGGGCCTCGGGGAAGAGCTCCTCCAGGGAGCGCACGTCGCTGCGGTCTGAGGCAGAGGAGAGTGAGCGTCTGAGGGGCCTGCTCCGGAGGGAGTCCGTCCGGCCTGGGAAGGGGCCCTCTGGGGACCGGGGGAGGGGGGAGAGCACCGGGCTGTGGGCAGAGAGGGAGGGGCTGGGCGGGGCCTGGTGGCGGCTGGAGGCTCTACCAACCGAGGGCGGGGAGGGCGAGATCTTCACGGTTCCCTTCCTGAAGGACTAGAAGGAAAACGAGAATGTGTTAGGCTAGGCTGGTTAGGAGTTACACATGGCAGAGTGACCGTCACGAACCACAACAAATGCAACCACCTCCTCGGGGCTGCATTTGACGCCTTAGCAAGGACGACGCCATGATGACATGCAAGATCAATGAAAACTGAGTGAAGACTCACACGGAAGATTTTGTCTACCTTTCTAGGGATGTTCTGTGAGGCTCCCCTGAGGTCAATCAACGTCTTCTGGCGATTCAAACGAGCCTCCCAACAGCTGCCTCATGTCCTCCTCATCACTGTCCAGAGTGACACCCCGATTGGTTACGGCCACTGGTGAGGCTTTGGAACCGCCCAATGGCGTGGCAGCTTTGAAACTAGCCTCGGGGCCCTTAGAACTGTGCATGTAGGTTACTGAAAACAATGCACGTGAGAAAATCAACCTTCAAATCAAGTTTTTCTGTTTTCGTTTTAAAACTGGAAAACCAGAAACCTGCCAGAAACCCGTTTTGGGGTTTTTCTGTTTTAAAACCCAAAAAACTTTACGTGTTTTTCTGTGATCCGTTATAAGACAGAAACGAAAACCGTTTTCCATTTTGTTTTTATGTATGTGGGATGCCAATAAAATTTAAATGTTGGAGCGCTGCACCAAGAATAGGGTCAACTCGTTTATAATGGAAGCAGATCAGTGCTACACGTTTTGAATTTTATCATAATTTTGAGGCCCCCAAAAAGCCGCTGACAGCCCAGGACTCTTTCGTGCTTATGACGCGGAATGTAAGTCGTACAACCTGCAACAGCGCTTCCGTTGCACTTATTAAATATGTGGACTTTAACGGACAGCTTGGTTAAATATCTAACTAGACAACATTTACAATCATGGTGAACACTCATGACTCATTATTTAAACTATAGACCATAGCATTACACATATCAAAACAGAACGAACACTCCAAACAACGATTACTTAACTAAGCTATCACGATAGGTCACCTTCATTTACCTTAATTTAGTAGCTTTTCAGTTTGCCGCACGGGCATTCTGGGTACAAAGAGCAATGTACAGCCGATCATACAGCGTAGTCAACAGATCAATGGGGAATCGCTTTTTATTCCAAAGGCTGCCATCCTCTACCTTTTTGGAGCAGAATTGACCGAGATATAGGGGGTGTGTTTTGCACTTCAGGGCCACCGTAAAAACACCTGATGTTCTACTTCCATCCGCCCCTTTGCACGCAGTAACCGAGACAGACACCACAACAACTGGAGCTGAAAGCGAACGAGCAGATACTTACACTGTCAAGTTTATAGCCAAATACCGCATTTTTGGGAGACAAACAATGCCGGTAAGTGTTAATGATAGGCTACTTAAAAGGTAATACTAATATCTTTATTAAATTACAAATTATAGTTTACATCTACGGCTATCTAAATTACAGTTAGGCCTATATATAAGTTGATTCTGGTCATTTGTTTTGAAATACTTTGAACAACACTCACAAACACACTGGCACGGAGATTCTTTGCAGGTTGCTTCATTAAATACTACAATAACAAAGTTTGGATACAACGTAGGGCAGGCTGATAATCTACGTTCGTCTGGGATAGGCTACTTGTCCGGACATGCCCCTTATGCCAGCCTTTTGCTGTTCCCTTATCAGACAGTAGAGGGAATCATTGATCCATATATGAAATAATGTAGTCACAATCAAACAGCACACACCCAAGGGACAACGTCCGATAGAATGTGCTATTAAAGACTTGTTTTGATCCAATGAATGCTTGACCCCCGCTGTAGCTGGCTAAGGACCTAATTCATCCCGATTTGGGGACTGAGAGGCGAAGGCACAAGAAGAAGAGGTTGGTTCAGAGTCCCAACTCCTACTTCATGGATGTCAAATGCCCAGGTGAGAATGCAAACTAAACAAACACATGACAAATCGTGTATGGATATATTGATACAGTCATACAGAGCATCATTTACCATCTCCCTCTCAATATTTACTGACGAGAAATATACTCAGGTGAAGTCCAGATGCTCGTGCACCCATTGTATCGTGGCATAGTCCAAGGGTAGAGGGTTATGCGCAGACAGAGTAGAATAGTAGAATTGATTTCTCCTCTCAATTGTGATCCTCCCTCCTCCCTCTTTTCTACCTGCCTCCCCATCCTCCATGCTTCCCAGGCTGCTACAAGATCACCACCGTGTTCAGCCATGCCCAGAGTGTTGTGCCCTGTGGGGGATGCTCCATCGCCCTGTGCCAACCCAGCGGGGGGAAATGCCGCCTCACCGAGGGTGAGTACCACACCCTGCTGTAAACTGTAAACTGTGTTATCACAGCTCCAGCTGGTCTTCTTCTTTTTTTTCCCATTGATACCTCCCCGCCCTCGCTCTTATCTTTTAAATGCTAAATGGGGGTCAGATGGCTGAGCGGTTAGGGAGTTGGGCTATTAATCAGAAGGTTGCCGGTTCGATTACTGGCCGTGAAAAATGAAGTTGTGTCCTTGGGCAAGGCACTTCACCCTATTTGTCCCTCTGGATAAGAGCGTCTGCCAAATGACTTAATGTAATGTAAACGCTCTCCAGTGTGTTCTCTGAATGCTAAATGAATGTGTTCTCCTCGTTTTATCCTTGACTTTCTCCTCAGGTTGTTCCTTCAGGAAGAAGCCCCGTTGACCCAGCAGAGCTGGTAGTAGCTTCAGACCTACTCAGTAGAGGATCATCGGAGATTGATGGGCCAGCCTGGTGATTCGGGGCCAGAAATCTAACCTTACCCTCATTTAGGTGACGTCAGGGAGGTACTCTGCCTCAGAGTGGCTCTCCTGCAGCTTGGATGGGTTCCAGCTATAAGGGTTGTTTACCCAATATAATCACCAAACAAGATCAATAGGATAGAATTGAACTTGAGATTGAAAAGAGTCTGTTTTTAATCGGTATGTGCAACATCTTAGCACTAGGTGTAATGTTCTTCTATACACTTTAATATAATGTGTTCTTTTAAGAAGCAGTCACAAATCAGTAACGGCACACACAAAAGACTGGAATTGTATTTTGTAAAAATGTATTAGATTGAAAGCTGGAAATAAAGATGGAATAAAACAATGGAACTGACTCGAATGCAAGACTTTGACTTCTGTCAGTAACAGACAATTAGCGTTGGTCACCTTCACATAAAGGCATGACGTTTTGGTGTGTGTGTGTGTGTGTATTCTTGGTTTTTGGAGTGTCCTCCTGTAAAGTGGTGTAAGACTAGAGCAACACAGCTTATCTTCAACCATAACTAACATTCTACTATATACAATAAGTATCCATGGTTTGTCACAAACTTAACTGAGTCTCCAGTGATTCTTATTTGGGTTTATATTTGAATATTGCTATTGGCATGTTGACATGTTTGACATTTAGGGAGCATAGGTTGTCTTGGTGACCATGTTTGCACACACACACACACACACACAAGCAGGCCTGACTCACTTTGGGGCTTTAACAGACTCGCAAGTGACGGTTCACCTGGTTTTTACTTCCCATGAACTGTTCACCTGCCAACCACTAGGTGGTGCTCAGGAGCCACGCTACAAGTTTGACAACACATAAAACACAGACTAATGGCTCAGAGAGGTGTACAGTATGTAAACTTGGGCACAGTCCATTCTCCCTAAAGATGTTCTGAAGGCAATGGAACTTTCCAGACAGGAACATGCTAGAAACATGCTGTAAACATACGTAAGCATATAAAAGATCCGGAGAGAGGTGGCGAGGAACAACGCGACATTTTCTCGTAAGAGGAGAGAGAGAGAGAGAAACAAAGAGGTGCCTTAAAAGAAAAAAAATACAAAAAGGTAAAAGTATTAAGTTAATCGCCATTCACGTGGAATAAGGCTTTTACAGCTCAAACATGGAATGAAATGGAATATTTATGGAATGTTGCCAGACGTTCTTCCCCTGTGTGTCATTGGTGTTCTTTATAAGCTGTTCAGCTCCTGCAGAGTCTGGTCCAGGACTTGGTGCATTCCCAGGTTCTCTTCCTTGGCACTTGCTAATTTTTCTAGAAAATTAAAGTACAGAATGACTTAGTAATAGTAACTCAACTGATCAAATGGATGAAAACCATGCACTAAGGATATTAAACAATCATTTTATGCGCTAGTATTAAACAATAGATCTTGCAGAAATGAATGCAAGGCACTCTATTGAACGTAAGTTGTTCCATATGCAAACCCCAACCACACAACCATACCAAGACCAAACCACAAGTATTTTCATGCATAAATTGGTGACGGTTACTTTTGTTTCAATCACACGTGTGAAATACATTTGTCTGAATCAAAGTCCTTTGTTAAACAGTCCCAAAGACAAACAGCTCCATGTGTACGATCCTATGAGCTGTCATCTGACATCGTGACGGAACACAAACCCACAACTGAGTGTATTAGGACACAAGCACAAGAGGTAAGTCATCGTGTGATGTTATTTCAAAACAAGGAGATAACCCTGCACAAATCCAGGCCAAACTTCTCACCTTATATGTGCTTCATTCCATCCAAGGAGGATGCATTATACAAAAGCACAAGAGATTCGCAAATAACAGTAGTAATGACTTAGTATTAAAAGCAAGAAGGGAAAAAAAGAGCTGCAATGTGGATATGAAAGGAAAAACTTTTAATGTGTTCTGTCATTTTTGCAGTTTTTGGCAAAGGGGAGATGGATGGAAGGCACTGAGAATATCAGACAGAGATAACGAGGTGAGAGAGAGAGAGAGCAGTGAGAGAAAAGAGAGCAGGTGAAGAGAGAAAAGAGAGCAGGTGAGAGAGAGAGATAAGAGAGAGAGAGCAGGTAGGTGAGAGAGAAAGAGAGAGCAGGTAAGAGAGAAAGAGAGAGAGAGCAGGTGAGAGAGTAAAAGAGAGCAGGTGAGAGAGAAGAAAGAGAGAGCAGGTGAGAGAGAAGAAAGAGAGAGCGAGACGTACAGTGGGGAGAGAGGGGGGGAAAGGGGCGACCGGAGGAGGCGTGCGTCTACAGGGAGGTCATGTCGTTAAGGGCGTGGTCCAGCTCCTCGCTGATGGCCTTGTACTTGAGCTTCTGAGCGTACAGTTCATCTGAGGGTCAGAGGTCGGCCAGGAAGAGAAGGCAGGAGGAGAAGGCAGGAGGAGCAAGCGAAGCAGCAGCAGCAGGAGGGAGAGGAGGAGGAGGAGGAGGAAGACGGGCGAGAGGCCCGGGGAGAGGGAAGGGAAGAGAGAAGACAGGTCAGCTGTGTCGATACAGGAGGAAGAGATAGCCAACAGTGAGAGATATGCATCTAGATTCCAGCTTTTGGAAAGAGACAACAGAAGCGAGACGACAGCCAAAGATGAGGAGAGAAGCACCTAGCGTCAAATATCTGGATTTCTGTGACAAACGCTGTACTTAATTCCCTCTACAAAGCCCTGTGGTGGCACCACTAACATGCTGACCTGCTAGGATTGAAGCACACTCTGTTCTCAGTTCTGTAGTCACAAAGAAGGTGTCCTGAGCAGAGCAGGGCCGTGTGTTCCTCACACAGAACGGAGCTCGCATATTT
The DNA here is from genome assembly GCA_903064625.1 of Mallotus villosus. NCBI lineage: Eukaryota > Metazoa > Chordata > Actinopteri > Osmeriformes > Salangidae > Mallotus > Mallotus villosus. Next base: position 70,872 of record CAEFZP010005278.1, read on the forward strand.
CTTTACTCTGGAGACCCCGGACGGTCTATTATTTTATTAGCTTGTCTCCGAAGTTTCCATGCGTTCGGCAGTGTGGCCACAGAAAGCATTTCCAGCCATTTGAAACACGACGCCCCTGAATCCTAAACTAAAACGTTGCACATTTCTTTGTTTGCATGGACGATAGTATGTGTGTGCCTCTGGCATTTCCCTGACAGCTTGTGGTCTTCCACAGAGCATTGTGCGACACCATTTTCTCATACCTTCCAGGTCGTCGATGGACTTCTCCAGTTTGGCCACAGTCCTCTCTGCAAACTCAGCACGAGTTTCCGCCTGCAACAGAGAAAGGAGAGATTGAGAGAGAGAATAAATGAGAGACAAAAGAACAGAGAGAGAAGGGAAAACAGTATGGGGCAGAGAGAGGGGGAGATATATACATATATATATATAGACAGGCAAACAGAGAAAGAGGTGATAGAGAGATAGAGAGAGGGCGATAGAGAGAGAGGGTAGAAGATATCGCTAGAGAGAGAGAGAGTAGATAGCTCTATATCTAGCTCGCGCTCGTCTCTCTCTCTCTCTCTCTCGCTCTCTCCTCTCTCTCTGTCTCTCGATATCTCGCTCTCCTCTCTCGCTCTCTCTCTCCTCTCTCTCTCTCTCTCTCTCTCGCTCTCTCTCTCTCTCTCCTCTCTCTCTCTCTTTCCTCTCTCTCTCTCTCCTCTCTCTCTCTCTCTCCTCTCTCTCCTCCTCTCTCTCCCTCTCTCTCTCCTCTCTCTCTCTTTTTCCTCTCTCTCTCTCTGCTCTCTTCTCTCTCTTCCTCTCTCTCTCTCTCTCTCTCTCTCTCTCTCTCTCTCTCTCTCCTCTCTCCTCTCTCTCTCTGCTCTCTCTCTCCTCTCTCTCTCTCCTCTCTCTCTCCCCCTCTCTCTCTCTCTCTCTCTCTCTCTCTCTCTCTCTCTCTTCGCTCTTTCTCGCTCTCTCTCTCTCCTTCTCCTTCTTTCCTCTCCTTCTCGCACTACAGGAAACCCATACTGGTGCCCCCCAGTTTCCGTGCGGGAGCCAGTGAAGGTTGGGACTGAGGAGATCGGAGGACGCTCACCTCCTTCAGCTTGTCGCTGAGAACCTTGATCTCCTCCTCATACTTATCCTCTTTTTCTGAGTACTGAAAGAAACCCAAGACAAAAAATAGTCAGGAAAGCACACACATTGACCCCCAAACACACATATACAGACAACCAGTCAACTACACTGAGCAACCACAGGAAGTAGGTAAGAGGTCGATATTCTTCTTGTCCGCCTTCCTTGCTGGTAAATGCCAGCCTTTACCAGGACCATCGAGTGTGACCAGCATGCAACAGTACGCCGCTGTGATGCCAACCATGAGAGGGGCACGATTGAATCAGGGGGGGAGAGCGGGAGAGAGCGTGGCGGAGAGCGTGGAGTAGTCACTTGGACAGACTGGCGTTGGAACTGATGAATGCGTGTATGTGTGTGTGCGCAGTGTGTGTGCACGGGACGAAAAGAGGGTAGAGTAGAGATAGATTCAGAGAGAGAAAGAGAGATGAGAGTAAGAAAAAAAAGAGAGACATGCCCGTGCTGGTAGAACTATTACATGTTTTACTACCACAGTCATTCCTGGAACTAAACCCCCAGCTAGGCAGTTAGCCAACAGATGGAGAGGTATTTCTTCATACCCTCCTTGGGCTCGTGGCACCGAATCCCAACACGACCAGGAGAGCAAACGAAAGGCGCTCGGACACTCTTACTGTTCACACTCAAACAGAGGCAGACGGACAGCCCCCCACGCTCACACACACACACACACCTTCTCAGACGAAGCTTCCAGAGATTTGAGGTTGTTGGTCACGTTCTTCAGCTCCTCCTCCAGGTCACTGCATTTCCTGCGGAGGAGATGGGGTGGGGGGGGAGACAGCATTGCTCAGCGCTTAGCTATTACCTCAGGTAGTTGCACAACCCCTGGGCTGGACTTAGAGCTGAAGAAACACCAAGACGATATGGCGATAGCCTTTTAATGAGACTCTTGTGTCTCTGAAACCTCTGCCCTACTTAGAAACATGGTCCATGAGGAACCTCCTAGTGATGGTGTGTACCAGGCACAGGGAAGGACAAGGAGGGATGTGTGGTGTGTGTGTGTGTGTGTGTGGGGGGTGTGTGTGTGGGTGGTTGTAAAAGAAGAAGAAGCACTTACAGTTCTGAGACTTCAGCCCGCTCCTCTGCCCTCTCCAGCTCGCCCTCCAGGATCACCAGCTTGCGGGCCACCTGAGGAAGGGCAGGGCACAGATGTTTGGCTTTGCTTGTGTTGGATCGCTTTCAGACCAATATTTGGGGGCGGTGCTCCTCTCTATATTAAAGGATCCAGACTTGTGGTGGGGCAGAGTCTGCGTCGTAGGAGTGGTGACCTGAGGAACGGGTCTTTGAGCTGTTCGTTTGAATCAGCCTACATCAGTAGGGCAACTCTTGAGGTTTTGGGAGAAGGCGGGCCCAAGTTGTAATAGGGTTCACCTCTCCCACCCTCCCCTCCAGCCTCAGCCCAAGCCTCAGCCCTATAGCCTCAGCCCTATAGCCTCAGCCCTATAGCCTCAGCCCTATAGCCTCAGCCCTATAGCCTCAGCCCTATAGCCTCAGCCCTGGCCGTAGCCGTAGCCCTGATTTGATCGTTACCTCCTCATACTTGCGGTCGGCCTCCTCAGCGATGTGTTTGGCCTCCTTGAGCTGCATCTCCTGGATCTCCATCTTCTCCTCATCCTTCGAGGCCCGGTTCTCTATCACCTTCATACCTCTGAAGGGACAGGACACACACACGGGGCTGTTACAGGGACACACACACACAAACACACTCTTCCATAGGTCCGCTCATGGGTGCTAACGGGTGCTCGCTGTCCGACACTGACCTCTCGCTCTCGTCCGCCGCCTTCTCGGCCTCCTCCAGTTTCAGCAGCGCGGTAGAGAGCCGCTCCTGGGCCCGATCCAGCTCCTCCTCCACCAGCTGGATCCTGCGGTTCAGACCCGCTACATCTCCCTCAGCCTGAGAGAGCACAGGGGAGGGAGGGAGGGGTGGAGATGGACAGGGTGGGAGGAAGGGGGGGTGGAGATGGACAGGGAGATATGGAAGGAGGAGGGGAGTGGGGTGGAGGGTAGACAGGGTGGGGTGGAGAGGGGGAAGAGAGGGAAAGGAAGCAAGGTGATAGGGAGGGAATAAGGGGAGAGAGAAGAACCAAAGGTTAACTTAACCTTATCAGACTTCAAGATTCTGAAAGCAGTGGAGCACAGAACCAGCCACTTTGTCCTTCTCAGGCTTCCATAGCAATATCAGGAAACAGTAGGGTGAAACAAATAGCCAAACAAGACCAAAATCTGAGGTAAACATACTTCATGCGTTCGAGTTTGATCTTCCAAAGACAATATCTTCATGTTTAAAGCGTACTCCTAAGCGTCAAACTTCAATGACTTTTGGATTCCGGTTCCTTCCGACTGAGACTGGACTAAGGAAATGGAGGATGAATGAGATGCTCTTTACAATCAATAAACAAACCACCAGTCCAATGAGAAGGCAAACAGGAAAACAAACAAGAATTTCCTCTCGGTCCCCCGTTGTGTGAGCGCGTGTGTGCGAGTGTGTGTGCGTGAGAGAGTGAGTGAGTGAGTGCGAGTGTGTCCACCTCCCAGGGAGTTCTATTTAAACAGAGTTTCATCAGCAATACTTTCCCATTCGCTAACCATTGTTCTATTGTATATGGATTGACATGACTTTCATTCTATCTGTGTTTGTATTAACCCTGCCTGCATTCATCCCCAGAACAAGTCTGTGGCAGGTCTCTAGGCCCTAGTACAACCCCTTCCCTCATCCAGCCAGCCAGCACAACATCTACTGAGTCCGTGTCATAGATAGAGATGGTGTAGATAGAGAGATAGTGAGATAGACAGAGAGGCTATATAGACAGTTCTGGCAGAGGAGGACTGATTCTCATGGATCTCTCCACCTACTCAGCTCTGCGAGAAGTGCTGAACAGGGAGGACAGTCCTGGCTCCCTCTTTCCATCCATCCATCTCTCTTTCTCATCCCTAACTTCGCCGACATCTCATCAATGAACAGCTCACTCTGAAAAGTGCCACGTTGAAGAGAAGAGAGAAGACAGAAGATGGAAACGGCGTGCGGATGAACAGATGCGGTCGTTTCCCCCAAGTGAGGCCAGAGAGCTCCAAGGAACAACGCCTCACTCCCACACGTACAAACAAACGTACTATTCACGAGTGCCTGGGCCAGTCAGGTATGCAGGTCGTCGCAGTGAAACACTCAGACCGGGCAGTTAAAGGGCTGTTGCCATAGCAGCACGCAGGAACATGGGAGCACGGGGAACCCACGCTTGTCCAGCAGAGACAATGAGGGGTACTGTTGCGTTGGTGTCAATCAACAACAGTCTATCTGCCATTCACAGTTTATATAGTCATATGGTGCATGTGTGTGTGTGTGTGTGTGTGTGTTTCAAAACGTGTTTGTCCTCAGTCTCGTCAGATCCTTCACAGTGTAGTATCATTCGGGAGGAGCTTCCAGATGGAAATATTGATAAGGGCCCGAGTCCCAAAGCCTTAGATAGTCGAAGTGTATCTCTAGGCGTACGTGCCTATACGTACCCTACTGGTGCGTGTATCTGAACCATGAACCAAAAAAAAATGGTACTCCCACGAGTGTTTTCCTATTCAAGTGAATTTGGGGTGCTTATGAAACACGCGCTCCTACTGCGAGGGCCAGTTGAATGGGTTGTGAAGGGAAAAAAAAACGGCGGACAGGAAGCCCTCTTACTCTACCCCTCGTTCCCTCCCTTCTCCGTGTCTCGCTCTCGTTTAGTTCAGGGTCAAAAAAAATTCCCTTTCCCCTCCTTGTCTCTCTCTCTCTCTCTCTCTCTTTCTCTTCCCCTCTCTGGCTGGCTGGCCATGCCCCTTCCTTAGTCACACACGGAGCATTCCCCGGCTGCCTGGGACGCACGCCTTATATGGTAAAACATACTCCAGAGAAGGTTTGTGGTGGAGCGCCAGGGAGATGTTAGCGAGAGCAATCACACATGCGCGCACACACACGCAAACACACACACACAGACAGACAGACAAGGTGCCGGCCCATACCACATACTCACATTCTCAGAGATATAAGAGTTCTTAGGCACGGTCTCACAGAAACACACACACACACGTTTTGAAAGAGAGAAGAAAAAAAAGAGAACTAAATGAAACCATCTGTACCTACAGGAATCAGGAAGGGGAAAGACAGATGCTACAAGAAGCAGCTCTGTTTGTGCTTTGACTCCATCACCCAGAAATCACTGATCCAATTACCCACCAGTCATAAAACCCAGACACTCTTCTAGGCTATCAGTAAATCAACACATCGTACATAATCTGGTGTTAAAAACCAGTAGGTGCGTTGGTACAATTTCCAAATGTCAGTACCTGTACAGTTTAGGTTTGGAAGAAGAAAAAAAAATAAGTAAAAGGATAGCTACGGCAACATGGGATTTCTGCCAGTACAGTAATAATGTATCGGGCGATAAGACTTTAGGACAGCGCAGAGTTAGCTAGGATCTCTGGCTGTGCTACCAGTCTGGAGTGCCCCAGGGCCAGCCTACGAGGCCTACTCAAGCAGGGCCCTCTGAAGTGCAGCTGGCAGCAGATGACAGGAGGGACGCCCGCTGACGCGAATAACACGCTGCTCTCGTAGCATCCTCGGCTAGCCACCAACGCTACAATACCCACGATGTTCCAGAAAACATCTGGATCCGGCTCGCTGAATGGCTCCCTTTGTCGTGTCCCCTCATCTCTCTCTCTCTCTCTCTCTCTGTCTCTGTTCCAGTCTCTCTCTCCTCTCTCTCTCTCGTCCAAGTGTCTTCCAATCGTTACACGACCAGCAAGTAATACATTGCATTACATAGATATATTACACTCCTATACAGTCTATGAGATACTTTATCTATGGCCGTTACCTATCCATGGGTTGCAATTATGTAAATACTCAGCTAAAGGCTACAGAGATACCGTACGGCTCCCTCCTTCATCTCTGCCACCACCATACCAGGTGTATGGGAGCGACGTGGAGAGAGAGAGAGGTAGAGAGAGAGGGAGGGAGAAAGAGGGAGAGAGAGAGAGAGAGAGGTTAGAGAGAGAGAGAGGGGGAGAGAGAGGGACAGAATGAGACAGAGAGAGAAGAGAAACAGAGAGTAAAAGAAAGAAAAAGAGAGAGAGAGACAGAAGCAGAAAAATCTGATTAGCGGTTGATTCCAGGGCAGTGGGCTAATGAGGAGCACAAGGCTGTGGAAGTTATTCTACACACCAATGTGTGTGTGTGTGTGTGTGTGTGGTGTGAGTGTATGAGAGAGAGCGAGAGAGTGTGTGAATGTCTGCAAGATAGTCTGTGTGTATGAATATCCTAGCGTGACTGATCCTCTCTGTTTCTATTGAATTTGAATTCGCAAAGACAGTGTCCTTTAAGCCACCCAGTTCAAAACAGAGATATGTAAAGAAAGGGCTGTTAAACTCTCATCCACGTGCCTCTAAGGAAGCTATAGAGGCCTTCTAAATGCAAATAGGACATGGAGTTAACATGACCTAATCTTCCAGACACATTCATATCCTGTTGCAATTTCTAGAGCGTAGCTATCCGACTACAGGAAGTTCCTTGCGTGCGTATGTTCTGTTTGTAAGCCTGAGTTGGACCCAAGGTTCGTTCTTTAGTGTCTGACACCACTTCGAAACAAAACGTTTTCCCTCCAAGAGGTTAAAAAAAGACAACCAGAGATCCCAAAAACCCTGAAACTGAGGGTCTCTGTGAAACCTACTGCCAGCCGTGGTTCCTGTGGGTCTTGACCTCTGGACCCGACAACGATCCAGCGTTAACCACCGGGAGGCCATGTCAACACAGAGCCAGTAAAACTGTTTACAGGTCCGTATATCACTCTGAGGGCAGGTTCTGGGCAGGTTCAGTCCCCAGTACAGGCCAGTGTGTCCGGGCTGCCTGTGGGGTCTCACAGAGCGATGCCACCGGTCGAATCGCGGCGGTGAGTTTAGTCTCTGGGTTTCCGAGGTCAGACGAGAGCAAGGGCAACGCACTCTTAAATTGTTACGGTCAAGATAAGGGGGTGGCCAACACTGGACAAAGAGGCACGCTCCATATGAAAAAAACTAAACAGGATTTCATTGAATTGAGTGGTTGAGTGAGACTCCTTTGGTTTTTCCCAAGGTTTTCCTTCATGCGAAATTCTCCTCCTCCTCCTTCTGACGCTAAGCAGACATGGGAGCGTCCCAGGGACCTCCAGCTGATGCCTGCCAGCGCAGAGTTATATTGGGAACGTTACAATATTCCCAGGGAGCGAGAGAGGGCCCCGGGTTGTGCAATCAGGAAGTCCTTGTTTCCATTCAACATGGACACTGCATCATCACAGGAGCAGTTAGCGACAGGAAACCACGGTCCAGTTAAAACCACAGAAGAGAGCTAAAGTCCGCCCACATCCAGGCCTGCGCTCACATAACCACCCACTCTACTGGAGCCTACACACGCTTGGACCTACCAATTAACAGTTTTAGAAGTTAAATAAGGGGTGCTGGCTGACTTTGAGGGCTGCCGTTTCAGTCTGTGTGTGCTGTACTTGTCCCTCCATTGAGGAAAGGCCCATGGAAAACTCTGTCATTACAGTTTGCTCTCTGAACCTAAACGTGTTCTTCCGTAGAGTCACCGTTACATCACACACCCCTGTGTACTACACAATATGCTGTATTGCCGGAGGTGTGTGTTTGAGTTTGAGTGTGTGTCTGCCTTCCTCTGGCTCTTGTGCTAATCTTCCTGTTGATCAGGGCAAGGGCAGAGCGGGAAAGGAAGTCCTGTACCAGGGCAGGAAGCTACTTCCTGTTGGGAGTGGTTTGGGAGGGGAAAGCCGGCAACGGACAATGATCTCTGGTCATGGTTATGGTATCTCGTCAGTAATGGTAGGAGTGGTGGATCTGGGGAGAACATGTTAGGCCCCAGGGGTAGGGGTTTCACAGTGGTAAGACTAGAGTCTAGAATTAGGACTGTAGTAAGATAGCGGACTGAGGTAAGATGTAACCTCTGATCCCAGATCTGTCATGAGGCCCGAGTGAGGGGACGCACAGCTGGGAGGATGTAGTACGTAACTGTAGCACGTAGACCTACTGTGAGTTAAGCCTTTAGGTAGATGCCGAATGTTAATACTGTTGGAATCAAGTTCTCCTACTTCTCAAGGACTATTACTGATAACTTTCTAGAACAAGTCGTCCAACAACCTCCCAACAACAACCAGACAAAGTCCCACAATGCTCTGAAAGCCGAGTGTGAAAAACAGAGCTGGTAATCTCGCCAGCTTCCAGGTGTCAGAATGTCGGTAGCGCAGCGACAAAGGCGAAGGTGTTCAGGGACCAGTCGACGGGCGCCTTCAAAGGCAAACCCACTCGGAGGAAAATAGCATCAAGCTGGTTCGCTCCAATACAGAGGGAGACTTCAACAGACCGATTATCACCCCCACACACACCCTGTTCCTGCTCTCTTTGTCCCATGAAAGGGGGTTGTCGTTTCCCAACAAATCGCTGGGGCCGGCCACAATCACTCACACATGGGCCAGAGTAGCCTACCCCCCCCCAGGTAGCAGCTTCTCCTCATCCTTGAACCCTGACTCATAGCTGCAGCTGGAGAGGGTTCTTTGAAAGGATTGAGCTCCTTTAAAAGACAGGAGAATGTGACTTAATTATTCATGAATGCATGTCCGTGAATGCTACCTGGCCACCGGAAACGATGACGTCAGTTATTAGAAAGCCAGACTCACACGGACTTTGTCAACTTCCCATTTCAAACGAAAGCCAGGGTTAAACCCCTCCGATACTTTCCCATGACTTGACCTCACCTATCTCCCTATAGACAAGACCTGACTCTACTCTACAAACGACAGGGCTCACATCATATACCATGCCAAGGTGGTTTACATCACCAGACAAGACGGAAGTCTGTGTCGTACGGAACATTGACTCCAGGCTCTCTTTGGAAAGCCCATGCAGCTTAGTCAGTAGTCGTCACGCTTCCTGGCTCTCTGGAGCCACACCTTTCTGGAGGTTAGGGGGAAAACAGCTGACACTGCCTGCCTGGCTGGTGGATGATGTTTGGAGGCCCTAGGCAACACTTCTATCACCAGTTGATGTTTCAGGACTCGATGTACCGTAGTGGATGACTGACTACAGCATATCTGTATTAGTAGGCTTATGGAACAATCATAGTCATAACCAAGTGGGAGTGTTTATGCTTTGATCTTTGTATTGAGAAGCCCATGGTCAATTATCGTTGTAGTATCACCTTGTTTTATTGTTTTCACTACTAATCCAAGGATGAGTACTGTCGTTAATTAAATGGACCCATTTGACCCCATTAGTCAATGTCTGCTACAGGTCTCTTTGTTTCTCATACAAAGTGAGAGGATAAAGAACTGTTGCTTACACTCCTTCCCATGAGCAAAGATATTGAATATCTATTTCTATATCAGTGAAGGAACGGTTAAAAGGCACGCGCTAGGACCTTAAGGATTCCATTTTTTTCTGGAGACCAACGCCTTTCACTACACCGGCATTTCCATGAATTAACGTGGCTTTTAACGGTACTGTTATACACGATAACTTTCATCATGTTAAACAGTTTTCTCATCTCTGACCTGACCACCGGAAGGAACGGTTGGAACGGTTGAAACAGTGTTTATGATAGAATAGAAAGATAATTAAGAGGAGAGGAGATGCGAGAAAAGTATTGTCTTACTTTTTCCCGATGTTCTCGTTCACCGTCCAGCTCTCTCTGTAAAACCTGTGTTCGGTCTTCTGCGTCGTCGGCTTGCTGTTGCAAACACTGGATCTTTCTTTTAACCGCGTCCAGAGAATTCAAACCTGCCATTGTCGAACTATTTGGCGTGAAACTAAACGTTGCGAATAAAAAACTAAATGTGCAAAAGTAATCTGCTGCTGCTTTGGTCTATTCAATGTAATAAAAAAATACGTGACATACACAACTTTCTAAGTATGTGGAATGGACAGAAGTGGCAGAGTAGAAAAAAGTATTTAAAGGGCAAAAGAAAAACAATTATACAACCCAAAGCAGTGTCCAGGTGTTTCCAAAAAGTATTTTTAGAAGCTCAGCGTGAGTTGAGAATAGTTTAACAAAGGTACTTAAAGATTATCTTTGGAATGTAAGGACGCGTGAGCTAGCACCGCGCTCCAGTTTGGAGGAGCAGATAAAAGCGTCTGGAATGATGAGAGACGTTAATGCGTGAGCGTCCAACCCAACTAGAAGTGTGATGATTTGGATGAGGTCACGGTTCCAGGATAGGCGGGGCGTGTCTGCGTGATGCTCTGGCTGCGTTTATGTGTGCGGATGTGTGTGCGTGTGTGTATGCAGGCGCGCGTATGTGCATGTTCTATGTGTGCGTATGGTGAGGTTTAAAAGTCTTAAAGTGGCTACAATTTAAGATATCCTATAATTAATTGGTTTTATAGTTTTGTTTTTTTGTTTTACATTGAGCAGAGTTGATATGTAGTTTAAACATTCACATCATCTAAAGTTATGTTGGTGTTAGGACTGTATGCAGTTATGAAGTACACCACTTATCCTTGCCAAGGATACCAAATCAAGGATGTTTTATTCTTGAGTGCCGGTCGTTCTGTATTATTCCCCCTGAGAAAGTCAGTCTTATTCTCTCCACCGGAAAAGCTGGGAGCATTGATTTCATTAGGAACAGGAGTGTGGGCTGCTCTGTTTGCTTTCTCTGCATTCCTGGCATACCAGTCCGGGTCTGGGCCAGAGTAACCCAGCCTCCCCTCCTGGAGCTGCCTGGACCTTATCACTGCCAGACCTGCTCTCTCTCTCTCTGTCTCTCTGTCTCTCTGTCTCTCTCTGTCTCTCTGTCTCTCTGTCTCTCTGTCTCTCTGTCTCTCTGTCTCTCTGTCTCTCTGTCTCTCTGTCTCTCTGTCTCTCTGTCTCTCTGTCTCTCTGTCTCTCTGTCTCTCTGTCTCTCTGTCTCTCTCTCTCTCTCTCTCTCTCTCACACACACACACACACTCACAATTAGACACACCTATTCATACACCCATGCCCACAAACAAACATTAGACCACTCCTTAACGTCGGTGAGATGTCTGTTCACATGATTGTACAAAAGATGCGCTTCAGTGATTCTAACCTGGAGGCTGAGAATCAGCACCCTACGGTGTTCCTTTAGCTCAGCAGGCTAACACAATTGACTCAATGCAACCAGGTAATCTATAGTATCATACGTATATTACAGTCATTGGCTACTTCAGCGTTAGCCTTGGCATACCACAAAGGTTAGAGTTGTTGTCTGCCTCAACAGCTAACCCCAGGTTGGGCAGTGTGAATTCAGATGTGTAATGAGTTGACTGCTGCCTCTAATAAGTGACATGTGGCAGAGTACTCGGCAAACTGGTGTGTTTTCAAGGCAGAGCTGAATTCCACCCCGCCCAGCTAAGAACACAGACAGACAGAGAGACAGAGGGAGCGAGAGAGAAGGGGCTGAAGGAGAGATGAGCTGGTTTGGCCATAACCCTCTCTTGTCTCTCTCTCTATCGCTCTCCCGGAAACCCAAGACAACTTCCTCGCAACTGCTGGAGGTTAGAACACACACACTCACACTCACGAGCCTGGAGGAACTGTTTAAGGACTTGGGGAATTCTCTTTGATCCAATATTTACAATACTCATTCTTAAGTTACTCTCAGGAAGTTTTTCAGAAACCGGAGAAGAGAATATGAATGACATGGACATGTTACGTTTTGGTCTGTTTAAAGTCCTACCTTGAGGACACACACACACACACACACACAATAAAGACATTCACACACACACTAGCACGCACTAAGGACACATGTAAGGAAATGAAACGTGTATCTGGGTAATGGGATTGATAAACTCAAATCCTTCTTGCCACGGGCCACATACCAACGCTGGTTCCTCTGAGGAACAGCTACTGTATTCGACCGTGAGTTTGTCTGTAAAAACCATCAGACATGGCCACAGACAGACAGACGGACAAACATTCACGTTGTCCAGACGTCTGTCTGTTATCCTGCAAGGCAAATGTCCCGTGTTCATTTAAGGAGAATTCTTTTCTCTCTTGAGAGTGTTTGTATACAGCAGGTCCACTCTCACCATCATGAACACCCCCGGTGTTCGATAAACACTTTGACATCTGCTGTGTTGGCCGGCAATGTTTTAGCTGGAAAGGCCTGTGTGTTTGTGGTGTGTTTGCTTCTATGTGTACACTTGTGTGTGCGTCTGTCTGTGTGTGTGTGTGTGTGTGTGTGTGTGTGCTTGTCATCATGAGTCTGTCTTTCAGGGCTGGGCGCAGAGGAATGCATGCCCCTGTGTGTATTCCTTCAGACAGGTCTGATCAAAGCTCTTTCTCTCAGCTGGCACTGCGGCAGACAGCCAGTCAGAGAGAGGGAGAGAGGGGGAGAGCGAGAGTGCTGACAGAACACCCTCTCCCGTGGTGATCATCGTCACCTGCATGAAGCCCTGGCATCGGGTTAGGCTGGCATCTGCACGTTGTGTCGGTTTGACTGCAATGTGTTTGAATAGGTTGATGGGATGATGATTTAACTGTGTGGGTGTGTGTCTGCTACGTGTACCGTTGTCGTCGTGTGTGTACGTTTCGGTGTGTGTGCTGACAAAAACACGGACGGGAACACATACATACATCTGTATGTGTGTGTCTGTATCTGTGTGTCACGTGTGTGTGTGTGTGTGTGTGTGTGTGTGTGTGTGAGTCTCCACTCACGTCAGCGGCTGTCTTCTCAGACTGTTCCAGTTTCTCCTGGGCATCCTTCAGCGCCTCGGAGTACTTGTCCAGCTCGTCCTCTGTCCCCTTCAGCTTCTTCTGCAGGCCCACCAGCTCATCCTCCAGCTGCACACCAGGAGGACAGAGCACATGGTCAGAGCTGTCTTCACAACTCACCTTCGCTCTCTCTTTCTCTTTCTTTCTCTCTCTCTTTCTTTCTTTCTTTTTTTCTTTCTTCCTCTTCCTCTTCCTCTCTCTCTCTCTCTCTCTCTCTCTTTCCCTCTCTCCCTAGCCCACATAATCCCAACATTAAAGAGGGAGTAGAGTTACTAAACGATGAAGGCAACCTTGTCATTGATGGATCGTGTGGTTATAGGCGGATTAAATGATAGATCTAGCGCAGCAATTTCTACACTCTCGCGGGGCGTCGATAGCTACGTTTATATTTAGTCTGGACTAACAAGGACACATGGTAGCTATGTACACATGCGCGCACACACCCACTCAGCAGGGTAAAGTACCTCTAATCAAGTCTTCCCTGTGGGTCTGTGAGGTCTCTGAAGTGCTGTTGATAATCTCAGAGGATTCCAGCAGGTCTATCTCCTTCTCCTCCCCTCTATAAATACAGCTGCTATCACCTGGTGCCTGGGACGCCTGTCTGACTGCTATCGTCACCATGGTGATGGGGACGCCTGTCTGACAGCTATCCTCACCATGGTGATGGGGACGCCTGTAAGGATGCAGGCTGTACTCGTGTGTACTCGACGCAGAACTGGATGTGGTAGGTTGATCATGTGACGTTTTGTCATGTTTTTGAAGACTGGCCCTGTGCTTCTGTGACCTCTATGTTCTGCCTCATGTCCATTCTTCTATCTTCTATCTCACGCGGGACAAGACTCCTATCTCTCCGCCCTGGGCGCAGCGGCGACATGGCTTGTTGGTTTGGATCCTGAGGAATCCATCTCGACCTCGAGGTCTGAGTCTGGAGGTTTAACACCTACGCACTCTCCTGTCGGGTTTGACCTACCCCAGGTCCCTTTGCCCTGTCGCTGACTCTAACACGACTGTGTCGTGCCCCGGTCGATCACAAGACGACTATGGGCGAAAGAGTCATTCGCGTTCAAATGGCCCGTGCGCGTGGTAGAACTGCACACTTAGCAGTGGCCGCTTCACAAACGGACGTCTCAAAGACTCCTAAAAACCTCATGTCGGTGCAGGTTCAAGGTTTTCGATGGAGGTTCGTTCTAGCTTCTACTGTACGATCGAACACGGAATCCACAGGGTGGAACTAAACAGATGATAGGTGTGTTTACTTGCACTTTCCTCACAGGCATGCGTGGAATGGCACCAATGTTATGGTTGGTTCACAGAGGGGAGAGCTGGCGTGAGGAGCACGGCAGCAGCACGAACAACGCATTTCATTTTTGTACGGGCAGGGAAACAGCGGCCCTCTACTTTTACAGCGCCAGAGAAGATTCTAGAGAATGGGGGTCCATGGCTTCGTATCCCCTTTTCCTCTTTTTCTTTTGCTCCTTCTCCTCCTCTTCTCTTCCTCCTCACCTTACTTCTCCCCCGTTTCCCACAACTCTCCTGTCCTGTCCTGCCTTCGCCTCTCCCCCTCCTCTCCCTCTCCCCCTCCTCTCCTCTCCCTCTTCCTCCCCTCCTCTCCCTCTCACCTGTTTGCACTTGTCCTCCGCCGCCTTCTTGTCCGTCTCCGCCTGCTCCGCCCGGTCGATGGCGTTCTCCTTGTCCAGCTTCAGCATCTGCATCTTCTTCTTGATGGCCTCCATGGCTGCGGGCGGTCGGGTCCTGCGGCTGCTGCTGCTGCGCGGCGCTGAGATGAGATGAGAGACGTGTAGCCTGGAGACGCGGTCCTCGGTTCGTCCTGCGGGGTCTGAGATGGAGACTGTGTCGAGCTGGAACCTGAGCCCACTGGAGTCAAAGGAGCAGCGAGAGGTGGAGAGAGAGGGAGAGAGAGGGATGGGAGAGTGAGGAAGAGACAGAGAGAGAGAGATAGAGAGGGGGAGGCGGTACGAGGGGTGGGGGCGCAGACTGCAGCCCACGTAATTCGTCTGGGCTTTAAACACCAACCAAACCTGCCTGTGTTCTCGCCCCCGGAACACCCCGCCCTCCCCCTCTCTCTTTGGCCCTCCATCCCACCCTCCCTCCATCCCGGCCTCCATCCCTCCCTCCACTCCCCAGACCATACCCCCCCTCTCTCCCAGGCCTTTCTAAGGAATGGTTGCAGAGTTGCGCTCCAGAGTGGAGTCCAGACCAGCTCCTTATTTGGCCTGCTGTGTTTTCACCCTGACAGGGAGATCAGACAGCAGGCCGAAACACAGAGGTTGTTTCTACATTTAACCCCGCGTCTCTGGAAAACACTGGCTGACACCCTGGGACACACACACACACACCCAGGGCTCCACACACACATCCCTGAGCTCAGTGTGTGTGTGTGTGTGTGTGTGTGTGTGTGTGTGTGTGTGTGTGTGTGGCAGGTAGGCCCCCCTGTGTGGGTGAGACAGAGGAGTCACAGAGAGCTTGAGAGCTTCCACTCCGCAGTGCTCACCTGGCGAGGTGAGGGAGGGGTGAGCGGGGGGGGGCGAGGAAGGGGTGAGCCCGGCCGAGATCCGTGACCCGAGTGAACAATGGTGCATCTGTGGAAGGGGTTGTTTATGAGGGGGGGTGTGGAAAGAAGTGCGGGACGGGGGTGGGGGGGGGGCGCGAGAGAAAGGGGAAGAAGAAGGGGAGAGCACTGGGCCAGGGGGTAGATGAAGAGATGGGGGAGAAGTTGGGGGGGGGGAGGAATGTGAGGACGGGGGAGTGTAGGGGAGACCGCCGGTCGAGAGATGGGGGAGAGGGGAGATTAGGAGAGAGAGGCGTACAGAGGGGAGAGAGACGCCATTGATGGAGAAAGGAAGGTCTGGTGGGGACCTGGATTACCCCCATCTCCTCTGCCTCCCCCTCCCCGCAGACCTGCACCCCTTAGCCTGTCTATCTGTTCACGGATTAGACGCAGCAGCTGCCCCATGCACAGCTAATAGATACAACTAAAAATAACAACTCCATTGGATGGAAAACAATTAAGGGTTTGAACTGACAAACGTTTTCGTTGTTGACAAAGTATAGGTAGTGTAATACCTGACCATGCTCACTCGACATATCACAGTGTTTGCATCCACAATGTGGTGCTGTGCAGTTAACAGTCATGTTCCTGGCCGATTCCCTCTATTCTGGATAGCGAGATCTGTGTTTGGCTTGGACCAGTGGCCTCAACCCAGAGCCCCAGCTGGCCAGTGTGAGGTGATGTCGACGATGTGCTAACCTTCCAGAATGTCCCATCAACCACCTCCCCTTGTCTCTCCCCCCGGAGGCAGCGCAGCAGGCCGGGAAAAGCCCCATGTTGAGAAGAGGAATCTTTCACTATGTAGACCCCCCCCCCTTCCCCCAACTAAGTGCCTGCCTGTCAGCCACCCAGCTGAGAAACCACCCAGGTCCATTTAGCATGTCCCAGCACACGCCTAGGGAACACTGGATCGAGTTCACCGAGGGAAGCGGATGGGACGGATTTCTTGGAGATGAAATCGAGTCAAAATTCTCTGGCGTGCAGCGTTGTGTCCGGGGGAACAGGCGGTGCTGTCCACTGATCTGATAGGCTTACAGAATCGGAATCCTCAGATATCTGACAAATCACACGTGACGATCGGCTGGTGGTGGGATGACAGGGTCGAATATGGAATATGGCTGTGGGATTAAAGGTATTGGGCAAAGAAAACAGGAGCGTCGGTAGAGAGGGGAGATTTGGCGGG